>JAVKLA010000027.1:46831828-46851529 GCA_034782735.1 Sagittarius serpentarius
GCTGTGTCCCCTCCCAACTTTCCTGTGTCCCTCCAGCCTTCTTGCTGGCTGGGCAGGAGAAGCTGAGAAGTCCTTGACTTAGTCTAAACATGACTTGGGAACAACTGAGAACATCAGGGTGTTATCAACATTCTTCTCATACTAAACCGAAAACACAGCTACTAGGAAGATAATTAACTCTGTCCCAGCTGAAACCAGGACAGATGGCTACACTTAGTTATACTTACCTTCCAGTACCTAAAGGGGAACTACAGGAAAGCTGGGGAGGGACTTTTTAGAAGGGCATGTAGTGATAGGACAAGGGGTAATGGCTTTAAACTGAGTGAGAGAGGGTAGATTTAGACTAGAGGTAAGGAAAAATTCTTCACTGTGAGGGTGGTGAAGCACTGGACCAGGTTTCCCAGAGAGATTGTGGATGCTCCATCCCTGGAGGTGTCCAAGGCCAGGTTGGATGGGGCTTTGAGCAACATGGTGTAGTGGAAGGTGTCCCTGCCCATGGCAGGGGGGTTGGAGCTAGATGGTCTTTTAAGGTCCCTTCCAACCCAAACCATTCTGATTCTAATGATTCTATGAAATATGAAAGCATAATGGAAAAGTAGTATGTGGGAAGGCTTGTCCTTCAGTTTCCATTCAGTGGTCTTAATACAAATAGAAACGCCTTTATGAAATGGAAGACTGTTTAGGACATAGTTATGGTATTTGTATGTACTTTCAAATCCTAACAACTGCAGATTTCTGCCTTTAACTTAGTTCCTATTGTCACTTCTTGTCTGCCTATTAAATGCTAGCATTTAGGTAGGTGCAGATTGTCTTGTTTTGAAGACACTAGAACTTTTACAACTACATGACCCTCTGATCAGCAAGTTGCTTGTCCTTTATTGCACTTTTATCAGTGAATTCAAAGATGCAAAGACAAAATACTGTGCAATGGTAAGTAATGAAAAGAAATTTATATGACAATTTAATTGGTTTGGTACCTACACCTCCCACTCTTTCTTCATTGGCAATTGTAAGATCTTCAGCCTTCCCAAATATAAGTGTAATTTTTGATATAAAATTCCCAGATCCACATTTACACTGTGGACTTAGAGGCTCAGTGATGAAAAAAAATCCTAATTGAAAATATGGCTTCTTTCTCTTCTAATTAATGAACAAACAGGACCTAAGTCGTCATTGCCATGTGGATGCTTACCTTTTTTACCTTAGGGCATATCTATATCCTATGAGCTTTCTTTTTTTCAAAGGTAGAATGTGTAATGAAAAGCATTGGTTCTTTAAATATAACTGCTTGCTTTCTTGTTCTTCTTCCTATTTCCCTCCTCCTACACAGTGGAGCAGATTACTATGACTATGGCCACGGACTGAGTGAAGAAACATATGACTCTTATGGTGAGTAGCTTTATGAGCTGAATGACTACAGTAGTAGACTCTTGAAAAAATATAATCAAAGAAGAATTTCCATAAGGCAAGCTTCAGTACTGCAGTGGATAACAGCTGTTCAGGGATTCCTGTGCTGTCACAGAGCTCCTTATGTGGTTATTGAGAAAAATACTGAAGGAGGTTTCTGTGGTCTTTTAGCTAATATAGTCATGTGAAACTAAAAGGAAAGAAATAAAAAAGTAAAATCTAAATCATGCTGCAAGTACCCTTTTCATGTCACATTCAATGAGATTTAAGGAAAAAAAAATGGGGTTGGAGGATCTTTTTTCAGGAGCTGTTTGCAGCTGAAAGCAAATGTTTCTGGTGTGGCACAACTGGCCTTGAAACTTGGTACAAGGTAAGAATATGCTGAAGTTAGCTGAATCAGGGCCTAATGGAGTGCATTTTATATTTGTATCATCTTTTTGTATTCATTTTCATGCATCAGTCTTGTGAAATCAACCAGGGAGTCATTATGTAAAGGTTATGAAAGTACTTTATGTAGCTAATAGACATGAGGGCAGTGGGTTACTCATATGGAGACAAAACAATGCGTAATGAAGCAAAAACCATAGGCTAGTGGTAAAGATCACTTTTTTTTTAAGCTAGAAGTGTGCTAATGACAAGTATAATTAAAGAAATCTGTTACAGATTAGAAGCATAAAGCATGTTAAAAGGCACCTTTGCTTAAGGAATAAATGTTAAATCTCTGGCTAGAGATCAGAAATATAATCTAGATCAGTCATATCAAACATTTGAGGATTGTTAGTAACTAATGTAAGAGTTGTGATTCTGGGTAATGGATGCTTCAATGATTTTAGAGTTCTACTTAAAATTTTGCATGGTGTATTTCTTGAACTCCACTTGGAAGTGCTTACTGCTGAAAACTAAATGACCTCAACTAAGTTGATAAATGCACCTGATACAGAAGTTTGCTCAATGTCATCTGCTTAAAATAACCATTTTGCTTAAGGGGAAAGTCAGTTCATCAAAAGAAGAGGTCACTTGAAACTCCTGTTTCCCAGCACTTTCAATTGGTATTGATAGATATATAGCTTAAATCTTTATTTCAGCATTAAAATAAACTGTTTGCCATTATAAGCCTGATATTTCTAAGACTATTTCATGAATACAAAATTGATGGGAGAAAAAAAGTATGAAACTGCTTAATGTAGATAAAGTTGACTGATGGTGAAAAATGTGGATTGTGGTATTTAAGGTTGAAAATATGGATTTTTCATTGCTTTTGCACTTCAAATTGATTTTCTATTTATCAAAGCACAGCCACTCAGAATATTAAGTGGTATATTTACTCAAGTTGAGAGGAAGACTATAAATAACTTGAAGAATGATTATGGGTTATAGCCACTGAAGTTTTTGCATGTACAAATAAATAGTTATACACTTTTTCTTAACTAGCTGACCCTCAAGTACATCCTTAAATGCAGGCTTAGTTACTAATAGCCATCCTTACAGATGTAAAGAACATTAGGTGCTTTGAACTAAAAATCATAAGATTGCATAGTAAGCAGATAGTTGCCTAGCGGTGGCCAGGAGGAAACACAGATTCCCATGATGTACCTGCACATTTCTTCCTCTGAGAAGCTCAGGTGCCAATCCAGAGGATGTAGGAAGAATACCAGTATTTTTAGGATTCAGAGCCCTGAATGGCACCAAACTGAAAACTGATAAAAATGTGACTCTACTGATTTGACCAGTTGCTTGAAAAGGAGTGAGTAATTCCCTTAAACCGTAACCAAGACTACTTTTTACATTTAAAAGGTTCCTTGCAGCAGTGCTTAAAAGCTAGGATATTTTTAATTCTTACCCCTCAGTCATCTGCCTTTACTGTTAGGTTAAGGTTCATTTCCTTGCTTAATATAAGCCTTCCTTGCTTGTGTGATGAAGCAGCACAAGAGGTTGCTTCTCATGTATGTTATTCTGTTACCAGATTCCTGTGGAACTTGCCTGAGGTACAAGTTCAGTTCTGTCAGCCTTACACCAAATTTGAACTTGTTCCTTTTGCCTCCTAGGCAAATGTTCTGACCACCTAGATATGATACATAACCTAGGCTCTGCAGGCAACCACCTATATTTTTAAAAGTAGCTAGGATGAGACTTCTATGAAGAGATTGTGAAACTGGACCCTTGACTTATGGAATTCTTGTCACATAATTTCAGGTATCTACTGTCTGAGCAAGCTACCTTACCATTCGAAGTACAGGGGTTCTTTGACTTTGATTTGTTTTTTTAAATGGACTAGAAAGATGAAGTGATACCTACATTTGATGTTACCACACATTTGGATTCCACCGTTAGTTTCTGGATTGCATTGGGTTCACTTGGACACCTGTCTGTTTTGGGCAGGGCAGTTCTCCAAAGGTAGATATGGAAACACATAAGGTGGTTTCGGGTGTGTTTGGTTTTTGGGTTTTTGGTTTTTTTCCCCCTCTCAGGGGTGATATAGTACTGATTTGTGTTTACTTGATTAAAAAGTACTTAAGTACTTTTTCACTATACTCTGCATTTGGTCCTGTATTTTCCCTCTTGTTGTAAGTGTCTGGCACAGTAAGTCTGACTCTCATTTAAGACAATACTTGACTACTTTTTGTTAATATTTATTAACACTAAAATGTGGTAGGATTATGAAGCATTAAATCTAGCAGAAGTTTTTCACAAACTTATTTTGTTGTCAAAATTCAAACAAGGCATTTCCCTTGCCCTTTTTAATTTATTTATAATCTGTCTTCCTATTTCTTGCATTTTAGAGGAAGCATATGCTTACAGTGAAGTTGAATATTGCCCTGAGATTGTTAGAAGCCACAGGTGTTTGTAGTGATACTTGAGCCTTTTCACTATTGGATTGCATATTTGAATTATGCCTAAACTGGTACTGATAGAAACTTATTTCTGAGGGTAGCTTATTTGCTTATGCATAATTCATATCCTCCATTCATTTCATCCTAGTGTAATTATTTGTAGGTCTGCTACTATAGCTGACATTTCTGTGTATTTGCAACAAGCGGGTCTAGCTGAATGCAAGAGCCCTAAATATTTTTGCCATTAGCCTGTCACACTCTCTGCTGTTATGTGCTGAAAAAGCATCGAGGCATAGCTCATATAGATGTGTTGGTTCAAGTGTTAGACTTCACGTTGTACATTTTGATTTCAGTAAAAAAAGCGTCGCAATCTAATTCACAATTAAATAAGGAAAAAATAAGTACAGCATCTGAGAACACTAGAAGGGATCTAACTGTTTTTCCTTGTTATAGGGCAAGAAGAGTGGACCAACTCACGACACAAGGCACCTTCTGCAAGGACAACAAAAGGAGTCTACAGAGACCAGCCATATGCCAGATACTGATTGTACTGTCTGATGTTGTGAAATACCCAATCTTCACCAGTCCTGTATACTGTTCAAAGTAATTTTTTCTATGAACAATCCCTTTTTATTAAATCACAGTGCAGAAAAATCTGAATGGATGGACTGAACTTAAAATATTTTGTTGAAAGAACAACCTGGACAGAAGGATATGTAAAACAAGGAACTTTGTTATTTCCAAACTGTATTTGAAAAAATAGGCGATCAAAAAAATAACCTTTGATTAACTAGTGTTAAACAAAAAATAGGTTTACTAAATATGTTAGTCCATTCTTTTAACATAAGCGTAACCTTTTATTTTAAAGGTTTTCAACAGTTTAGTTTTTAGTTTTTATTTTCAGCCATTTGCTAGATTTTCTCTTTGCAAACATGCGTAAAAAGGGAAGCAAATTACAAATGCAAATAATGTGGTATTTTGTAACTCAAGTCTTGAAATGTTCTGTAGTGTTAAGCAAAGTTTTACCCTTGCTTGATACTAAATAAACTTTTGAAAGAAAATCAGTGTGTGTGAGATTAATTTTATGCTTTATCTTATAATAAAACTTCATAAATAGTAGTAAACAGGGAGAAATGTTTAACAGTGATCAGCATAAAAGGCTCATATTAAACATTGCGCAACTTCTTTTAAAAAAATGGTATAAACCTAAATATGTATATATACTCACGGTAGATATAAATGCTGTTTAAAGTATCCAAATGGTATGGATCTGCTTGAGTGCCACATTAAATCAAAATATTTTTGTTAAAAATGGTTTAAAATAGCTAATGAATATTCTGAAAAAGATGTGACTAGTTTTCATCTTGTTGAGCATTTTTTCACTAGTGCAACTTTGGAATTTTTATGAGAATTTTGGTACGTTAATGACCACCTCGCTCCGTGCTGGAAGCAATAAACACAAAGCTTTTAAAGACTTTCTGACTTGACTAATTGAGGTCGCTTTCGTCAGAGACAGAGGATGTGTAACCCTTAAAACGGTCTTCATTTGCAAAGGTAAATAAATCAAATAAGATTTTAATCTCACTTAATTTATCTTAATATAACCAATAAAAACAGGGAGGCTACAACTTAGAAAGTTTCATTTTAGAATGTAGGAAAGACTCTGAGGACACCTAAATTCTCATTTTAAAACGTTTAATTTGTATTAGTAATCTAAAAAAGCCTTAGCTTAGCTAGTTAAATTTGGACAAACTATTCCCTATTAAACAACTGTAAAACCTCATAACCAATAATTTGTAATATATTATTTTTCCATAAATTCTAGTAACTTAATACAGATGTTATCTAAAGCTTTTTGTTAATCATTAAGTTTCTATTAATTATAGTTTGATTTACATTGTTTTCTTTAGTTTTTATTTGAAAGTCTTTTTGAAATTTAGTAAAAATATCTTTTTCTTTTGTCAGGAAACCCACCTCCTTGGACAGCCAAGAGAACAAAAACCTTAATCTTCTGATGCTTTGGTAGGTATGTTTGCTCATCTGTGAAATTTAGATAAATGGAGCATTTGATCAGGTCCTTAATTCTTTATACACAAGGCTTTAATTTACATAATGATTACAGGTAACTGAGCTGGAGGCCAGCAAAAATAACTGGCTATGTTCAGTTCTGGTGGGAAAAGTCATAGCTTTAAACTATCATTAAACAGGATGTAAAACTGTCCCAGTGTGTGGACACTGTCCTCTGGCTGTTTGTTTATTGAAATGTTGTCAAAGCGATTGTATACCTTTCAACCAATTAAGTCTTTCATTGGATAGAGGAATTCGAAAGAAAATGAGTGTAATTTTATGCTAGTCGTGTTCAAATGGGAATTAGAAACTCTAATATGGTCAGCAAACATGTCTAAAATGCTTTCTTCAGCTTTGGAAAACCATTTTATAGAATGATTTTAAGGCAAGCATTTCTGCACAAGGAACAGACTGATTTTGGGCACAAAATGAACAAGTCCATTGAGAACTATTAGCTGAGGAATAGCTAGCTCAATTGTTTCTGGTGAATTCAATATATAAATTAAGAAATAATTTAACTGTAGTTATGCTCAGACTGTGTATAATTTTAAATAGAACTTATTTTTTCTTTTTTCCTACTTGTAGTGGTAATTCTTCCCGCTGACCTCATGATCTCAGTGCCTTTAGTTGACTTGGTTTAGATAGAGCTCCATACTTTGAAATATTGCATACATTGCACTGCTTCTGTATACCACAATACTTTAAAAGACTGCAGTCACAGGCTAAAGGAACTTTTTGTACATACAAAATGGCATTAGAACAATTTTGAGTATTTTAAAGATTTAAAGCAAAGGACCCTTTTAAGGTTAGAGCTTGGAGAAGATTTCTGTCCTCTGGGGCTCAAAGGGCAAAGATTCGATACCAGCTGCTAGAACTGCTGTGGCAAAACTGAGTATGTAAATAATCTTTTAAAAGTATTTACAATGGAATTGGCCAAATCTCTTTTTCTGTTCACATCTTAAATCACATAATATATTGAGTTACGTAAGTCATAACAAGCTTTCATTAGCAAATATGAAGTTTTTTATTAACCCTATACAATGAAACTTGATGGGTTGAAACTAAAATACCTAGTAGCAAGGATGTCTAGTAGATGTAAGTGAATCAGAAGAGAATTCAACCTTCTGTAATACTTATCCAACTCCTTTTTATGCCATCTTTCCTTAGTGCCTTCTGTACGGAGGATGAATGTATCAGCATGCATTTGTGCCACTTCTCTGCTACTCTGCCCTGAAGTCCTATAAACTCTTAAATTGTTTCAGGTTCCCTTTGTGGGGGGAGGGGAAAGCATGTCCCTGTCAAATCATGCAGAGGCTGTTTGGGTGCACCATTGTGTGACAGTGTCATATGACTGGATGTTGCAGGTCACATGAGTAAATTAAGAGAATTCCCCCCCTGACTAAAAGCACCCCCATCCTGTGGTCAGAGTGATTGTTTTGGTCATGTGCTGGACGCACACCTGACAAAATGTAGGAGTCTGGCCATATGGTGCTCCCATTAAGCAGCTCTGGCCTACCTTGATGGAAAAGTTAACTATTTGAGTCCCATTTTATTCTTTTAATGAGTTGCAAGATCTAAACTTGAGGCATCTAAGGAAGTCTGCATATATTGAGCATAATAGTGGTATGAGTTATAGATCCATTAAGTCTACCTTCTTCCAATGTTCCACATTGATACAATTTGTTTCTCCTAAGAAAATGTGCTGTCATACCTCTTAAAAAGGTTGTCAATTCTCATGTCTTATACATGTGTGTACAATAAACTACATCAGTTCAAACAGCTGGTATTAGATATTCTTAGAAACTACATATTTGCAGTATAAAATTTCTTTACAGTTCCTGAAATAACATGTACTAGCATTATGTTCTGCTATTGCATTTATTTTGGTTTGTTTGGTTTTTTCCTTTGGACTAATCCCTGAAAGGAAATCCATTAGATTTTGAACAGAAGGAAAAATAATCTAAAAAGTCTCTAACTTTAAAAAATGTCACCGTAGAAAGGAGCCTTTCTTTTATTGCGGCAAACTAACCTAGAAGTGTTTATCCGTTCTAGTAGGGTTTTATATTCTGACACTGGCCAGTTGCTGTATGCTACTGGTCAAACAAGTAATGTTAATGATTATAATTAATCCTATCATTAATTTGCCTTTATTGAACCTTTATCGCACTTGCACTGAATTGCAACGATAGTAGTTTCTGCAGTGTTTTCCATAATTCTACATACATGCATTTTATTCATAATTGCCTAATCCCACTGCATATAATCTGACAGTCTTCAGAGAATTCATAGTTGCTAGTCTCAGGATGTATACAAAAATTATATTTTGCTCTTTTTCAGGAACTTCTGCCATGTTAAGTATGGACCGCTTAGAGCATTGTACTTACCCGTGCGCCTAGACAACCAGGAGACAGGCTACGGAGTATGAAAATCCTGTTCAGTATTTCTTGTATTAAAGCCTTAAAGTGTATAATGGTATACACTTTTTAAAGTAATTGTATATTTAAACTCTTAATTGTTTAGTGATGAGACAATGTTTTATTTGGAGCTCAATAAAGAATTTTCATCTAAGTTCCTGTTACAAAGCAATAATGCAACCTCATTGTTTCTTTAGTGACTCTTTTTAGCGTTAGCCTTATGCAGCAAGTGTAAGAGAGTGTCAAGTCTCATGAGTAGAATTTAAATGCGTTTGGAAGTAGCTTGTCTAATGTATGAACAACATGGATAAGTTAAAATGAAGATTGATGTTTTATGCTGAAGCTTTTCTTAATAGCTAATTGTAAACAGGTCTACTCAAAACAAGACTCTTGAGTAGCAATGATACTCCAACTTCCATTTCCTTCAGAACCTTGTGTAACATGAAGGTGTTTTAATCCCTGTCAATTGCATATGCTGCTTATTCTCTTTCACTTGGTGTTTGATGCATAGAAATGTTCTCTCTAATATACAGTCACAGGTTTTCTAGTAGTAGAGTCTTGGATGAGGCTTTTACACCTTGATAAATCTTGTATCTAACAGTCATGTTTCCCCAGTGCTCTTTGTTTTATATAGTGATTGTGATAATTTGTAACAGAAATAAAATTCTAATAATTTAATTTCTTGTGTTTTTTCCTAAATACTGCTGGCAAAGTATGACTGTTCCATTCCTCAGTTGCTTCCATCAGATGCATTTTTCACTGAATCTCAAATTAATCCCAAGAAAATCATAATTTGGGTCTGTTATTTTATTTTGAAAATAAGCAATATCACTTAATAGCTTCACACCAAATGCCTCCCTGTCAACATGTATTCATAAGTTCTAATACCATACACTGACTATTGAAGAATGGCTTTGAAATTTCTGAGGATGCAGAGAAAATTAAGATTTCTTATTAACCCTGGCAGTGATCAAAGCATCTTGAGTACGATACCATTTTTAATAGATGAAAAAAAACTTTGACAGTGTAAAAAAAAAAAAGTCTGTGTTTTTAACCTTCAAATATTTAAGGTGATTTTATCAGTTAATATCACAATATGGAAAGATTTTCCCTGCTATCATCTCTCACTGTACTACAACTTCATTTCTGCAATGTTTTCCACAGCAAGCAATAGTAATTATTTAAATAAGTAAAAGTAAATTCCAAAAACCTTTGAATAAGCACTAGAGATGTATAATAATGATTCCCTTCAGACTGACAGGCAGGAACCTCTGGTGTGGAACAGCACCTAACATTTTAAATGCTAGCCAAGTATAAAAATTGTATATAGATACTGTGGGGGGAATTTAGATAAGCAGAATGCAATTTCACTTGCTGTAATTTGGACCAGACACCAGAGTTACCAACACAATCTAATTTGAGGAGTGCTATGAACTATTTAAGGACTGAAGTATCAAGCCTTCCACTCTGGAGTCATGAACAACAGAGCTTCTTAATGTCAATACTAAAATATTTTGCTGTTATTACTTAGCTTTGATACTCACATATTAAAGTATCTAGCAAATCTGGTAACTTTTCTGAGATGTTGTCCTGAGTGGCCTAACACAGGAACTGTTAGGGTCCAGTCAAAGTGGGTTGACTGCAAACTATCCAGCTCTTTCTCTTGCAAGTACTCTCCTTGCTTTCACTAAAAACTGAAGGACTGGCTGTTTCTGTGCTTTGAAGCCTAGACTTAATTTCTGCTGGTTTTTATTATCACTAAGTAGAGACTTATGTATTTCTTGTGATTTTTTTTTTTGAGTGAAATCTGGGTCTTGTTGGACTAGTTTTGTCATTCACTTCAAGAGACCATGTATATATATGCATCCTGCCTGTGCTGTCATTGATGACTAACCTACACTATGAGACAGTCCTCATGCTCTGTTCTGTGATACCAGTGCTACATGACATGGCCTTACTTAAAGGTTTTGAGCAAGGACATGAGCCTGCTGTTTCAAATGAGTTGTCCAGTCTGCATCACAGTCTTTCCAATAGTGTTTATCCTGATGTGGGGATGTCACCACATCTAAGTACATAATGAATGTACAAAATAATATTCTCTGTATTAGAACAAACCTTGAGGTCATACGTCTTTCTAAATGGTATTGCAGAGCATACTTTTCAAGTTGGAACTTCATCCTTCTGGGCAAAGGAACTGAAAATTTAAAGATCAAAATGCGAAGTTAAACTTGAAAAAAAAATACATAATGATTGGTGATAAATAGGAGCAAATCTGCCCTTGAGTGGTTCTCCTTCCATTTCTCCCAACTTGTAGTAGAATTTCCAGGTTACCAATGTCCAAGGACCTCAGTACTGTTGCAGCCGAGTAAATGAACACCAAGAGTCAGAGTATCTTTGACTTTTAAGTTAGTGAAAAAGATTAATTGGATGAAGAGGCTGAGAATTATTTTTGCAAGCTCAGCAATTTTGTCCAAGACAGCTGCATTTGGTTAATGGGGAGAAAAACCCCTTTGGTAATGGAAATTATTGAAGGTATTAGTGTTAAAGCACACATTGCTAAGATGATAAATGTTTATGCAGCCTCAGATACTTTCAATGAGTTTGCAGTGCATTGACCCTTACCTTCAGGCAGGCTTTCTCTACGATTGCAAGTCAAGAGAACATCTCTGGCAAACTTGGATTCTAAAAATGCTTAGAAATTGTAGCCGAGGGCAGAAATAAAGCTGCTTTGCTGTGTAGTTCTTTTTTAGGATCCTCACTGGGAAAGCATTAAGAAAGTATGAAATGTCAACATTCCTAAAAATAGCAAATTAGGGAACAAGCTTAATGGAAACTTTCACTTTTCAGTCAAAGATGTACTTGAAAACTATGAAATTAAAATAATTTAGATTTAATAAAGATTTATGACAAAATTTCTCAGGAATCTTTATATTCACTCTTCGTACTTGTATTACCCTGAGAGAAATCGAATGTAAATCAGTCCTTGGAGTTGAGTTTCTGCTTTTGCAAAGCTAAACGCTTAACTAGTTCTTAATGCCCAGAACCATTTGGTATAAAATAGCTTAAATGATCTTATCTTTATATTCTTACTGAAATTTAGAATCAAGAAAGGAAATTTTCACCTGAAGTGAAATGCTGACCCCTTTATGAAGAAAAGGGGAAGTTATTTGGTTTTTTTCTTTTACTGACCTGCATAGACACTTTTTCTTTTTTTTTTTCTCTTACGCAAAATGTAGTGAACTGCTCCAAATGCTTACTCAAGCAGCAGCCTATGAACTCAACACTTCATTGTCTTCTACAGCAGAAGAGTTAAGTGGTAACTTGTGCTGTTGCTGTTGACCTGTTTGTGAAAGAGCCTGATGTCCTAAACATCAAGAAGATGAAACACTTTATATTCATTTGACAAATTGCCTTGTTTCTTCATTCTTTGAATAAGACTTGGGTTTTCTTAATGTGGAGGTAGCTGTTTCCTGTGTATTTCTTACTGAGAAAAGTATGCAGAATCCATCTCAAAGTTCACTACTCTTATTAATGATAGAGACAAATGTATTTTCCCTCATTTTGAATATAAGTTCATTCTTCTGATAATGCAATTACCAGTTCAAAAGAAGATGCTCTTACTTCAGGTAGTAAGACTGCTACAGAATGACACCGCTAAATATTCATTTGCAGACTTTGGGCTTTTACTAAATCATTTTGCAATGTTCATATCCATATAAACACTTTTTAAAAAAATCAGTAGACCTTTCAGGATAGTTAATTACAGGCTTGAAAGCAAATGAGATGACTAAGTATAAACTATGGTGAATGCTGCCTATATGCATAGAGGAAGTCATCTGACTAAAGATGATCAGAACGATCCACATGTAAAAATTAACCTTATTCTGTTTAGTATAAGTTTCACTTTTATACAGCACTTGAGGGTCTAAATTGAAATGGTTTGAATAGGAAATTCCATTAAATATTTGAAATATTCCAGTGGTGATTTTCTCATACAGCATATTAATAAAAGTGTGTGTGTGTGTTTTTCATTATTCACTTGAAGACTATGCTATTGTTGTGTCAGAAATAGAGTCCTTCTAATACTGACAGAATTAAGGAAGTATAAGCCAAGAAAGCAGAGGTGATGCTCAGGCAGTTAATCCTCTTGAACTGTGGGGTAAATGCATAAGGGATTGTGGTAAAGTTTTGTGGTATGTTTTACGGTGGTGATCATGAGTTGCATTTGCTTTTTTTTATTACACTCATTACAGATTTGAGGAAATGAAAATGGAAAAAAAATGTAAGTGTATTACACAACAGGAAACTGGATGGGGGGAGTGGGGGGAAGACAGGTCGTTAAAAAGCAATCGAAATACTAAAAGTCATTTTGGATTTCAGATTCTGGAATTGAAGGTGAAAGCCTCCGTATTTCAGAGCATATCTTCCCTGAGCTACCTTGGGAAGCCATGCAATAGCTACTGATCTTTAAAATGTCACTTTTTGGCATAGACTATTCCAACAATTATTCCCTGGAGTTTGCTCTTAATCTAGACATTTTTGATGTTAGGAAGTTGAAGTGATGCATCCAAGGTCAGAGGGTTAAGAGAGACACAGGCCACAGGCATGGTCTATGATAACTACCTTTTTTTTTTCTACCTATATCTAGCTAGTCTGCCACTGGTATCCCTCACATAGTAGGAATAACTTCATTAATTTTTGGTGATACTCTTCAAAGTTAGAAGCAGATTATTCCTGTAAATGCCACAATCAATACCCTTTTGAAAGGTCGCTTTGTGTACTCCTGAAAAAGATTTTATGTACATGTACATAATTTAATGTGTTCGTAAGGGCTCTTCAGAAGAATAATTCAAAGGACAGAAGATGGTATCTTACTGTTAGAGACCTAAAGCTTGATTATGGTTCATAATTGCTTGCACAGGGGAAAAATAAGAACTAAATGACTCTAATCTGGTAGTGAAAAAAAGTAAGGACTAATACTGAGTGTGAAAGCCCTGCACTTTTAAATGAGAAATTAGGCTCAAATGAGATGAACCACAGCAGCAAGCTATGTACAGAAGAATGGGCTTCTGTTGGTTTTCCTACATCCCAGACTGGATTGAATGATCTAATAACTGTGTCTGAACTTGAACGTCGTGGATCCATGATTGTTGTGTAATAATTCTAACCATCACGAGAAAGCACTTTTCTTTTTTCCTGATTTGCAAGCTAATAGAGTAATCTGTGAGGGTTAAGGTGATCAAAATACCTTTTATTAACAAGGAGGAATTCTCCATTTTTGTGTATAGTATTATACAACGTGTCTTACAGTGGAAGTGATGGTAAGTTGATATATAGTAACATACCAACACCATTCTTGTTCCTCATGCAAGCAACATATAGAAACCTTGTATATTGCTGTGGTTAACTTGCAAATTATGTTTTTTGAAAACAGCATCTACTTATTAAGTTAAAAGAAGTCTCTAAATTTTATTAAAGAAACAGGCTCCATTTTTCAGTTCCGATTTATGTATCTACAACTCAGATGACAAACTCTTAACTAGTTGCCTAGGCTCCCCTTATAGTCAGTCAAGAGAAGCTCAAAGGATAACTCATCTTTTTGAGAGAGAAGTACGTTGAGATCAGGGGACTCACCCTCTGAAAGCACCTGGCTCGTCCCCTTGCCTCATGTGGGTGACTAAACTTACTGGGATGTTTAAACCTTAGATGCCTGAAGCAAAGCGTTATGAATCCCACTCATGTTTCTGTTCCAAATCCAGCTTTGTTGATACCTTGAAAACAGCAGCAACTGGTGGGGTCTGGAAATAATTAGATACTTGGAGAAAATCACTGAGGACAGCTGTCATAGCAATGTGTGTACATGATGTGATTTGCTACACAGGCGAGAGGCGACTATTCCACATAGGCAGGAGTAGGTGAGCGGATGTGTATGTAACCATGTTTGTTACCTGCTATCTGTCTGTTCTGCTCTCCATCCTTCTTTTCTTCAGCAAAAGTTTTATGCTCTGCTTGTAAGCAGAAAGGAAAGGCAGCCTGTCTTTTGATGGCTTCTACTCTAAACATTTCTGTGACACAGCCTTCTTAGCATATGTATTTATCAGAACGTTTTCATACTCAGTGTTTGTTTCCAAAGCCTTCTGTTAAACATGCCTACATGTTTTTGTTTGTAAGCATCTTAAATCTAAGGATTAGCCAGAATATGGGCTGAGAGGACTTGTACAAGAGGGAATTTATGATTATGCTGTGAATGTTAGTTGCTGCTTAAAGGAAAGTTTTAGATGGGATTGGCTGAAGGAAAGTTTAGAGACTAGAAAAAGCAGTTGAATTTCTATGCATAAATACTTAGAACAATAGGAAGTAAAAGATTTCCTATTTCAGCCTAACGTCTACAATACTAGTATCCAGCCCCCACTAATAACCATTGGATGAAAACCAGAAGGAATATAAAAACCTCCAGTGTTCTTAGCCAGTTATCTGGAGCTGTATCGATAAGATACTTCTCCTTTGGAACATCTGCAGGAAATCTTTTAACTAGGAAAGAGAAAATATGCAGTGCTTCCGCTAATGGAAATCTGAGACTTCATGCTTCTGTGGTTCTTCACGTTTAAGGAATTCACTAACTTTTAAATGCTGTTGTGTTAAGGAAGAGGTGATACAGTTAGGTCATTTTGCACTATGCCGAAGAGCCAAAACAAGCCTGAAACTTGTCATTGGTGCAATATTCTTCAGTGTCGTAGTTTAACCCCAGACAGCAACTAAGCACCACGCAGCCACTCACTCACTTCTGCCACTCCACCCAGTGGGATGCAGGAGAGAATTGGAAAATACAGTAAATTTCGTGGGTTGAGATAAGAACAGTTTAATAGAACAGAAAGGAAGAAACTAGCAATGACACTAATGACAACAAGAAAGTGACAATAAAAGGATTGGAATACACAAAAGAAGTGATGCATAATGCAATTGCTCACCACTCGCCGACCGATGCAGCGATCTGCCCCAGGCTAACTCCCCCATTTTATATACTGGGCATGACGTTCCATGGTATGGAATACCCCATTGGCGAGTTTGGGTTTTGTCTGTGTCCCCTCCCAACTTTCCTGTGCCTCTCCAGCCTTCTTGCTGGCTGGGCAGGAGAAGCTGAAAAGTCCTTGACTTAGTCTAAACACGCCTTAGCAACACCTGAAAACATCAGGGTGTTATCAACATTCTTCTCATACTAAATCCAAAACACAGCACTGTACCAGATACTAAAAAGAAAATTAACTCTATCCCAACAGAAACCAGGATATTCAGAAACTCAAATTTTCCCAGAAAAACATTGATTTGCAGGAAAACGTATTTGGAACAGTTACTATTTAATTTTAAAGTAAATTATTTCAAAACTTTTTCTTATAAGATGTATATTTTTAACGCATTACTTTCTCTCTGGACATGCCTACTGTTGTGAGGCCACTCAAAAGGCATGAGAAAATGAATTGGGATAGAAAACAACAAAAAAGCAGAAACAAGAATGGCAGGACACTGACATAGAACTCAAACTGTAGTTCTCTGTATTAACATAGTGTTGGGCAACCTGCTCTAGGTGCCTCTGCTTGAGTAGGGGGGGTGGATAAAATGACCTCAAGAGGTCCCTTCCAGCCTCAACCATTCTGTGATTCTGTAATACCATAATGCCACTGTGATGGTGGTCTACTTGAATAGAAGCCCTGTCCTGCAATGTATTAACCATGTCCCCATGCCCCTTCCCCCCGCAGGTCTCTGCAGGTGTACTTATGGTACACTCCATCCTGTTGTCCAGTATTGGCTCCCGTATAGATCCCTGAGGCATGCTACGAGGAACTGGCTGCCACCAAATCTTCAAACAGTGACCACTACCCTTGGAGTCCAGCTGTCCAGCTATTTTTTCAATACAGCCTAGTTTTCCAGTCAACCTGGAGTTCATCTAACCACTCTTTGTATCTCCAGATTGACTGAAAGTTTTCCACGCTTGTCAAAATACATGATATTGACTGCTCTCTCCAGGTCTACCATGCTAGTCACCACAGAAGGCAACCAGGTTGGTCAGGTGTGATTTACCCTTGGTAAATTCCTGTTGGCTGTTCCTAGTTACCTTCTTGTCCTTCACATGCATGGAAATGTGGTTCTGAGTAGATTTCCTCCATAACCTTCTCAGAGACCAAGATTAAGCCAGCCTCTACTTCCCCCGATCTCCATTCTAGATGATGGGCATGACATCCAGATATCACGAACATAATTCTTTTCCTTTATATTTGATTTTATATATGTCATGGAGAGGGGGGACGACACACACCGTTGGGATGAATCTTCCGCAAAATCTTCCTGTATTCTTCATTACATAGTACACTGGACTAGTTACTCAGCTTTTACCCAACAAAGTAGTTGAGAAGAACCTAAAACTATAAAGGTCCTTCCTCCTTTCCCTTCTATAAAAATGCATGAAAAGGTGGTTAAAAATATACTATATGCTTTCTTGTTACTTTCCTTCTCAATGCAATCATGGTAAAAGAGAGATGTTTGCACGTCTTTTCTCCCTCAGCCAACAGGCCCTGGGACCATTACAACAGTTTTGTTCAGTGCAATCTTGAAGGATGCTGTAAGCATCTGTGGGCTTTTCGAAGGTACTTACAGCATCAGGGAGTGTAAATCGCTCACTGTATATTGAGGCTTACCTGTTTCAGGTATTTTGGACTACAAAGTGGATCTTAAGTCTGGACTGTAGTTGTTTTAGGTTTCTTTATAGACAGCTGTGATAGAAAGCCATGGAAGAAAGGGAGAGACAGGTGTGCCAGGTATGATTTGGCTAGCCTGAGGAACATGAGAGCACTTTTCTTCTATGCTAGAAGCTTCATTTGGTTGCCTGAGGTTAGCTGACACCTCCTTACTGACCCACATGGACTGCTTTTGAAATAATTGCAGTTGTTCATATAGTAATAGAATTAATTTAGTAATGAATAAACACACTAAAGATGAATTCTGTACTCCCTCCTCTGTGTTCTCTCTTGTGCAAACACAGACTGTAAGTGAGCTGATTATAAATAAGTTCCTAATGATCAGCATATGTTAGCAGGAAAGAGTTGACTTCCTTATGCTACCCCACCACCAGACCCGTTATTGTCATTCACTGATGATACCCTGTTCTGCTAATTCAAGTGGAGGATTGTGTAAATGCGAATGCTGTTAATCAGATAGTGCTTGAGAAACAGTTCTACTTATTAATCATCCCTGCAGATCTTTTGTTCTACTACAGTTACATCTAGGGAACTGGCAACATTTTCAATATTTGCAGGCATTTATTTTTCAGTGAGTTTCTTAGTATCAAAAAGAAAACCACCACAAAAACCTAGCAAATCACAATTTATTATTTACTTTCTTTTGAGCACCTGCAGCATTTCACATCCAGTGGGCAGAACACAGCACTGCATTAGTTCTATGAATGTGTTTTTCCTATTAGCTTGTGTAACAGGCTTTAAAATTTAAAACCCTCAGCTACATTTTAGGACAGGCCTTCTGATCTATCTATATCTTCTGAAAGAACAATAGTAAGAATTTTAAGTACCTGGCCATAATACATTATAGTTTGATTAGGACGGAGCAAGCCTTAAAAAATTTACAGCTTTGATTTAGATGGCAACTCGCCCAAGTACAAATTGCCAGTCTTGAAGCAAATAGAGTTCAAAATTTTGCCATTAGGGTCGTATTTGCAAATGAGGGCAGCTATATGTAGCCAAAAAAAGCAGAAGTCTCAAGCTCATGGGTTGAGATAAAGACAGAGAGATCACTGTATTGGGTTGACCTTGGCTGGGCACCAGGTGCCCACCAAGCCATTCTATCACTCTCCCTCTTCAACTGGGTGGGGAGAAAACACAATGAAAGTCTCCTGGGTCGAGATGAGGACAGGGAGATCAGCAATTACCATCACAGGCAAAACAGACTTGACTTGGGGAAATTAATTTATTGCCAATCAAAATCATAATTTATTGCCAGTCAAAATCAGAGTAGGATAATTAGAAACAAGAACAAATCTAAAAACACCTTCCCCCCACCCCTCCCTTCTTTCCAAGCTCAACTTCACTCCTGACTTCTCTACTTCCTCCCTGTGAGCTGCACAGAGCGATGAGGAACGGCTGTTGTGGTCAGTTAATCACACGTTGTCTTTGCTGCTCCTTCCTTCTCATTCCCTTCACCTGCTCCAGTGTGTGGTACCACCCACAGGAGAGTCTTTCTCTGAAGGAAGCAGTGACCTGATGAACATCCACCTGCTCCAGCGTGGGGTCCTTCACGGGTTGCAGGTGGGCATCTGCTCCACCACTAACTTCATGATCTGCAGGGGGACAACCTGCCTCACCATGGTCTGCACTATGGGCTGCAGGGGAATCTCTGCTCCAGCACCTGGAGCACCTCCTCCCCCTCCATCGCAGACCTTGGGGTCTGCAGGGTCGTTTCTTTCACATGTTCTCACTCTCTCCCAGCTGCTGTGCAGCAGTTTTTTCCCCTTCTTAAATACGTTATCCCAGAGGCACTACCCCTGTCAGTGATGGGCTTGGCCTTGGTCTTGGCCAGCAGCAGGTCTGTCTTGGAGCTGACTGGCATTTGCTCTATTGGACATGGGGGAAGCTTTGAATAGCTTCTCACAGAAGCCACTCCTGTAACCAAACCACTACCGAAACCTTGCTACATAAGCATGATACAATCACTCACCAGTTATCATCACAGGCAGAACAGACTTGATTTGAGGAAACTGAGTTTAATTTATAGCCAATTAAAATGGATCCAGGGGTAAGAAAAAAGGCAAATGAAAACACCACCTTCTCTCCACCCTCTTTTCCCCAGTCCCACCTTCACCCCTTCACTCCTGACTCCTCTCCCCCTGAGCGGCACAGGGGATGGGGATGGGGGTTGCAGTCAGTCCCTCACAGCCCCTCTCGGCCGCTCCTCCCTCCTCACACCTCTCCCTGCTCCAG
>JAVKLA010000027.1:46851629-46878826 GCA_034782735.1 Sagittarius serpentarius
GACCGGCTGTGTCCGGCACGGGGCAGCCCCGGCCTCTCCTCACAGGGGCCGCCCTGCAGCCCCACTGCCAGCGCCTGAACTCCAGCACCCTGTACATCACCTGAAACTTACTTACAGTAATCTTAATCTTTCATTATCACTTTTTCAATGATTTTAGTTTTGTAATCTACAGTAGATAAGGTCTGTCCACTTCCAACATGGCAGAAAGCGTCAGGAGCAGAAGTCCCACAGCCTTTGCTGTAACTGTCTCCTGCTAGCCCTACACGTGCCCTGCCTGAGGGGACATGTATTATTTCTCACTCCTCTGCAATAACTCTCTGAAATTATTTCTGATTGTGAGTTCTTTTTATTTACCGGCATGCTGTGCTCCAGGATCAATACTTTATTGTTACAGTACTGCTATGGTCATGCATAAGTCTATGCTGCAATAATATCCTGGGGATTAAATGAACTGAAAAAAAAAAAGGGGGTATTGACCTCTAGATGAGGTTTGTTTGGATAATTTCCCCACTACCATCTCACTTACCAATGTCTGATTAATATATCTGAGCGTTACTTACCATGCAAAGCTAGAGATGGCTATTTTGAATGCCTCAGTACTTCGGGGTGCCAGACCTTGGGTCCATATACAGTGGACGAGAGGAGCAGGTCTGACTCCTGCATTGTTGAAGATAGTGGTTTTGTTGTTGGTATAGATCAGGCCTCCAGTGGGACTCAAAATAGTCTGTTTAACTGTGTCTAATCCTTCACTTAAGCCTAAACTTTGCATATGAAAGCCTCCTTTTACTCTCCTGAAGAGGCACATAGGTTAGTGGCAGAGTGGGGTACTCCTGCCATCCAAGCAGGTCATGCAAAGGCTACCTGTGCAAAACAGGCATCTCTTTGATGAATTAAAACCTATGGAAGGTAGTAACAGATCACCAGCCTCCTGTTTATAGCAGCGATTTGCTAGCTTTGCAAGAACTGCTTAGGTATTCCCTCTTTGGATGCCTTTTACATTTACCAATGCTTTAATCAGGTGTAGCAAAATTCCTTTATGAGCAAACCCATCACCACCTCCTAAGCCTCTGGCAAAGCTGGCTATTTGTCTCTTAGATTTCCAGCAACTACATTAATTTTTCACCCTGCACTTCCCCCTTTGAGAAGCAAGTGAACCACAGTGCTAAGCCTTCTAACGTTCATCCAGAGCCATGTACATATTATTGCAGTTCAGGTCCCCATTGACTCTGTGCGTTGCACAGTATTTGATTCATATTTGGATTGCTGCCTTTCCTGTTTTCTTTTTTGTTGTTGTTTCCTTTTTTTTTCCCCACCCTTTTTGGAAGCAGTCCAAGTTATTAGTACTAGCAAACTCAGCCTGTAACCAAATGTTGCTCCTGAATGAAAATGTATCTGCCATTACGATAGTAGAACAGCACTTGCAGCAGCGGTATCAGAGGAAAGGGCCCTATGAGGTGGTGGTTGCCAGGCTTCAAATAAGATATCAAACTTCAGGCTTTGCCACACAGGGATTTTTAAAGGCTCTGTGGTACAGGAAGCCTAACTCCTATCTCTGTCCCAATAATCTGAAAGGGTAATGACTGCACAGTTTGTCTAGTGAAGTTCCTGATGGCACTGTGCTTTCATGTGCGATTTTTCCTTTCCTGTCAAGTTCCTGTGTGGCATCGCTATGCGGTGTTACACAGCTGCTTCTCTTTACCATGGAGATAGCTGTATTTCAGCAGAAGACAAAGCAACTGCTGTTCTTCAAGCATGTGAAATTCCCTAGAAGTAAAGAGCTCCTAATCTGCCTTATTTGACTTTAAAATCTTTTTCAGATATCTGCAGATTTAAGAGTCATGGTTTGGATAGTGGTAGGGATGCATCCTTAAATTATTGTATCCCTGCAGAGGACTAGTTCTTTTCACCTCCCTACACCCAGAAAAGTAATTTAGTGATCTCTTCTAGAAGACACACATTTTCAGGATTACTAAATCAGACTAAATGTTTACAATTAAATTTCAGTGTATTTCTGCAGTGTATTCACCTATGTATAGAGAGGCATGTCCTGAGTTTATTTTCTTTTTGCTGAAAAGTTTAAGTGATCATTCTGACTCTCATTTGAACCAACTGTAATTGCAGTTTGCTCATTACTAACTGTAAAAGCAAAACACTGGAGGCAAGGGTCACACCAACTGGAGTGGTTCTGTGGACACAAACCAGTGGAGCACAGTAGAAGATCTACATCTAATGCTTTTTTTCTTCATTTTTTTTATGATGTGGTTCAGAAAATAGAGTCCTGACCTTTATAGGTGTTAATTTGACATGTTAAGCTCTACTGCGAGGAATTATTAAACCTTAGCTAAACTACTGTTTTACTAATGCATTGAGAGCAGCGCAAGAAATCCCATTCCTGCTACTAGTGCCCATAGGCATTCAGCAGAAGTTCGTATGTCCTTTCCTCCTCAAAAAAAGCAAATCCAACAGTTCTTTCTAAAGCTGGATAAAGGGATCTCAAAACTTTTTTAAAAGGCCACAGGAGGCGGTGCCTGCCCTCCCTTTCCTCATGTAAGCATTTTGTCAGCTCTTAGCAGTACTATTTCTAAGAAATTGTCACTGATTTTAACGTTGAATTTTGCAGCCTCCAGCTTTCAGCTCTTGCTATGCCCCTGTTAACAATGTCAAAATAAAGTTTAGGGTGGTTGCATGCAAACCTATGAAATGAATTAGCCCAGATCTGTTACCAAGTTTTTTCATTTTGCACTAGAAAAGCATAGGTGATGAGAATATTGCATTGTTTGACTAGTAGATGCAAATCTAGAAGGTGGCACAATGATATCTTTCCTAAAATTGTGTAGCATGTCACTCCACAAGTGCCAGAACTGACACAGCAAAGAAAGCTTTCTTCAAATGGGGTAAGGCTAGCAGAGTCTGGCCCTAACAGCACAAATGCTACAGGAAGAATAGCTATTAGGAGAATAAATTGTAATGATAATACATATGAAGGCTTCAGGGAAACAAACAAACAAACAAACAAAACCAAGCAAAACAAAACAAACCATTGAAAACTAAAAGGTGATTCAGATAAAGAGGTGTCCTGGTATTTAAAATTCCTGGCATTGTTCATTAGCTAGCACGTTCATGGATCTGTCTGTGCAGATAAATGGGTATACTGTGCTCCATCAGAGAGAACAGCATGGGGGAAGAGGGAGCAGCCTCACTGGTCTAGTGGGACTGAGAGCTGTGCTGAGCAAAGCCAGCTCCTTTGGTCCTTTTAATAAAATGACAGTAATTTGACAGTAATAAACATTAGGCTGTCACTGTAATGTAGCAGTTTGCAAACAATGTTGACATTATCTTATGTTTCATGTCAGAATGTGGGTCTGCTTTATTAGCTGATTAATGGAGAACTTGGATGAAATTCTTTAAATCTGACAAAAAGGAGCTTGGATTGCACCGGGAATGAGTTGTCTTTTGTTTTCCTCTGTTCCTTTTAAGCGCTGGTAGTGCTTTTTCATCTCCTTTTTGTGTTTTTTTTTTCTCATTTTGAGCATTTGTGCAACGCTGTGACAAGTTGAACATAAACGGTAATGTTGTCTAAACCACTGGAAATGCCATTTAAAGAAGTCCCAGAGTTTTTTTCTTGAAAGACACAGTTCTGAAATAGTAAAGGTTTGGTTTTTTGGTGTGGGTTTTTTTTAGTTGTTTTGTTTTGTTTTGTTTTTCTTAAAGTGCCTTCATCGTTAACTTCTGTCTACCTACTGTCATAGGTTGTGGCTATTCCTACATACTAGAGATCTAATACAAATGATGGTTAGCCTTCCAGAATTCATTGTAGGGCTGAGGGAATTATGAACACAGAAATTTGCCAATGGCATGCCAGGGATCTCCTCTGTCATTGCAGCCCACCGTTGTGAGCCAGGCAGTCTGTGGCACCAGAGCCCTCTCAACTGCATCCTTCCAAATCTTATACTTTTCTTTCTTTTGGGATTTCCTAGAAATACATCTGACTCTAACTAACAGACACTGTGAAGATTTGGACTTTGCATACATTTTGTGACTGTATATGATCAAAATGCATTTCATGCCATTGAAGACGACAATCAGAAGGCGGCTATTGGACATGTATGCAAATGCCAAAAAAAATTATCAACTGGCTTCTTTTCAGAAGGCAAAGTATCACCATCTAATATCCTCCTTCAAAGGTGTTTGAGGAAGCTGCTGGAAATACATCTCACTCATAATGATTTCTGTGTGTGCTGGATGTGGAGAATGACAGATCTTCCCATCTGTCCATTCTCCCAGATGGCTCACACAAAGGGAGTATCCAGCACCAACCTACCCATTTCATAGGGTCGTCAGGTATTCAGGTCAAATGGGACCTCAAAAGATCTCTATTCCAACCTCCTTCTCAAAACTAGGTCGGCTATGGAATCCTATAATATTGCTCAGAGCTTTATCTGTTCGGGTCTTGAAAACCTCCAAGGATGAAGAAGGCACAATGTACCTGGGCAACCTGCTCCACTGCCTGGCTGTCCTCATGGGAAAAAAAGTCTCCTTATATCCAGTCTGAGACTCTCTGAGCTTGGTGTCTCATCCTCCCACCATGCACCACTGTGAAAAGCCTGGCTCCATCTTCTTGATGACCTTCCCATGGGTACTGGGGGCTGCTGTAAGGTCCCCCTCTTCTCCACACCGAACAATGCTCATCCCTCAGCCTCTCCTCAAGGACATTCCAGCCCTGATCATCTCAGTGGCCTCCACTGAACTTGTTCTAGTTTGTTGATGTATTTTCTGTATTGAGCTATTTAATTCACATCTAAGTCAGTTCAAATATAGTATGAGCTAACCACTTAAAACTCTGTGGACCTGGCAACAAGTGCTCAGACCAGTTCTGTGAATGATAATAACTTGTTGTTTCCATCTCTGAATCCCATGGGCAAGAGGATAGGATTATCTTGCTTTTTAAATGAGAGACACAAACGTATTACCCAACTTGGCAGAGGTGGTCTAATCATTCAGTGGCAGAGTCATGATTGTTACCTGGATCCTTAGTCCTTTTCCAGCTTTGCTGGACTGGACCTCAAAAATCCATCTGTTTTTGCTGGCACGGGGCGGCACTTATGATTGAATTGGGAATGAGTATCAGTAAGTATTCCCAAGAGGCACTTGACACCCTCTACAGGAAAACCAGCAGCTAATATTAAAAATCAATTAGCATTTTCACAGCAAAACCTTTGCCATACAATGTACAATGACCTTTACAGGCCAGAGAAGAGTCAGTTTAATGTACTATATAATGCCAGATGGTAATGTCTTTCATCACTTACGTGGCCTGTGATTAAACTAAATTTTCTCAGCCACCAATTGACCTTTGTCCATCTCCCGCAATTTAGTGAATGGAAGTTGGTAAAAGCTAACAGGGTATATGCATCATGTTGTGACAGATTCTCCTTATAACAATATACAAGTAGGCAGTGAGACACATCTGAGATACAGTCATTTCAAGCAAATTTTGTATTTGTCCAGATAAAGGAGAACTTTTTGAGATGCAACCAAGTTACTTTTGTGTCCATCATGTCCAACAGGTACATTTTCCATTCAGCGAGACAACGTTTATAACTAGTCCTCTTTTCAGTGTCAGGCTGCATCGGAGGTGTTCAGTAGATAAATATTTTCCGTTTAACAAGAGTAGGATGAGACATTTGTCATACACCAGCTGATGTCCCAGTAAACATGGAGGGAATTTACCCTCCTTCTCCAACTTTGGAGATCAGCCTTTATTCAAAGGACATCCAGCAGTTGATACAGTGCAGAGCCATAGTGCAAGAAATGGCCTTTGCACTAGTTGTTTACCTCCTTGCTGATTCAGTGGCTTCCCATGTTCCAGACATTTGCTGGCCCTAAAGGTCTGGTCGATATGGATCCAAGGTCAGTAGCAAAATAAAGTGTCACAGAACAGTCTTTCCCTTCTCCCATGATCCAGTGTATGTGCTACCCCAAATAGTAGTGACAAGTACATCACTTTAGCTCGTTTACCCCATCGGTACCTCCATGCCAGGGGAAGGACTAGTTGATATTCCTTTTTAAAACACATATATTTATATTTGCTCGACCTCTTCAGTTCAACCTGAAGAGGAATTTGTCATTTACAGTTGCCATGTCACAGGGAAAGTTTGAATTTTACAAGACCCCAGCATGTATGTGGCACACTTGCCTCTTCTGGTAAGAGTTCTTAACAAAGTGTTTCTGTTTCTTGTAAATGTTCCTCATAATAACTGTGTCCAAGACACAGTCTCAAGATACCAGATCTTGAAATCTGGTTTAAATGAAAACTGGTTTGAGCTCTCCCTATGGAACAGGCTGTGGTTAAGTCTATAGTCCAGTAATGCAAACACAGCATTCTGAGGGTATTTTTGAAATGAAACAGCACATCTTTGTAAGTAATTGAGTGTTTAGCTTCTTCAGCTTCTCACTATATTTCCTTTTTATTGAAACAGTCTGGAAGGAAGTAAGGGAAGTGCTGTTTTATCATGCCCTATTCCTATGGACTTGTCTTCCCTTTCTCATCTTCACTCTGCTCACACTGCCATGAGTGATGCCTGACATTTCTTCTCTTTGCAATTGTCTTTTAGAGCTTTCCTTTGGCAAAGCTTTCCTTAAGATGATTTTATTTTCTCTCCAGACCCCAAAGATGCCAGCATATGGCAATGAAATGCTGCCACTGTCTCTTTTCATGGTAATTAGTTTAGACTTTTGGACTACATCTATCCTAGCTAATTGAATGGCACCAGGGAACATTCCCAGGGATGGGAACTTGATCGCCTGTCCTGTTAAATGGTTTCTGTTATGATTTTGGCCCCAGCCAGCTGGCAGTCTCCCAAGTGCATCCTGGACACAGTTCGGGAATCAGCACAGACAGGGACCATTCCCAGTTAGCAGTTTGGATGTGCCCACCCTGTTTCACAGGCGGGGAGAGTTTAACAGTACAGATATAGGCAAATCTGTGCCAAAGAATGATCCCAGACACATGTAGCATAACTATCTAACCATATTGTAACCAAAAAGCAGTGTTTCCCTTTCCCTCTTTACCTAAAAAGAACACCGATTACTAGTAGTTCTTAAAAAACTTACATGTTTTTTAACATGTGTAACACATAGCTTGGGAATCACTAGAACTATCGTGTTCTGTGACAGCTGAATTGGTGCTGTTCGTAAATATATATTACCTTCCAGCCACTGATTATGCAAATACACGCACAGGTTGCATGTATATGTTGGACCTGCTCCACAGACGAATGAGGACTGTGTAGTGAAAGCGCTCCACTGCCTAGACAATTGCTTGTTGCAGCAATTAAGAGGTATATGATGAATAAGAAAGAGAATAGGGGGAGGGGAGGGAAGGTAGGACCTCTTGCCTATCATGGTTGAATACCGAACTGAAGAACTGGATGCATCCCTCCACCCAGTATGGAGCTCCCAAGAGATGCTCCACAAGAGACTCAGAGCCTGTAGGTTAGCCTAAGGTAACTTCTACTGTTATGACACCTCAGAAAAGTGCCTATTGTCTGTATCTTCAGGTTGGGCCACAAAGAGGCAGCCATGACTCATTCTCTTATTTAACAAAAAGGTGTGGAGGAGAAAGAGACAAAAAAATATGTCTTTGTGAAACAGTCATATATGGCTTTACCTAGATTGATTTTTCTGGGTATTCAAGTAGAATGTATCCTGTGGGATTTTCTGTCTAATCAGATGTCAGGTGTTTTCATGCAGAGACCTTTCCTTCTCTCAGAAGACCTAGAGAGGCAGTCCCTTTCCCATGCTTACAGCTCCACATATTGCTTTTCTAGGTGACCACATAGTCACCCTTAAATAGTGATTGCTTGTAGGGAAAGCCTGCCTGTAGTGTGCATCAACCATACTTACATATAGATATTGTGGCCTTCACACCAAATGCAGATGTTGGCTTAAAATGATCTTAATCTGATTGCAAACTATCCTGATTTTGGTGCACTGGCAGGAAATTTGCAGCAATACCTAGAATTTCAGTTCAAAATAAGGAAGATTCTGCAAATAATTCCATTCTCATGCAATGTGTAGTTCTGGATTAAAAGTTCTATTACATCAAATGAAGACCAATTTTTAGATCATTAAAAATGGAATAAATCTTTTGTTTTTCATTTCAACCAGCTATTAATATTAAAACATTGTTAAAACAACACTGTGCTCCAGAGATATACAATTAAATGACCCCAGAATGTAATATTAAGGATAGCAAGTATTATTGATTAATTTCATGATACAGGTTCCAGTATTCACTTTAGAGAGTCACTCAATACTAGTTATCAAAATATATGCGGAGGACAGGTGAAGGTTATGAAACTGTCTGGAGAACACAGCTAACAGAGTAAACTTTCAGGTACGAGTTCTGTGCATGACTTATTACTTCTAATAATGTAAATATGTGCATATTAGAGGCCCTCTTGATCATCAGTATCTACATTTCAAGTCAGAATTAACAAAGGTAGTAAGACAAACACAGAAAATAATAGCCCATTAATCTAGGTAACAGAAGTGAACTGTGAAGCTTAGCACCTATTTGGAAGTCACTAGTAGAATGGAGTTTTATTTCACCCATGTAGTAGCTACAGAGTGGAGGAGAAGGAAAAGTAGTATCTTATATGTCTGAAATTGGTACCGCAACAGGTACTACTGCAAACCCATGTATTTTCTTTTTAATGCTATTATCATTTTTCTCAGTGTCCTTAACATCCGACACATATATGTTTGTTTTCACTGATGTACAGTAACTTCCACTACAAGCAGTTTACTGAATGGAAGGCAAATAGAAGGATTCTCTCTCTGACACAAAGATGCTCTAAAACCACAGGCAATTTGATTAATCCTTCTCTGCTTCTGTTTTTTCCTTTTATCACCTTTCCTTTCCGTTAGAAACATTTATCTGGAATGGCTACTTACCTCATCTTGTTCCAACTGATCTTCCCCCTACAGCTGCAAGCTTTAATGCCTTATTATAATACAAATGAATAATAGCTCTTATACAGCAAGAAAGAATTTAAGATGAACTTCCATTTTAGTAAAAAACAACCTCCTCCCTTAATAAAAAACAAATACTCAAAGAACAAAAACATCCCTTCCCCCCAAAACTTAGCATCAGTAATTAATTTTTAAAATTTCATATTTAGGAAACTGCAGAGAAAATTTAGACCATCTGGAAATTAAAACTTTTTTAATACATGAAAACTTTAGTCTCAACTGAATTTCACTGATTTTACATTGCTGTTTGCAGTTATTTGAGGTGACTGGGACAGTAAGGGAGGCAGACTGTGTCATCCAGGTGATGAATGTGGTGAAGGACACAAGTTTCCTCCTGCCAGCTGAAATGAGAATCCCCTCCTTTCCGCAGATGGATGTGGTCAGCCAGCCACCTGCAACTGTGGGCTGTTACACCCACCCAATCACACCAACTTGCACTGTCCATGAAGAAATAGTATTCCTTTCTTTATTGCTAAAGAGAAAAGGTAAGGAAACGTGGCCTATAAAATGGAAATTAGCACACTGAGCTCTGTCACTGTAGTGACCATCTGTGTCTGGCAGGCAAGCAGATTAATTTAGCTGGTGGAAACACATGATGCACTGAATTACAGGAGGGGAGAAGATGGAAACTTAAACCCACCTGAGCCCTGTAAAATTACTTTTCTCCATGATGTGGCAGCTTTGTCATCTTTTACAGTGACTTACAGGTGATAAACAAACACGCTCTACTTGGAGATTAGTCTAACACTTCTATTGATTTTTCCCATTCCTGTGTGCCTGTTTAATAAGAAAAATGTTCCTCGAAACTGAATCTGATAATCTTAAAGATGTTATTTACTTTTTGAAAGGTGAGCTGGATTATGATTAATATCATAGAATCATCATAAAATGGTTTGTGTTGGAAGGGACCTTAAAGGTCATCTAGTTCCTACCCCCCCTGCCATGGGCAGGGACACCTTCCACTACACCAGGTTGCTCAAAGCCCCATCCAACCTGGCCTTGAACACTTCCAGGGATGGGGCATCCACAGCCTCTCTGGGCAACCTGGTCCAGTGCTTCACCACCCTCACCGTGAAGAACTTCTTCCTTACATCTAACCTAATTCTACCCTCTCTCAGTTTAAAGCCATTACCCCTTGTCCTGTCACTACATGTCCTTGTAAAAAGTCCCTCTCTGGCTTTCCTGTAGGCCCCCTTTAGGTACTGGAAGGCTGCTAGAAGGTCCCTCTGGAGCCTTCTCTTCTCCAGGCTGAACAACCCCAACTCTTTCAAGCCTGTCCTCCGGCCCCCTGATTATCTTCATGGCCCTCCTCTGGACTTGCTCCAACAGGTCCATGTCCTTCTTATGTTGGAGGCCCCAGAGCTGAATGCAGTACTCCAGGTGGGGTCTCAGAAGGGTGGAGCAGAGGGGGACAATCACCTCTTGACCTGCTGGTCTCGCTTCTCTTGATGCAGCCCAGTATACAGTTGGCTTTCTGGGCTGCAAGCGCACATTGCCGGGTCATGTTGAGCTTCTCATCAACCAACACAGCCAAGTCCTTCTCCTCAGGGCTGCTCTCAATCCATTCTCCACCCAGCCTGTATTTGTGCTGGGGATTTCTCTGACCCAGGTGCAGGACCTTGCACCTGGCCTTGCTGAACTTCATGAGGTTCACACAAGCCCACCTCTCAAGCCTGTCAAGGGCCTTCTGGATGGCGTCCCTTCCCTCCAGTGTGTTGACCACACCACACAGCTTGGTGTCATTGGCAAACTTGCTGAGGGTGCACTCTATCACACTGTCCACATCACTGACAAAGATATTAAACAGTGCCGGTCCCAATACTGACCCCTGAGGAACACCACTTGTCACTGATCTGCACTTGGACATTGAGCTGTTGACCGCAACTCTTTGAGTGCAACCATCCAGCTAATTCCTTATCCACCAAGTGGTCCATCCACCAAATCAATGTCTCTCCAATTTAGAGACAAGAATGATGTTGGTATGGTAATATGGTAAATATGGTAAATAGGTAAAGCCTAATAGAGTCAATGCTTCTTTATATCTCACAGTGGTCCAGTCCTGGTGCAGGGAAGAAAGTAACAGTCAAGTCTGAATTAAACACTCTCCACTTTCATGTTTGTGCAAGGGATTTAAATTTATTTATTTATATCTGCGTGTAAGCCCCTGTTCAATCACAAGAGCTAATGTCATCCTACTGCACAGAATGGGGATGAGAAAATCAACTATCTGCCAGGTGCAACCTCCTTCCCCACTTCCCCTGCCCCTTTCCAGAGTCAGTATCAGCACTGGTCTCCTTAGGCACCCCTCCCTTTTGGTCATCAGCTGAGTAACACTGTACATATTTTCTTCTGAGTGGATCAAAGACACTTTCTACAGGGTAGTGTAGTGAATACATGACAGTTCCCCTATCTCTTGTTTGCACTGGGAGTCTGTGGCAGGCAAGAACCTCATGGCATCGGCGTAGACCAGGAGGAAGGGTACAAGTGAACCATGCCACCCTATACCTATCCCTATCCCTCTTTCCTCTCCTTTCCTTCTTCCTTCCCTTTGTAACCAAAATTACGTCTCACCAGCACACCAGGACTCTAAGCAGCTCCCTTAGGAGTCACCTTAGAATGGGACTAGCCACCTGCCAAATATGTCTTGCCTCCCTCCCCTGGAAATGGGGGATCATTTATCAGGAGCCTGCAGAAGATACAGCTTCTCCTTGGCGGGTGAGGCAAGGTGGTTCCCAACCTATGAGTTCTGCCTTTCCTTGCTGGCTCTCAGAAGGGCCCCCATCAGCCATGAACCTGTTGTAGCAGGTCTATGTGGAGTCTTTCCTGTAGAACATACAGGAACAGGAGGTCTTTTTGCTATTGATTAGCTACAGCTCAATATAAAAGTGTTTTAGGTAGCAGAGCTTTACTGGAACCGCAGTTGCTCCTGGTGCTGCTGACTCTCAAAGACAGAGCACCATTCATTACACACTTCCTGAGCTCATCTTCCTTTCTCTTGAGATCACAATGTACATTTGTCATGTTCTTCAGGAGCCTACAAACACTAGTGCTTGCTTTGATTTTCCTCTTGGCATCCCCGCTGGGCAGTGATATGTTGTCTTGTCATGCTGAACTACCACTTTGTTTTGATATTTTTTACACAGTGACACAATATTTCCAAGACCTTACCTTGAAATTGGAGCTGGGCCTAAATGGATGGAAAAAACATTGTTAAAACTTTCTTGTTAAAATGGAAAAATAAATAAAAATAAAAAATGAATAAGCCTTTATGTTTCACTACTCATAAGGGAATTTATCTACAGTATGGTTTGGTTTTAACTCATAAATTTAAACTGATGGTAGCTTTTTACACTGTCAAAATGTACAAAGTTACTCACCAAAATTATTTTAATAAGCCATCTACTCAGTATATTAAAAATTCTACTGTGTTCCAAATAGGAACGGAAAGAAATTCAGTCAATCTAAAAGACCATTCTGTATTAGTTTTTCTTATTGATGCTGGGAGGAAGTTGTGATGTGTTTTGTGAATTCTCTGTGAACTAGACACGTTTGGCTCTTCAGTCAGGATTCATTCTGCTGAAGGAAAAGAGCACAATTAAGTTAGTAACGTACCAGTGACACTGTGATGCAGTCATGAAACACAACGAAAACCCAAAATAACTCATGATCACTGGTCATCCCTCCCAGAGAACTGTGATTAAAAACATCGATTGCAGGTTTGTTTGTTGTTACCTTTCTCTTTTGCTTTAACAAGAATAAAATACACATTAGAAAGGTGTCAATACAAAAATGGAACTGAGAAATATCTTAAGTAATTGATTCTATTGTTTTAGTAAGTGCTGCTGTGAGCACTGAAACATGCATGGTGGAGCCTCTGCTGTTGTGGACTCTCATGTCAAGATAGTTGTTCTCATTAAGCATGTTTTTATGGATGGAGAATTCATAACATTCCCCTCCCCTGTGGATTCTCTGGTGTTTAAATTATAGTTGAGGCTGGGGTTCACCATTCCTTGGGGAAAACACTAACTTGGGTCTTCCTTTATCTATTTCCACAAAACATGAAGAAATTTGGTAGTTTAGGCACCTTCCCCCAATCTGAGAGGTAGAAGAATTTAATCCACTTCCCTTCTCTACTCACTCTTCTTGCCCCAGTGACTCTCCCAGCTTGCAAGCATTTCCTCCTTGACCTATCTGCTCCTTTACCTCATATATCTTCAAAGAAAAAAGAAAAAGAAAAAAAAGACAAATAAACCTGAAAAAAACCCTAATTTACTTTTCAACTTCTGCCCCATGTCCCTCTCCTGCTCTTCTTAAAAGGCACCGTCTACAATCATTTTCTGAAATGATTTGCTACAGATAATCCCACTGTTCTGTTGGGCTTGCAGGTCCTTAGCTACGTTCAAATTTAGGTCCTCATCTTTCCTAAACTGAAGGCTTTTGCAGCCATTCTGACATTTCTGCCTAGGTTTTGGTCAGCTCTTGTTCTGATAAGCAAGATACTTCTCTGTCACCTCATCATATACAAGATTGCCTTCCTATCTGTGTAAGTTACTGCTGTCAAGAGCGCGCTCCCAGGCTGCTACCTTGACCACGTCACCCCTCTCATGACATCCTTTTGTACTTCCCTCAGGACTCTCTTTTCTTATTACAAGACAACCAAAACAAAGAACCTATTTGCCTTAACTGAACTAGCTGAACTTAACTGAACTATCTACCCAGCCTCTTTCAATCAGTATCACAATGTCAACTCCTGTCTCTGCTCCACCCACGATCTGCCAGCTTCCTCTTGTTGCCCTCTCCTTTACTGCTGTGTGTTTCCCATAACAAATGGCAAAATTGATAGCCTCATCCCCCCCAAAATACCCTTAAAGTCCGTCCTCATCACGAACCCTACAAAGAACTTAACATTATGCAGCCACCCACTCTGCAGCCTGAATTTTTGCCTTTGTTTTCTTGGTTTCCCCACCTCTACCCAGATGTTCAGTTTCAGCTCTGCTGTGAGCAGTTTTGGGGTAGAGGATGCCTTTTTGTTGTCTACCTGTGCAGTATGTGGAACAACAGGTTACTGGCCTATCACCCTGGTGAGGGTTTCCAAGGACTAACAATGATAGCAATGAAGAAAAGATGATATCTGAGAAAAGTAGATACTACAAAAAAACAAGTAGGAAAAAATGTTTTTAACTTTCTTCATATTTTCACCTGGGATCAATGACTTCTTATATACTTCGAGGCCAGAAAGAATTGCTTTCATGATCCATATGTTGTATCTTGAGGTGCAAAACTACAAATCTACAGTGTAACCTCAACAAAAAAATCCCATTTTGACTGGCTTTTCTAACTTTTGCCCTTCTGATTCTCTTCCCTATCCCACTGGAGGTGTGAGCGAGTGGCTTCATGGTGCTGAGCTGCCTACCGGGGTTAACCTACGACAATTTGTCCCCGAGGTAGGAAGATAGCTGGCTTGGCCTACATGGGGCCTTTCTACCCCTTCTTCTTCTGCCAAGGTCGATGGGAACTATCAGACGACAAATGACTGGTTCACTGGTGATCAATTTGAGACTTTGCCTTTTGAGAAATCATCCATGAGACTTCCATTTGTTTGTCAGGGACAGAAATAAGAGCATCAGTTCCAGTAACCAAATGACCCAAGAGGTAGCAGTGTGCCAGTAGTTAGGTATACAATTATTAGGGTTAGGGAGACTGTTTCTGGAGGGCACTGAGCCTTATTGGAGCATCAATCACAAGGGACAACCCTGTAGCTAACAACACATCATGATTCATATCTTGAGTATATTTTCACATAGATTATAAATAAAAACTGTGGCATCCAGTTAATCCCAGTTCAGTGCCTTAAATTCATGTTAAGTGAAGGGGATCAAGTTTAGAAGGATTAATTTAGCTTTTTTTTTTTTTCCTTGAACTTCATAGACTATTTCTAGCCATTAAATATAAAGAGAAATTAAACAAGGATTCAACTGGGTTCAAATATGAACTGAAACACCTACGTTAGCTACCTGGCTGGAAAGCAGTCTGACTTCTCAGAGTGTGAGAATTTTTTCCCGAAGTGTCTCAAGTCTAACTTGGCATGGTTTTGCATTTTATATTTTAAGATGTTTTGTTGTATGGTTTTAGTCTCTGAACACTCAGCTTCAAACTGCACAGACTATAAAAACACACAATCACCCAAAAGACTGTTCTAGATGACTAACAGAAGGTAGCCCCATAATGTGTGTTTCTCTTGAACTCCTCTTTCTCAAGCTTACTGATGCTTTCCCCACCATAAGTCCCACATGTGTGAGAAACGGCCATGTCAAGATTCACAAGCCTTTTTTTTTTTGACCTTTTTTTGGTATCTGATAGATTCAGCCAGTGCCTGTTCTTTTTTTCCCCCTCCCTCTGTCTGTCTGAATGGCTCATCTGTTGTATCCCTTCTGGCATTTAACTTCTGAGTTGTCTGGGCAGGGACTCTGTTGTTGTAATTTAGCTTTATAGCATCTGGACCTAAGGGACTCTGATCCTCAGTGATGGTCTTTCAGCATTTCTGCTTTCCCAGTGATTCTGTCTCATATAAAAGGCAGCTCAGGAAGTACCTGAAAATACATTAAGCATAGAGCACAATGACATATCTCAAGAGAAACTGATTTAAGACTAAATCTTTGTTTTTACTGTATACTTTCTTGTTGAACAGTTCAAGTTAAGGACAAAGTGTCAGCCTAAATATACCATCTTTGGTTATCTCATGTCACAGTCTTCATGTTATTTTTATGCAGTTTACTTAGACATGCAACAAATAAAGGTCATTTCCTTCTACTTAGAAGATTTTTTATTGCTTTATATTTAAGAGTGACCTTATTGCTAGTGAAGAGACAGACAGGCAGCTCAGGAGTCTGGAATAGTTTATTCCAGAGTTTATCAAGGACAGTGTGCGTGCCATTGATAGTGCACAAGCAAATGCAAAAGGAACAAGGCAGCTGCTCCTGGTGGTTTATTCAAAGAGATATATCTGAGCTGAGGGATAAGAAGACATGCACTTCTGTCTAAATACTTACTTGGCCATTAACATCTGAGAGAACTGGTGAGAAACAACTCGTAAGGAAGGATGAGACAGGAAGCATTGAATTGGTGATGCAAATGCAGATGGGGAAAGTATTGGGATAAAAGTGATGGCTGCAGGTATACGTTCATGACGACATAGCTCTGGGTCGTAGATGGTGGGAGGCTTGGGTACAAGCATGGAGTTTTGCTCTAAGGAAAGGGAGTGAGGGTGTACTAACATCTGGGTGGACAATATGGAGGGCTGACTCCTCTTACATGTGTAAATTGTCCAGAACAGGTCTCAGAATGGACCTACAGCTATGGTGTTACCCAGACAAGCCAGATCCGAGAAGCCCTTGTTTATGTGCAATCTTCTTCCAGGCCATGCCACAAGCTGACTGGGGAGATAAAGGTGGTTTATCCCTCACCCTCTGTATGCTGGCTTTATGGTGGTCCTTGTCTCTACCTTGCACAAGAGATGATGTTTTTACACAAGGACTTAGGAGATGGCTGCTAATCTGCCCCTGTACCATGAAGATGGCGTTATACTTATTTCAGAAAGCTAAACAGGGAGAGGGGTCACTGCCACTGGGGAATTATAAGGCAATCTGGCATGAAAGCTCCATCTCACTCCTGCAGGAGGTGGTTCTGCAGAAGTGCCAGGAGGCTTGAAAGAGTGTGCACCAGAACAACTGAAATATTTAACACTAGACAACTTTTAAATTAAAAATAGTGAAAAAGGTATATTAAAAGAAATGCCATGAAGACACACAAAAAGACTGCTATTTTTAAGTATCCTTAGGGATAAGTGAAATACAGGGAAAATATATTTATATAAATACAGGAAATATAATGGTAATTTTCAGTGTCAAAACAAAAAGGAATGAAATAGAAAAAAAAAAAGAATGAAAAAGTGTCCAAGAAGCTGTCCAGGAATGACTTTATCCATCTTGGGTTCTATTTTTCTTTGAAAGCCTTTTCTAAATAACAGTTTTGAGATCATATTCCTTCCTCCCTCTAAATCAGAGTTAAATATAAAAGTGTGTTCTACAACTGTTCACTTCAGCCTCAGCATTGTATCTCTGTATGCTGTAATGATTGTGACATTGTGTAATATGTGAAGTACACTGAAAGCAAAGTGACCTGCAAGCCAAAGGGTTGCTTAGAGAAATCTGCACCAAGATTTTCCCTCTCCCACACCATCTGTATGCTTGGTGACAATTACAATGATGGCACCAGAAACACATCACTTGATATTTGGTACATGCATTATTGGCAGGGACATTTCCTCTTTATCTTTAAGGATTAGCCAGAATAGTGGAATTTCTAGAAAAGGATGATTCTTCACAAAATTAAGTAAGGAGTTGTTTCCCATGTTATTACTTTTATGAGTGGAAAATAGAAGTAATAATACTTGCACAATAAGACTATTCTAAATTATACAAGGTGTGGTTCCTTTATAAAAATGATCCTATGAACACTTAAAAAAACCCCAAACCAAACAGAATAGATTTACTATGGAAGTAAAGAAAAAAAAAAATCTTTTTCAAAATAATTATTCTGGAGTCAAGTGACATAACCTGCTGAACTGAAGACTGAAAAAGTCAGTTTAGTGTGAAAAGTGACACAATCCATACAGAGAAGTGTCACAATCAAATTTCTCTGCCCTGTACATAGGCACATTCAAATTTGTTCACCAAGATACAGTACAGGAGGTCCTGCAAAGCAGAAATTATTTGCAATTTCCATGGCATTGAACCCAGTAGATAGATTGATGATTTAAACAAGCTATCTGGATTTCCACGTAGATATGTAATCAGAATGGAAATGCACTGGAATTTTTTTTATTCATGCTACACTGGATTTATCTCACCATAAAGACACTTTGCAATGTCCTTTTCTCAGGATCAGTGCTGAAATGTCATTCTAGCTAATGCTTTGCATAAAAAAGGGCATATTCTATGAAACATGAAGTTGGCTCTCCTACCAGTTAAAAGAATCAGCCCTGATGGAGGATAAAATGCTAAAGAATACAAAACTACATATTCTTGTCTTGGAAATGTCAGTAGTGGCTTTTGCTTTGAGGTGTGAAGAGGGGTGGGAGAAGCTATTTTAAATTACCTGATTAAACAAAAGGAAAATGGACATGCTGACAGCAGCTAAGGCAAGGATGTTGTATATGGGCATTGCCTGCTAACCTCAGTCCCTGCCCATACTACATTCTCAGAACTGTTGCCTGATTATGGCTAAGAAGATGGTAAGTTGTAATGGCTGCTACTGATTGGAGAAAGATTGCAGCCACAATTTGTTTGTGCTAAAATAACAATAACAATAATAATATTGCTTTTTTTGCCTTATCTTACCCTTACCTGCCCGCTTGCACTACATGTAGCTATTGTTTAAGTGAAGAAGTGATATCAGTCAACATAACAAAAGTACTGCAAATGCCTACCTGGACACTCCTACATCAGTTTAAATGAAACTTATTTCACATTAAGGCAGCTAGGAATAGTATCTGCTAAAATGCTAACACTGCTGTTTTGCAGTATAGTAGAGAAGTTGATGCAGGTATACATAGATTCAGCACAATCAGTCTGTAGGTGTTGCCAGGTCTGTACACGGGCTCACGTCTGACTAGTGTAAGACAGTAGTGCCTTTTGGCTAAAGGTTGCTGCCCCTTTAGCTGAGATATGTAATTCGTTCTGTGAAACCTCCTTCACTGTTACAGTGCAGAATAAATCAATCAATCAATCAATCAATCAATAAATAATACCCACCCCACCCCACCCCGCCATGGTTTAGTCCAGTCTGCTTCATATTGCATAGAAATGGACATGATAGGACAGTAATTGGAAATTAAGAAATGACCACATCTGAGACCATGCGATGACATTTGATTGGCTACATCCTTAACAAAATGATACCACTTTGCCTGTGTAACAAAGCTGGTTCAGCCTGCTCCCAGGTTTTGGATTAAGGAGTCTGCGTATGGAAATCTTTCACATAAGATCTGATATTTTGAAATTTTGTTTTACTGCTTCTCAGAGGAAAAATACCGATTGAAAATTATCTGTGAAAGGGTACTGAGCCCTGACTCTGGAGATGCTAAAGAGAAGCTGTGGGAACCCCAGAGACCCTGAGAGCACGGTGGTCTGCTAGCTAGCAGACAGGGACTTCTGTCTCTTGAGGATCCATAAAGTGGCTCTATGCTCTGATATTGCCCCATCTGGCAGGTGAACTGTCTAGAAACTGGGAATCATCAGAAACTTCAGTAAGCTGGTGGATGAGCAAGTGGACTGAGGGGTTTGAAATAGGCAAACTGGTAGGGTACACAAGAGAAACTTGTAAAACTAACCATCTGCTCAAAATTGCACAATTCTGGCTAATCAGCAAATTCTGATAAGAAAGAAAACTTCAGCCTTAGTCTGGTTACTCTTTTTTCGGTCTATACCTCTACAGAAGCAAAAAAAAAAAGGAGTTCTCCTTTTGTCCAGATGTTGCCAAAGAAATAACATTAAATACCATTATTGCTCAAACTTGTGTCCTTGATGTTAATGGAATAAAGCATCCGTTGGCTTTAATGGAAGTAAGTTCAGACTCATCTGTAGTTTTCCAATTTCTGTTCACTGCTTCTATCACCCACAGGAATTGCTAAAATGTTGCTAAGGTTAGATTAGCAGAAGGGAAATGGAGACACAGGAGATGAAATCCCATATGGGTGAGCTTGACTCACCAGAATACATAATCAAGTGTTTATCTGCTTTTCCTGGCTACAGAGCTATTCCTAAGTCTTTAAGATGTTCACCTAGGTCCTGATTAATCAAGGTAATCAACCAAGATAAATCAATTAATCTATCAGATTTTTGTCAGTGGTGCTATTAATAGAAAAGAGGCGTTGAGGGCACAAGTCTGGTTGATATAATCCTAACTTGGCCATAGACGTGTTTCAAACAACATCCTACCCCTGACAAGGTGCAAGAAAAGCCACCACTTCTTAATATGTACAAACTCTCAAAAGAGGGCTTTTGTCCTTCCCTCTGGAGACAATTACGGCTCTTTACCGACCACAAAGTTTTATGGCCTTTGTACTTTTATTCCTCCTTGCTTTTGCATGCAGCTTACAACAGTCTCAAGGGCATGTTACCAGATCAAATGCAGGCAGTAGAATTTATTTGCCTTTAATGATAATAAGATAATATTTACATATACAATAAGGTAATACAGGATATCAGAGCGCTCAATTCTGCATACCTGATTTTGAAGGAAAAAGGGGTGCCCGTGCAACTCAGTGGGATTAGTCTTATGGACAGGCTTACGTCTACAGGCAGCTCCACCTGTGCTGTTAGCTATGTTCAACTTTGATGATTCTCCATATTCTCCATGTACAAGATTAATTAGTAATCGCACAGAAGGTTCCTGTTTTCTTTAATTTGGTAACGCATTCATCTGTCAATGCAGACTTTCTCTGAAATCCTCTGCATCTGAGAACTGTCCATTTTCAAATAACCTTTTTAACTGTGGATCATCCATCACCTTATATTTTACTTCAGCTGCAGATTAAGACCTGGTATCTTCCTTTTTTTTTTTTTTTCTTTTCCCCAAGTGTGGTTCAGGGTAGCCTTAAGGTACTCTTGATCACATATATTTTCTTTAAGTTTCCAATATTTCTCAGCATCCCTAGAAATCCAAGTTACTCATCTGTAGTAAAAGAATATGTATGTCTGTCTGTATGTGTATGTGTAACACTTCAATAATTACTTATCACTACTATGTATCCGATTACAACAATGGTGTTGGTATTTATCAAACTTTAATGAAATTCTTCATGTCTGTTTGGGCTCCAACTTGGCACAAGCAAAGGTGATCTCCTTCTCCCTTTCTTTTTGTCCGGAGAAAAGCTCTCTGGCAGACTTTGCTGTCGTCTTACCTCCCCCTGCCCAGGGCAAAGGCTGAGGGGGACGGGGGCTGCTGACGGAGCCTCTGCACAGCAGTACCCGGGCTCCCATCTGCTCAAGGTTGTTGCTAAGGAATGTCTGCTGCAAATAACAGCAGCGCCTTCCCCCACCTGCTCCCACGCTGGCTCCAAGGGCTTCGCTCCCTCTCCTTGGCTCCACAGGCAGGGAAGCACCAGCTGCTGCTGCTGCTGCAAGATTGTGTGGAAGTTTTTCTCTTGCTTCTTTTTTTTTCCGTAATCACTCCTTAAACCCTTCAGAATTTAAGCATCTACTGCTGCCACCCCAGGGGCAGCCTTTTAGCATGTTCCCTCCCCACCATGTTAATGTCAGTCCTTACAGAGCTTTTTTCCTTGGGCTCACTTCCTCGTCTACTTTTCCTTGATGTGGTGTACTACATCATGGTTCAGGCCTTCAGACCCACATGGTTTGTGCACGGATTTACAGTGAAAGGGTGAGAATTCATGTAGCAAGTTCCCTCCCCTCTCCCTACACAAATGCATGAACTAGTCCCTTACAAGAGCTGTGATTTGGATCTCATAATTCATGTATGCTTGGAGGGAAATAAAAAAGCATGTGTCAGACTATCCTCATACTTTAATGATTACTCTGTTTGAATTAATTATACCTCTTTTGGTATTTTTTGAAAGGTCTGTGGCTGATGGTTTGAGATTTGATCTTATAAGAACAGAAAAGTCGACCACTCGTGATTATGAAATGATATACAGTTGCGCAAAGATTCTTTATCTCTACTGAGAGCGAAGAAAAAGTTCATAGGCAGAGCACCCTACTATGAATAATCTTCTTATTTCTAATGCCACCCAGCCATGCAGACTTAAAGATAAGTACAGATGAACTAAGAGAGGCTGAACTTATTAAATGTAATGGAAATGGACTTTAAATTTGGTGAATCAAAATTTTGCATTAACTTTTTTCTTTAATACACTTAAATTGCCACCATGGAAGTTCCATTTTCCTCATCAAATTACTTAAGTGGGAGATGAAGTGATGCAAGTTCTGGTCTATCAAGGAATCACAGCCTCCAGGATGAAACAAATGAAATACGGAAACAGCTGTTGCAAAGCCAGGCCTAGTGCCAGGGGGAAATGGAGGCTTTTATTCTTCAGAAATTCTTCTGAAAGGAAGGTTGTACCTCCAGCGAATACAGTGCTATCCACCATATTCTGACATTTCTTTATGCGTCAGGTCCTCCAGGCCGTTTTATTCCCTACTTCAGGCAGCGCAAAAAGGGACTTGGGGCATCCATCAGCTGGGAGAGGAAAAGGCTTTGAGGAAATGTGATCTGCATCAGAGCTGTTGCAGGAAACTTTCCCTAGCTGATGATGTTTAATGCAGCTCATTGTATGACTGGTACTGCTGGCCTGGAGTGAGCGGGGAGGCTGGGGAGCTACCTCTGAGGGTTTCTGGGAAAGCTACGGCACAGCACGGACTTTGTCTGCAAAGACCGTGGAGGGAGAAACTGCCTGGTCTCTACTTGCCCGCCTGGCCAGGGCCGAGAAGTCTGCAACCCTCTGCTGGAGCTGGTGGTTTTTGTAGCCATGGCCGTGTCCAGAGACTCATAGCTCATGAGCAGCACAACGTGGAGTGAGGGGAAATGCGGGAGATCCGTGGTTAGGGTGGATAACTCTCCCTCCTGATCTCACACCTATCTGTGACATACACATTTATGAAAATCCTTTTTTCTTTTTTTTATACAGATTGCAGTAACTCAGCAGCAACAAAAGAAACCAAACCAAATCACACAAAACACAATGTGTTTCCAGCCAGACATGAACCAATAATGTGCATATTGTGACACTTCAGAAAAAAATCATCTTCATAGGAGAGACTACACTGGAGGAATCACAAAGGTTGTATGTTTTTTTTCTTTCATTCCATTTAATTTCCGTTTAAAGCAAACATCAAAAAGCCCAAACCTTTACTCTTCTCTTTTTTTTTTTTAGTAATTTTTCTGTTGTAAATATCCCCGATTAGCAAGGCAGTGCAAATTTAAAATATTGTTGAAATCAGCAAAATTATCTGAAAGGTTTGGCCTTCCATAAAAATGCTTCTCTATTTAAAATCAATTTGGTCTCATCTTTGCTGTCCAGAGTCATGAGTCAATGAATAATAAAGTGTGTGAATAGCTTGCCTCTGGTTACTGTCCTCGTAAGTCAGATGTCCTTATATATTAGCAGGTTTGGGGGCTATAAGCACCGTGATTCTTCTCTTAATTGAATCAATGGGAGTTCTGCTAGTAATTTCAGTGGGAACTGGATTTTTTGATGAAATGTTTCATATTTTTAGGGTATCTCTAATTCTGCGGGAGGACTCTTTTCATCTTGGCTATAGGTTGAGGCCAGCTTTAGACTAGACAGGAAAAACAAGTCATCTCTTGAAGTACATCCCTCAAGAGAACTGATACTGTATAAATTATCTCTGATTAGCTACTAAAAGAGAGAAGCAACCCAAACTGAAGCATCTCTGCCATGGAGTATGTCACAGGGACACCCACCTGGCCCCAAAGGGTTGGGACGTAGGTCCAAGGCTCTGGAGCTTACTGTGTTGAGATGTCCAGGCTGGTTTGTATGGTCCACTTTTGCATCCAGAGCAAGACAACAGCTTTCGTGGTGCTGAGCAAAAGCAGTTCACTGCATTGGTCTCTGCTCCGTGCCATGAGTGTGCACTGCGGTCAGAGGTGCTTTCCAAATCTCTGCCCTTCACCGTGTTGCATTGGGAGGACATGCGCTTTCTTCATCATGTTGAGAAGAAGGTTTCACCTCTTTTCCTTTTTGCTTTTATTGCAGCTTCTGTTATTTGATGTTATCAGAGATGGGGGAATGGGGTATTTGAGTTCTTTTTCATTTGTTTTTTATTTCTACTCTTTTTTTCTTTAGGATTCATTGATTATTGGCATGGCAAAATGACTTATCTATTTAACCCGTATGTTAACTAATGAAACTTCCAGGTGTCCAGAGACATTTGTGTCTGAGAAAAAAGGCAGTCCCAACCACTTTTACAGGGAAATGTGAAAACTACAGTTAAAATACCAGTCTAGGTGGATGGGGAGGATTATTTGACTGTTCCAGCTCACACTCCACAACAAACCAGGGCTGTGGCTTTTGTCACTGGTTGCTCTGATCCCTCTTCCACTGTTGCAAAGATACAAAATGAAATAATTATGTATTAAGGCTGCTAACTCCTTTTTCCCTATCCCTAACTAAATTCCCCTAATACTCATGCTAAGGAACTGATTATAGGGTGTGCTGTTGGTTGTTGTTTTTCTCCCCTTTTTTTACCATCTGTCTGCTGTGAATACATCTGAAATCCCTGGCTTCACCAGCTAAAGTGTACTCAGCAACTCAGGGTTTTTTTTCTCTTCTAATTATCCTTTTAATTTGCTTCTGCTTAGCTCCCACACCTCCTCCCCCTTACCAGATTGTTTATATTTTTCCAAAGAGCTTCTGAGAATTGCTTATCCTGCTCTTTGTACCCTTTCCCTACTCCTCATTCTAGAAATTGCTGTCTCTTATCCCCTCCCTTGCTGTGATCTTGCAGGAGTGAATGTGTATCACAACCTTCCCAACAGTTTCTGACAAATTGCCCCATGGAGCAATAATCTATTATATTAAGAGTATTTTCCTGTTACTCAGCTCTCCCTGTGCTGCACTAGCAAGTGGGATAGATCCCAGTGATTACAAACAGGTTTGGTACAAACCAATAGTACTTTATTTCTGGAGATAGATACTTCATCCAATGATGTCACCAAGCTACACAAGCAACTGATGAGATTTGACTCAAAACATGCCTGGTTTAAGTAATATTTGATGGCTGAAAAAGTGCAGCCCAGAAAGAAATCATGGGACCAATCCTGGGAACAGTATATCAGTGAAAGATTTAGGAATAAAACTATCAGTCATCTTCCCAGCCTGAGGGCTTGATCTAGGCATGGATGCAGACAATTAGCACAGGTCTAAGTGAAACTGATGTGTCTAGATCCAGAATCACATTCCCATGACTCTTTTTCAGGCACCGTTCAAGGCTGGTGATACTTGAACTCTCCTGCCTCTTCAAATTTCCTTGGGCTCAGAACAGCCTGCTCTGAGGCCCTACCTCTTGTCTAAATGTAATCAGGAAGCAGGAACGAATCAGCGCGAGGCTGATGTCTCCTGAGGAGCTCCGTACTGTGTTTCAGATCTTACCTAACATACAGTGACAGAACTGGGTTCCTCAAGAAGCTGTTGCTGGTGGCTTTATGTAATAGCCAACTTCATAAACAAATTTATGGATACCTATAAAAGCATTTTCTGTAGTGTCTGCATATAAATTGCTATGAATTTCATGTAACACGTACATCTTATACATAGAACACAATGCACGTGAGGCATTCATAACAAATTGTATATAACAAATATACTGCGTAATTGTATAAAAATAAAAATTTTTATATATAAAAAAAAATATGTTTTATATAAAATAAAGCCTAACCCACCCCCTGCCCAGTGCTTGGAAGATTCTAGCCTGAGGTTCAAGTATCCAGTCTCTGTCTCCAGGTGTGATCTGTCCTGTCTGTGTTGGAAGGGCAGAGAAGGGAATATGGTAGTGACAAACTCCAGTCCCCTGCTGAAGGTGAACAACTATACAGAGTTCAAGATTAATTTTACCAGATAGGGAGCATGTAAGTAGAGAACACCTTTGCCATCGAAGGGCTGGAGAAATCACTAGTGGGGAAATGGAGAGGGGGAGGGATGTAGTCTAGTTTGCAATTTTTCTTTTATGGTAAATTTTTGCTGGATAAAATATGAAAGCATCCTCTGCTGTAGGTTCTCACTCCCAGGTTGTTGTTCTTGGGAACTAAACCCCCATAGTAATTTGAACCTCCTCCACCCCTGAATCTACTGCATCAAGACATTTCTTTTCCCCTTTTCTGAACACTGCTTCGTTGCATATGCAAGAATAACCATGAAATCAGCATATATAGGCTAACTAGCATGTTATATTGGTATACGGATAGCAATACCGGAAAAAACAAAACTTGATGATAAGACATATTGCCTTAAAAATGCATTGGCTGAAGGTATGTAGAGAATTTCAAGACTTCAGAGAAAAAAAGAAGTAATAAGGAAAACACTAGGATAAGACATAATGGTGTTATAGACTGATGGCTTTAATAGTTTGGGTATATGTCAAGAATAAACCTGGAAATAATATCCTTGATGCTATAAATATAAAAGTAAAAAGCAAAACAAAACAAAAGCAGAGACAGTCCAAAATGCATTGGATAGCTCTGGTAAATAGATCAAAAGAGGTGTAAAGAAGCTCTGAATCTGGTATAAAACTGAAAGCAATGGAAGGACATCAAGTTTTGAGCTCTCGTTGCTCAAGACATGCATCCTAAAGTTGACAGTTTTTACAATGCTGTGATGTCTAGTCTGAGTTTTACACTGACATCTGCTGCTAAACAGAAATTCCAGTCCTTCAAGGATAATTATGTATATAGTACTTAGCATAGCATATCACAGAACAGAATAGAACAGAATACAATACAATACCATACAGTGATTAGATTTTGAATAGATAATCTAACTGTATTGATCCCTGAAGAAAGACAGTAGCAACTGGCTGCCAGCTGGACTCTGTACCAGTGATCATCACTGTTTTAGGCTGAAGGTTCTGCCAATTTTCAGTCCACCTTACCATCCACTTAACCAGCCCATAGCTTGTCTGGCACGATGGGGAGACCATGTTAAAGGCCTTGCTAAATTTAAGACATACAACATTGCTGTGGGTTGACCTTGGACAGTAACCTGGTGCCCACCCAGCTGGACATCACTCGCTCCCCCTCCTTAACAGGACAGGGGGAGAAAATAGGATGGAAAAGCTCGTGGGCTGAGATAAAGACAAGGGAGATCACTTATCAGTTATCATCTTAGGCAAAATAAACTCAACTTGGCAAAAAATAATTTAAGATTTAGCTAATTAAAATAGATCCAGGGGTGAGAAAAAAGGCACATGAAATCAACACCTCCTTCCCATCCACTTTTCTCTGTTCCCATCTTCACCACTTCACTCCCGACTCCTCTCCCCACGAGGGGCGCAGGGGGTGGGGATGGGGGTTGCGGTCAGTCCCTCACAGCCCCTCTCGGCCGCTCCTCCCTCCTCACACCTCTCCCT
>JAVKLA010000027.1:46893969-46905172 GCA_034782735.1 Sagittarius serpentarius
CAGTGGCAGAGTGAGGAGTCCTGCCCTGAGGAGGAAGGAGCGGCAGAGACAAGGTGTGAGGGACTGACCCCCACCCCCATTCCCCGTCCCCCTGTGCCGCTGGCGGGGGAGGAGGGAGAGAAAACCGGGAGTGGAGTTGAGCGGTGAAGGAGAGAGGGGTGGGGGAAGGTGCTTTAAGATTTGGTTTTATTTGTGATTACCCTGCTCTGATTTTGATTGGCAATAAATGAAATTAATTCCCCCAAGTTAAGTCTGTTTTACCCGTGACGGTAATCGGTTGAGTGATCTCTCCCTGTGCTTATCTCGACCCACAAGCCTTTCACTGTATTGTCTCCCCTGTTCATCTGAGAGGGGGAGTGGTAGAGCGGCGTTGGTGGGCACCTGGAATCCAGCCAGGGTCAACCCACCATTACCTGCCTTATTGTTCTTAGGAAGGATTGTCACAGTTTCCATGTAGGGGACTGTCACTCTAATCCTAAAGATAAGCTGCACAAGAGTTTATTACATAAATTTCTGTTTTGGAATATGTGCAATGTGTCGTATCTATTGATTTTTTAGCTCTGTTGTGCTTTGAGGTTTTATGATTTAAGAGTTTAAGAAAATAATTTCTGAGCATTATATTAGTTTTAGGCTTTGTTCCTCAAATGTTCAATTTTTTATTTTCTATACTACTTCATTTTTTTATATATATATGCACACACACACATACCCATGCATATGCTTCCTCTGTCATCTCAATTGCCTGTCCTGCCTTTTTTATAAATCACTTTTTAAAATTTCTGACTATTGTCTGTGTCATATTTAATTTAATCCAATATTTATAACCATGATAAAATGAACAATCACCCAGTGCTTTTCTGTGCAATGTTTGAAGCAATTTTCATAAATAAGGATTTAATAAAATACAGGTTTCATTTTTTACACTCTAATTAAAAATTAAGAGGAAAAAAAAAAAGAAGAGCAATAAAAATGGACCAAATTCTTCTCTCAGTTTCATGCACTAACCTGAACGGATTCACTGGATTTACGCTAATTTAACATGTGCGTAAGGGAGAAAAGCAGAGCTTGGAATAACCCTTTATGAAATGGTGAGCTAGCAGCAATAACAGGGTAGTAATTAAAGAGTGCCTCTAGCGCACTCTTTCGAAGGAGCTCATATGCCTTTACTCACTCTCCGAGAGTGTTAACTGAAAATTCATTAAACACAAAGCTTAGAGTTTAGCAAGGCAGCCTACAGATAAGCAGAGACCAAGGAAATGTTTGCCACCGTTGAATTACTGCAGATCAGCTGACTAATAGTAGTGGGTTGTGGCGTCTTGGCTGTGGTGACCACCCACCCTTTGCTGCAGCATCGGGGTCCTTGTTACATACTTCCCTACCACTGCCCTGTACCATTGTGTGGCCTGTATCAGGGGCTGGGGAAATTTGATCCATCGTGCACTTCTCATCCACAATGAGCTCATTCTCACCCTCTGGAGACAAGTGTGTTTGAAATGGCATGATGCAGACTGGGGACTTTCCACTGTCAGAGCTCAAATTCTAGTTGTTGCTCAGAGGGACTTCTCATAAGCAAGGTGGAATATGCACAAGGAACTGGAGCAATCAACTGGAGTGGGGAAGTCCTTATCCTCACTATGAGAAAGGCTCTGAAAAGAGCCACTGACCCATTCTCACCTTTTCTTCTTCATTGTCTCTTGCCTTAGATGAGATGAGAGGCTCGATGTGGCACAGACACCACCATGTGCTTCCCGCAAGTAAATTTTGTGCCCCAGTTGGGCCATTTCTGTATTTTGTTCTCTTTGGCAAAACACAAACCAAAATAAATTCTTGTCTTCTAGAACAAAATACATTTTGCGGGATTTTCAGGGAAGATGTCTGTTCTTATGGCACTCAATTGCAAAGCTCCAACTGACTTTTCAGGAACCAGGTTTTCACCCCTGAGTTTTCAAAAAGCTTGAATCAGCGTGCATGGGATTGAAAGTGCAGTCCTCTGTGTGGACTTTGCCTCATTCTGTTGGCTACTCCAGGGGACACGTCATGCTACTGTCACACACGCCCACTGACAGCATGGTAAAAACTTAAAGACTGTCCTAAGACTTTCTTTTTTTTTTTAGCTTTCATAGAATAGTTTGGGTTGGAAGGTACCTTTAAAGGTCATCTAGTCCAGCCCCCAGGGCAGGTCATCTAGTCCAACTTTCAGCCTATTTGGTGCAGCAGGACACTTAATTCCAAATGAAAACCTGTGAGAACATGGGTTTTCTTTGGTACATGTGGCAGTAAAAGTGAGTGGTGCATCGGAACTATTTATGACTGCAATGTGGCATGGGGGATAACGGCAGTCTGTACTCCGTGATGTAGACAGTGCTGTTGGAGTGGAGGTGCCATTTAGGTGCAATTAAATGAACTTATGTTGCCAGGGCTGCAATATTCTTGATGTATTTTTCCAGCACACTGTTGTATGATGACTTTTCCTTCTTGGTAAAATGGTATCTCTGATAATGGACAAAACCAGTGGGCATGTGAGGGTTTGAGAAGGCAGATGCCTCTGTAGATGCCAAATCTGCTCTCTGCATTATTATTATGGGGCAATCAAGGGTAAACAAGGGCAATAACACCTGAGAGGTGTTCAAGATCTTTATAAATACATAATCCTTTTGTCTTCCGGGAGAACAAAAAAAGCATAACCAAAAAAACCCAAACCCCAAACTATTTTTGCCTCAAAACTTGTCTGGTGTTGAATGATTTTGGGTGTATCTGAGAAAACCAAGGTTCACTGCTTCTCTGGAGGGAACAGATGAGTTTAAAATGGTGTTTGAATCCAATCCCTGTACTATGGACTGTACCATAGGAAACATCTTACAAGTCAGTGTGGCTTGTTTGAACCCGAAAGGGTTACTTTGATGTCTGGAACTGCTATTTGTCCAGTTCTGAGAAAAACCTTTCCCCAGTGGGATTAAAGCCTCACAAGTATCACAGCAGATGAAAATGTATAACAGGGGTATAACAGGGGACAGAGCTATCTCACATTTTAAAAACTACGGTATTCCTTACGGACAGCACATCACATGTGGAAGTGAAACACTTTTGATCTGCTAAATGCTTAAAAGTGGAAGTCCTTGTCCTAAGGGAGAGGAGGAACTCTCTTATAAATTAAAACATTCTCATTTGGATTATTAAATAGTTTCTCAGTGGGAAAAGAATAAAATTAGAAACAGTACTTTTAGTGTGAAAATTGTGTTTTTTTTAATGAAACTGCTTTCTTTTCGGAACAATGAAAAAGGCTTGTCATGGTTTTTTTACCAGATCTTGACCATCCATGGCCAGTCCTCAAAGGGCCTTACAAATATTACCTAGGTGTTGAAATGCTGCATGTGAGGGAGGCAGGCAGTATTTGGACTGATGGAATGGAGTATCAGAGAGGGAGCCTGGGGCCTGCGTAGCTCATTGTAACTGGCAACTTGGAGGTTATGTGTTAGCTCTAGTACCATTGAGGCTGTGAGGCCAAACCCCTTCTGAGAACAGCATTGAAGTTGCTTATTCTTTTAATGCTTTTGCAAATGGTGCTCATAATTTTGCAAGACAGCTTTACCTGGATAAGAACTGGAGACAGCCAGAGACTGAATGCAACTTAAAGCTTTTTCCTCAGTTAATTATTGTTAAAATTGAGGATTATAATAAGGAAGTCAGAATATAACCCTCCAAAGAGCATATTTGTTTATGCTTTATATATGTACAAACACTGACATACATTATTTTCTGTTGCAAGCAAGTAATAATAATCCTGTGTCTGGCTTCATAAAGTGTATGAATTTGCTAATATGTCTGTATCAATATATGGCAATACACAGTCGGCTAGCATTTGTTTGCATCTGGCTGTATTTCTGCAGAGGTAATCTCATCTCCCATCCAATATAAAACTGTCAGATTGTCTGTTATGCCAGGAGACCATTTATATTTCCACTTGTGCATAGTTAAATCATGGTTTGCAAGCAGCTCTTTAAGTCTAACTCATTTGTGCGTGCGTATGTCTGCCTCTGTCTTTCTTCAGTTCTTTGGATTAGCCAATACTGTGTTGGGAACTGCGCAAGAAAAATTGGGCGCTCAGCATCAGAGCTCTTCCATCACTAAACTTTCCTTTCAGACATATGCAGACAATGAGCAGTTAAAAGAGAAATTTCTTATAGCCTCAGTGCGGTATACCTTATGCTGACTCTGAAAAAGTTTTTAATAAAGCCTTGTGGGATTAGGAAAGGGGGCTAAAAAACTAGACTGATTATATCAGAATCGATTAAATGTGCTGTAATCCTCATTCTCTGATGATAGACTTTTAACAGAAATGAGTTTCCCTGCACTGCAGTTTAAAACAAAGTTTGAGAGCTTTTAGTAAGTAGGGCCACAGAATTACAGCCTTTCTGTGACTACTAAACAACATAAAAAAGTACCATATGAGGAAAAAAATTTGCATATTATTAAGGTCCTTATTTTGCCACTTTTATTACAGTCAAAACAACTGCTCAGGTTTCCGAATATTCACTGATGTATATTTTGCTCCCTTTTTTGCATTTTTCAATTTCAGTCACTCTTTCAAAGCATAGTTAGTCATTCTTCTCAGAGGCAGAGCACTGTTGAACTTGCATTTTCACCAGCAGCTCAAGGTGTTTCATTGTTGTCTGTAATGTGACAGTACAATCCTCCTCTAACAAAAAATAAATTTTCCTCTAGAACAAAATCCAAATTCTAAAGATCTAATCAGGAAGAAAAAATAAATAATCAAAAAATTGAAATATTCAAACCTCAGCTATGGAGACATGCAACTTTGCTGCCTATAAAGTATATGCCAGTGAAGGAGGTTCAAACATGTGCAAGATTTTCCTCCTTCTCAATGTAACATTTATGCAAAAACAAACCTCCCATACATCAAGTGTAGGCTCAGTGACTCTTCTGCAGAGGTGAGGTGGCATCAGACATCTCAGACTGGAGGTGCAGCCAATTTCATCCAGCAAGTGGAAACATGGCCGACCTTTAAAAGTGGATTTTTCCTACCTGTAAAACAATCTCTCTTTTGCTTATTAAATGATTTTAATACACACCAAATCCTAATCCTGCTCAAACCTATGGATTTTTTTCTCTTAATTGCACTGGCAGTGAATGGAGCCCTAGTGTTACTCAAAGAGTAGCTTGTGAGTAGCTTTGTCTCCTTTTTTTGTATGATGTGGCTTGGATTTGCCATTACTAAGACAGTAGTCATGATGAGCCACAGGAGAGTAGGTCTCTGTAAGATACAGACCCTTCTTCATTTTAAAGATAAGCATAGCTGCAGTTTGCTCCACTGGTAGAATGGGTGATAATATGTCATTTATTGATCTGTTTGGCCCAATAAATGTCCCTGAGCCCACTGGGCACAGCCTGAGCATCCCTGTGCTTATCCTCTAACAAGAAAATGCGGGGACACAAAGAGTTGGGTTGCTTTTTCCTCCATGGAGAGCTCTGTCTTGTTGCAGCTAAATTTGAAAAGCTTCAGCGCTGACAACAGCAGATGAAACCTGTTGGTCCTGGCATGATGTATCTTCCCCATAATCATGTGTGCGTGTGTATTGCCTATTAGCTGTAATAAGGGTTATGTATTGAGAGCAGATGCTATTTAACCAATAACTGTCTCATACTGTTACGTCTGGATTTATTTAAATGCTGTTGTCTCCCCATACCATGTGAGCATTAGAGTGCAGATTTCCACAACAAGCCATTGAGAAAATTCTCAGTGCTGCTGATCATCACAGTGCAAGGATGCACTTTTCAGATCCATACGGCTGACTTTTTTTCTGAAGCTGACTTCACTGGTGTCAAAGCAAGCCTTGAACCCCAAAAGATGAGTGTTCCACTTACAACAAAACTGCAGTTCAAAATCATCTTGGCTATGAGAAGGTGCACCTCAATGTTAACGTGCACTTGGACTGGCTTGAGCATGGGTGGGTTTTTGACCAGAGATAATAAAAAGGCAGAGGTTGGAGAAAGAAAAAAATAATCTGCAACAAGTTTACTCTTGGGGTGAAAGTGCAGTTTGGTGTGAGCTGGGTTTGCTCACTTCTCCATTAGCGGTCAGTGTCCTGAAATGTAACAAAGCTCACTTTCCAGTTCAGGTCAGTCAGGGCAATGAGTTACAAAAACCTTTGTAAGAACTCAGGGAAAAATAATGGGGAATGCTGCGTTTCATAAAAAAGGCAAAGAAAGAAAGAGACAGAGAAGGGAGAGTGTGGGAGAAGAAAACCCATAAGAAAACACATTTACTGTGCAAGAGTAGCTCAGCACAGGGAGCTGAAGTGAGTCAGGGGAAGTTAGGGGTTTTCTTATCACACACATTTTTCATCTCAGTCCTCATCTCTCCCTACATACAAAGGCAAATGGATAGGCTCTGTCTACATAGCGCAGGATTTGACATTTCTCCTTGAGCAGTGACTGCACATCTAGAAACTCAGGACTGCCCTAGGATCTGTCTGTTTTGGAGGTTCATGCCTTCTCTTCTTGAGCCTGTGGACCTACTTCTTGCTCTGCTGCAGACAGAAGGAGCTAGATCTTTTTTAAAGCTATGTCTGAATAATTAAATCCCCTCCTCCTATGCAACATGATGTCTCATGGTGCAGAACAGTCTTCTGGTCACATTTAGCCCAGGGTGTATAATGTTCTCAAACTCACTTTGCAAAATGCCCTTGTCGCTTGTTCTCCACTCTCTGGTCAGGAGGTTTCAGGTAATGTCAGCTAATGCAGAATGCAGAGCTGTCTTTGCTTTCTTCACCAGAGTCCTGGGATTTCTCCCTACTCCAGGGAGCAAACGGATCATGAGAGGCAAAGACTGCCTTCAAAATGTCCCATTTTATGCATTTACCTGGATATACAAAACCTGTTCACAAGGCAGAAAACCTAGACAAAAAACTCTAATGGCCACATTTTCTAATTAGAAGGCACTTGGAAATCCAGGTCCTTGTTTCCACAGAGGTAACAGCACAGTTGTGTGGATACATTCACATACTGCTTGGGAGCACCTCTGTGCTGTGTGAATGGGGTGGCAGTCCTTTGAGGACTCCTTGGGACAGCACGATTAGGATTTACTAGTGTCTACCCAATGCACAAGAGTCATATATCATCCTTCTGTTTCATAGCCAGATTCTTTTTTCTCTCTAAGGTGACCAGGAGTCAGCTTTGAGGGGGAGAGCAGTCTACATGATTCTATAAGAAAATACCTTAATATCTGTGTTCAGCCTCTGGATTTATAGCAATTCAAGTTAATTCAGTGACAGTCGTCAGTAAAAATTCATATTTATCCATGCAGTTCCTGAACATGAGTGCAAATATGTGGCTGAGTTAGATCTATACATTTTTAAGCAGCTAGTTTTAAATATGTGGCTGACTTACTTACTTTTTGCATGAAACATTTTTTTCCTGAATATATATAATGTGCTGTGGAGGGTAGGCACATGTCAGTGGTTAAATCTACTGAACACTCCAGAGCAACAGAAGAAATGACCTTACTGGCTGGGTCTTCGGGTTAGCGAAGGAATGTTGCTCTGATGTTTCTGTCCGGTGTTTCAACCTTGCAGGGCCATTTTTTGCAGCACAGATGTCTGACCAGCCTTCCAAAGGCCGAGGTGAGCAATTCCACAGGGAAAGCAAGTCAGGCATTCAAGAGATGAAGAGTAGTTGAATTCACAATACTTCTGTTTTTCTAACCCAAACCCAGACTTAACAGACAGGTTCTGAGGTCTGTTTCATGACCTCCCATGCTGTCATTGAGATCAGAAATCCCCACTGCTATTACTAGTAAGTTCCTTTGTCCTCATCTGTTATGAACATTGACTCCCTGGGGAGAACATGGTAGCCAAGAAACTGAGTGAGGCTGACATTGTGGCACTGAGCTAACAGGAGGGACCCAAAATGTTATCCTTTATTTTGGGGAGGGTAATTTATTATATCTTTTTTTTTTTAAATTGTCTTTCCTGGTCCTTCCCATCTTTAAGCCATTAGCACAATAACAATATGCTTAAAGGCTAACATTATACTGCATGGTCAAAGGCCAATTATAACAACAAAAAAAAAAAAGAAAGGAGGAAAAAGGAAAGAGAGGAGGTAGGTCTGCTTTGCTATGAACCCATCAGTAAATTGTGCAAAACACAGAACGCTGCAAGCCCCGGAAAGATTCCAGCAGCAGCCCCTGATCTAAAGCTGAGTGGCTTTATCTCCACTTTTGCAATTGCAGTCTTTGCTTCGGTTACATTATTCCTCCTCAGCCTGACTACGTTTTTCTATATTTCCCCTGTCTATTTTCTGAAGAGGCAATTGTTGTGAATGGTGGAGAAGGTTGAGTGCCTAACTGAAATAAAGGAAAATTAGTTTTTAAGGAGAGTAAATTGGATAGAATAGGACCCGTAAGGATAACAAGCTGGTGATAATTCAGTGTAGTCTTCCTGTTCTGCTCCTGTTTATTAAATATTCTTATTGACTTCTGCTTCTCAGTACTCTATGTTCTGTAGTGTACTAAATTACAGTAACCGAATATTCTGTCTACATATGCTGACTGGTCATTTGAGAGATGAGTGTACTTAAGACAGAAATGCTTTCCTTTAGTCTTTGCATCTTTGAAATGCCTATTATAAAATGTACATCTGTGAGAAGGCACTTCTCCTTGCCAAATGAGATTTAATGCTGAAAAAGCTACGGAGCTAAAGAAAATAATAAACTTTAAGGAGGAATCTTCTTTTTGACTCACAGTTCTCCTTGCTAGCCACCGCTAGAATTGTGAGTAGGAATTAATGCTGATAACTCCGTACTCTCCCTCCAATAAAAGAAGTCCTACCACACAAATGTTCCAGAAAGCTTAGCTTCCCCTTGTTATGACCTAAAAACGGTGATGGACTTCATACATTTTGGTCCTTCCTGCTTGGGGTACAAGACACACTGAACGTCAGCCTTTTTTGGAAATGAAGGGTAAAGTATACTGGGTCAAGGAATGCTCTCAAGCAAAAGCATGCATTTATCCATAACATTCAACTATTAGTACTTTCTCTAGAATTGCTTTGATGGGTACACCTAAAAGTCTTTTGGGTGATGCCTGGACGTGTGTCATGCTTTAACCCCAGCCAGCAACTAAGCACCACACAGCTGCTCGATCACACCTCCCCACCTCCAGTAGGATGGGGAGAAGAACTGAGAAAAAGAAGTAAAAATTGTGGATTGAGATAAGAATGGTTTAATAACAAAAGTAAAATAAAATATAACAATAACATAAAACAATAATAATAATAATAATGATGATAATGAAAAGGAATACAACAAAAACAAGAGAGGGAAATAAAACCTAAGAAAAGACAAGGGGTGCACAATGCAATTGCTCACCACCCGCTGACCGATGCTGGAGCAGCGATCTGCCCCTCCTGGCCAGCTCCCTCAGTTTATATATTGAGCATGACGTCCCATGGTATGGAATACCCCTTTGGCCAGTTTGGGTCAGCTGTCCTGGCTGTGTCCCCTCCCAGCTTCTTGTGCACCCCCAGCCTCCTCGCTGGCAGGGCGGTATGAGAAGCTGAAAAGTCCTTGACTTAGTGTAAGCGCTGCTCAGCAGCAACTAAAATGTCAGGGTGTTATCAACATTCTTCTCACACTAAATCCAAAAGACAGCACTGTACCAGCCACTTGAGTGAAAATTTTTGCTCCATGTATTTACACTGTGGTTTTGTAGCCAGACAACAGGTCTTGGTCAATTTTCTTTACTACTACAGAATAGATTAAATGTTCCAACTTTCTTCCCTTTTCAGAAGAAGGGGAGAGGGGGAAATACTACTTTTCTTCCTTCCCTAATTATTTGGCTGCACAATCCTATTCCCATTAATGCTCTTTTCTTAGCTAAAAAAAGCTTTAAAATTTTATTTTAGTTTTTGCTGTACAGTGGCAGAATTTCATTGCCTTTCCACCCAGCATACGCTGTTCCTGGGAGACAGGGCATTTGCCAGAAGGGTATAGATTTGAGGCCCCTCCTCCTGATGAAAGAATTGAAACCAAGCCTCCCAAGGGCCAGTCAGCTATGTGACCATTAGGAGATTTTATAACAGTGTGGAATTTCCTCAAACTGTAATTTTTTTTTTTAAGTGTCACTCTGAGAACACTTTTCACGGGAAGCTCCCAGAGGAGATAAATGCCGGGGAGAAATGCCTAATTTCCAAATACCAGTGAAGCTTGTTTGTTAATCAGATGTTGAACTGCTCAACAAACTATGCAGAGAAAAAGGAAGTGCTCATCCAATTGCTCAGAGATAGAACTTGCAGCCTTGTGAGATATTTGTGACTGAAAATAGTCACATTTGTGAACTTTAAGTGCCTCCAAATATGGATGGAAGAAGTACATTGCTGTAGGAACATATTTAAAAATATAATGTATAAATATAAATTCTATTCCTTGATGCTCTCGTGTTATAGGACTGCCTTTATTTCCTGTATTAGTGATTGAGATTTCTCCTTGCTTATCCTGCAAGACCATTCCTTGTCTTCCATTTGCTGAACTAAATATGTGCTCTGTCTTGCTTAGCTGTCTCCACAGCTGAGGCTAAACCTCCATCCAAAAGGGAATTCAACATCTACAAATTCAACATGCATTGAGCAATTTGGAGGCAGCTGTTCAGAAAACATTCAGCTTGCTGTCATTGATCTCTCTTTTCCGTTGGAGCACCAGTCTTTTAAACCAAACACAACATTCTCCCACTGAACTGGGTCCCAGAGTCCCACCTCTCACAAAAGCCAGGAGAATTTCTTTTGCCTTATGTCGTGGTTTAACCCCAGCCAGCAACTCAGCACCACGCAGCCGCTCACTCACTTCACCCCCACCCAGTGGGATGGGGAAGAGAATTGGAAAAAAAAATTAAAACTCATGAGCTGAGATAAGAACCGTTTAATAGAACAGAAAAGAAGAAAATAATAATAATAATAATAATAATAATAATAATAATAATAATAATAATAATAATAATAATAACACAACAATAATAATAATAATAAAAGGATTGGAATACTCAAGACAAGTGATGCACAATGCAATTGCTCACCACTCGCTGACCGATGCCCAGTTAGTTCCCGAGCAGCGATCTCCCCCCGGCCAACTCCCCCCAGTTTATATACTGGGCATGATGTCCCATGGTATGGAATACCCCTTTGGCCAGTTTGGG
>JAVKLA010000027.1:46905280-46930306 GCA_034782735.1 Sagittarius serpentarius
CCATCAGGGTGTTATCAACATTATTCTCATACTAAATCTGAAACACAGCGCTGTACCAGCTATTAGGAAGACAATTAACTCTATCCCAGCTAAAACCAGGACACCTTAGAAAAATCATAAAGCATATACAGTCTTTTATTGGGGAGGAAGATATTTTTTCTAGTAGGAAGTAGTTAGCTTGTTATCTGTTTTCAGCCACTTCATATAAAATTGTACGCAAGTATGAGATAAGTGTATCTATCTAATTACTGTAATATGCTGTGCCTAGCCAAGTACCTGTGCCCTGGTACCTCAACTTCGAGAAATGGTTTGGAATAGAGAAAATAATCCTGTTCCCTCTGTATAGAAACAAGTTTTAGGTTTTATACCCCTGGGATTCTTTAAAACAATTAAAGCCTTGTAAGTGTTTTGCTTTATTTTTCCCACGTGCAAACGTATTTAATTTTTTTGGTATATTTAAGGCAATAGTCTTGGGATTTTTCTTAGGCCTCCCAGTTTAAGGAGTCCCTCAGCTCCACCCTGTAGTCTTCAGAAAACCAGTAGATGCTAGTTCCCATGTTTGCATGAGAAGAGCTGTTGTGAATTATGAACCAAACCTGTCAGGCTCAGGTCTTTCTCAGAGTCGAATTCACACCATGTAATTAAGGTGTCTATTTTATCACTTTGTCATGGGAGAAAAAAGGAAATGAAGAGAATAGAAGTGACCTTGGTGACAATAATCATTTAGGCACAGCGGATTTCTTCCCTGGGTTTTTTCAAGATGCAGGATTTCAAGACTAGTTGTCACTTGTCTCCTTCTTGTGAGTCACAGGGACTAGACCTGGAAGAGTTCTTCTGAGACATTCTGTCAAGTCTGCTATTGCAGAAAACCTCACCATCTAACCTCTAATTTAATAAACTCAGAGAACTCAAAGATATATTGGCACCTTGTAAAGTTTTGATTTTCCTCTCAAGATGCAAATATCTTGAAAAAAAAGGTATTTAAAGAGTATGGGTTCTGACCACATAGTTGACCTTGGTTTAAGTTGGTGTAGATGACCTCAGTAGGTCCCCTTTCCTGAATTATCCTGTGTTGCTATCATCCCAGCATAAATGGGCACCCAGTGAGGCCTGCAGACTACCTGTGAGATGAACAAGTGACACCAGTAAGGCATTCCATTCAGTTTTCACATCTCATGATCCTTCTGGAGAGAAGTGAAAATTTGATAAGACCATTGCTTTTGCTAAACCCCCTAACTGCTGTAATTTTGTTATATTATGTTCATTTCACTGAGGTGCTTCAGCTTCCTGTGTTTATGCCCAAAAATGATTCAAAGCAGAAGTTCTACAGAGATGCCAGCAGTTGGAACAGAAAGAAGCAAGGAGTAGTAAAAATCTGTTCAACAAGAGAAGAAGACAGGGAAGGAAATATTACTTTTAATTTCCTTTATCACCGCCACTACTGTTTCTTCATCTTATGTTGATTACTGAAGTTGAAATCTCCAGAGCACAGTGGAAAGACTTCCATCAACTTTAGTATGTTCTTGACTTTCACAGATTCTGGATCTGTACAGAAGGAAGGTAGCACGCGTGCTGGCAGGAATTCATCCCTTCACCAAGTCTGCTAATGGCTGGTTAAGTGCAACACTGTGTGGGCCAGTTGACCTCTGTGCCTTCTTGTCCTCCCTGCTGAGGCAGAAGCCATGCCAAGCAAGGCATAACAAAGGCACAGAAGGCTAAATACTTGTCTGTAGCGTGTGGGCTCCGAGAGGCCCCGTGGCCAAAGGATAGAGAGTACTGAAGAATAATCTGCTTATTAGGTCATGTCTCCCTTGTCAGCAGCATGTCTGACCAGGGCCTCTAAGGTTCTCTTCCTTTTCCTAAGCCTCTTTTCCACCTGTCTCCCAATGAGGAAGGCAGATTGATCCTACTGTCATGGTCCGAGACTTATTTTTGAATCTTTCTTACATGTTGGCAGCAGAAAGGAGAGCAAAGGGCTAAGATCAGTTTTAAGTCAGCTCTTCTATTTGTGCTAGAGAGACACAGAATAACTATTACACGACTTCTCAGCAGGGCTTACCAGCTTAGACCACTCTGAGCAAACACATCTGCCTGTCGTATGTTTTGCAGACATCATGGCAAACCCACCTCCAAGTCTGCTCCTACGTCTATACAACTACACAGTGCTCTCAGGGTAAGGACCAAGGTGAAACCATAGCCTTTCCTCTTCTTGTTATGCATTACTCACATGGTGAGAGTGGATTGCAGGAAGCTTTACTCTCTGTCCATGCCTTTGCTTAATTAGCAAACTGAACACAGTGATAGATGAAGTAGAGAGTGAAGGAAGGACTGCTGCGTATTGCAAAACCCTGACACAAGTCAGCAGGAGTACAGCTATCTGCACAGCAGAAGTCCTGTAAAGTCTGAGGGCATTTGGGCTTGGATTTCTAGGAAATAAAGCTTTATCTCATAACTGTCTCTCTGTGTTTCCTTGACTTCAGACTATGCAGTTATTTCCTAATCAAGATGCGGTAACAAGTAGCTGTCATGGAAAGATGTGGGTGGAAAAGATCCTCTCTTGAATTTCTGCTTCTTTAACATTTCTTCTGTAAAAGTAAGTAACACCAAGTATTATATTCCAATGTCATTATTAATGTAGTGATACCGATGTAATCACTGGTGTGATTACGGTGTACTGTGCACCAAAGAAAGACTCTTCTTAGTGAGACTGTAACCTGTTAGAGCAGTAACCTGTTCTGACAGCTGAAAAAGGAAAGAAGACAAGAAAAGGCAAGGATGACATTTCTGCTGATACATCTTCCTAAATCCCAGGAACCAGCATTTCAGGTGCTTCTCTATCTGAGCACTGGATCTGTGTATTTATATTTAATAGCTGTTGATGGACTTTGTTTCCAAGAATCTGTCAAATCACTTTTTGGCATTTCTGAAATTGTGTTTCAATGACTTCCACTATGTCCTTGGGCACTATATGAAAATATAAATCCTTTTGATGTTTGCCAAATACCTGCCTCATAATTTCACTTGTGTCCCTACTTTCCCTTATTCTTAGGTTGTGAGAAATAATGCATGATCATTGCTTATTTCCTTTCTCCAGGATTTTCAAAACTTTTATATCCTGCTATCGTATCTCCCCCCATCTTCTCTTTTCCAGACATACACATTTTCTGCTTAATATCTGTCCATGTAGATGTTCCATCTCTTTAGTAATTTTTTCCCCTTTTTGTATTTCTTCTAGTTCTAGTACATCGTTTTTGTGATGTAGGGACGAGAATAGCATGCAGTATGTAACAGAAAGGAGTATTAAGATTTTATAGATTAGTATGATGATGCTTTCTGTTTTGTTCTCTGTGCCTTTTCCTGTAGCTCCTACTTGTGGGTGTCATTCTCTTCTCCCAAGTAACAAGTGATAGGATGAGAGGAAATGGCCTCAAGTTGCTCCAGGGGAGGTTTAGATTGGGTAATAGGAAAAATTTCTTTACCAAAAGGGTTGTCAAGCATTGGAACAGGCTGCCCAGGGAAGTGGTGGTGTCACCATCCCTGGAGGTATTTAAAAGGCATGTAGATGTGGCACTTAGGGACATGGTTTAGTGGTGGACTTGGCAGTGGTAGGTTAACGGTTGGACTCGATGATCTTAAAGGTCTTTTCCAACCTAAATTATTCTGTGATTCTACGATTCTGTTTCACTTGCCTTTCTGTCTGCTCTTGAGCACTGTGAAGGCATTTTCAAGAAGCGAGTCTGTGTTATGAGAAATATGTGTTCAACCTGATTCTATCAAAACACAGTATTTTTTGTAATCTACATGCAGAAATAAAAGAGCCTCTCTCAGAAGTTTTTTGTATAAAGGCATAGGTAGGGGTAGACAGTGGTACCAGAATACAGATCGAAGGGTGGGTTATGAGGTCTTACTAGATAGACTCCGTCCTGAACTTAAGAACACATCTCTGGTTGAGAGGCCTGGCGGACCTCATTGAGTGGGGTTCCACAGTGAATCTCATTCCTCAGGTGTGGATATCTCTAAGAAAACCCCAGTTTTGAGAGACATGCAGCATGGCTAAGACAGAACCTCCTACTAGATTCTTTTACATATGGCTGCAGCAGCAAGATACAGCACTGTTATCTCAGTTGTACATGGGAAGCCAAAATAGTTTAAAGAATAAGTAAAATAAAAAAGGGGAAAAAAAAAAAAAAGAAGACCCAGGATTTTTCTTTCAAAGTGGTTGTGTTTCAGAAAGTTGCTTGCCTGGAGGTTATGGCTAATCTTGGAGTGGAGCTCATGGCACCTGTTCAAGACGCCTGGACAGAGGGTGTTGTTCAGAGAGGGATGAAGCTGTCCTTTATCAATAACTCCAGCGCATTCAGTATAAACAAGCTTATTCCATCTGTGCTGCATCCTGTCATTGCCTGAACAATACTGAAAGGAAAATCCTACGCCCCACTTACTTCCTGCTCTTGACATATGAAGCTCCGAGAGATTGAAGGCAGTACATGGTTGAAAAGAAAGAAAAGAAATGAGGTAATGGTAAAGCATAGCACAGCTCTCCCATCTTGCTGACTCCTCCAGACATGACAAAATAGACAGACCTGAGAGTGACTCTCCTGAAAGCCCTGATGCTGTGAATTTTAGCTGTTATGTTTTGCTCTGGTTATATTGCAAGGGGAAAAGAATGGCAGGTGCGGGTCTTTTGTTTCCCAGTGCCAGAACCCCATATTGATGAACAAAAGCAACACACCCATTTTATAAGTAGTGGATCTGAGATGCCAAGGTGAGGAAAGCCAGCCTTGTGCTTCTTGTGAACATGCAAGCTGAGCATTCCAGCTTGGAGTGAGAAGGGGAGAGACAGACAATGGGTATTTGTGAACCTAAATGAACAAGGCATAAATTAGTAACAAGAACTGCAATGGAAGAAAACTGTGCATTACAGCAAGTGTGAGGAGTAGCCCCTGTGTTATGCCTGCTACCAGTATCAAAAGTCACCTCACTGACTCACTGACCCCTGCTCTTGCTGAAGATAAGCTATTACAAAGATGTAGTTGCTGCTTTTCCCCTTGTACTCTGAAACACTTGTGTTTTGAGGTTCTGGCAAAGTTGAGGTAAAGCCTGATTTCCCCAGCCTGTTGTACTGGCACCATTAGACATTGTGATGAAACACTGGTATGTTTTTCACAAAAGAAGAAAAAAAGAGTTTTCCGTAGCCCAGCATTTGGATCCATACCCATGTAGGTAGGCCCTTTGCCACACTATCCGGAGCAGAGACAGGCATCTCAGTCCCACACATTTCAGGCCGTCACTCACTGAATTCCTCATTCTTTCTTTTGCAGAAAAAGAAAAACAAAAAACCAAATCAATTTCTGGAGATCTAAGAGAGACTTTTCTTCATGCAAGTGGTGGGAAAAGCAGCACATTCCCATGAAAAGTCAGCCTTTCCAGCTCCCACCACCAAATAACCTTCAACTCCCGCAGCCTCACTGGTGAACAGAGGTTGTTCAGCCCCTCACATGACCGAAGGCAACGTACCTAGTGGATGCAGCAAGGCTTGGCACAGAAGACCAAGATCTCCAGGCGAAAGGCAGTAAACTCATCGGCCTTTTGTACTCCTGTGCTTGCTGACAAGATGAACAGTTCACTGCACTGCTAATCAGGAGCACCAGCAGCAGTAAACTGGTTTGGCCACTTCTTCATTCCCCAGACCCATAGCTAATGACATACATCGGACCCAGAGGAAAGTGGTGCTTTAGAGTACGTAGAGTGCCTGGCTGGTGCCTCGTTAATGGGGAGAGACATACACTGAAGCCCCCGTGTAATAATTCCTCCCCACATTAGAAAAGTATCCAAACTAAGAGGGGTATTCAAATTGAGGTCTAGTACTCTTCTGGAAGTTTTGAGTTTTAAAAATAGCACTTCTTCTTCTTTTTCCTGAGAAACAACTGGCATATGCACATAACCAGCTGCAGCCTCAAGGTTGTGGCTCCGCAGCTAGCCCACCTCCTGTTGTGTCCCCAATAGGCGGTAATTGCCTGATGGAGCCCAAGGACAACTGAAGCCTGAAAGCACTTAAAGCCTAGGGAAGAGAGATTTAACAGACCTCTGTTCAGAAATTTCTACTCCTGCCTCAACTGGGAGGGGAGCTTTGTGGCATCAGTTTTTAAGCTCTCCCCAAACCTTGCACAGCAAGCTCAGGTGTTTAATTCAGGGTGGTAGTTTGGCTGAGAGCCTACTAAGATCTAGGTGTTGAGAAGCTGCCCTTCTTGCCTTCCTCTGAAAGCCTCTCCCAATTTTAGGGTCACAGCAACAGATGATCTTTGATTATCTATGTCTGCAACGCCTCCTGAAATAAAGTATTCTCATTTTACAGGTAGAATTGACAACTAGGGCCTCTAAATACTGAGGAGCCTAGTGGTCTGGCAAAAGCACCTGGTGAAAGGAAATAACCAGCCAACAGCTCCCCTCTTTTCCCTGCTCCCTGTGGCATCCCATCTTAATAGCCCAGGGCATTGGCCCCTTCTGTTAAATGTGAGGAAATCTTTTGCATGGCAGGAAGTTAAACTCTGGGCTCCTCAACCAACATATGACTCTCATGCAGCTGATTATCCACTTGTTTGCATCAGTGTAAGTATATATCTTGATGGCAGTGGAGTTATATGTGGGTAATATGGCCACAAGTGACTGAAGTCAGGCCCACAGTTTTTAAAATCTTCTTCTAAATGGATGAAAAAGAACAGCAACAACAAAAAAAAACCCACCTTTTTTTTTAATGTTTTCTCATAGTAAAAGTAACACCCGATAGAAGTGTCAGTTCTGATTGAGGAATTCAGTTTTGGGTCTTACATGGCATCAAATAACCCCTACTGAAGAAATCGGTAGTATTGCCAACAAAATGTAGAATACAGGGAGAATATGGTTAATAGTAATATTAACAATAATAGTAACAAGAACAACAATATTAATAGTATCTTCAGTTTTAGTAAGGGACAAATAAACCTCAAGTTGACACAGAATTTAGGGCAAAGGAAATTCTACCCTACTTTTTGTTGACGGTAGTATATCACTGTAGGAGGTGCTAAGTCTGGCTTTAAAGTGTCTGAAAATATAGAAAAGAACACGCATCAGAATCTGCCCTCATTAAAAAACATGTTACTTCTCTGACTTCAGCAGAAGCAGAATATTGGTTTCTAAAAGCAGATTTTAGCCTCACAGATGATTCTGATCATATACTTATACAGTGCTATAAATTGCTAATGGGCTTGTGGATTCTGTGAAGCAGGAAGGAATTGGTTGGAAAAGTGCTGTTTTCAAAAGAGCTTTTGAAAGAGGAGAGAAGGGAACATAATCAGGATTCTTGCAGAAATCCAAGGTCACAGGCTGGGAGCAGAACTATGGAGAAGGAAATCAGAGGAGAAAGAAAAGTTAGAAGGGTGAGAAGCAGTGATGAGTAGAGGAAGAGTTAAAATGATGGTGGAAATGAAAAAGATGTCGCAAAATGTTAATCATGTAGCAGGCACTTCAGGTATCCCTTGCTCTATGTCTAAGCCACTTTGCCTGTCATCCCCTTCACGATGCTTGTCTGGGACCATCTCTCTGTATTTGTGCAGACTTCAGCACAAATAAGGACCTGCTCTCTGTTCTCTTATGTCTCCAGGCATCATCATCCCACAACTAATTAACAGCAGTAATAAATGGTACTGTATTGCCTCTTAACCCTCTGCATTTATTTTTCTGTGGGTTGCATTATAAAGAACAAAAATTTTTAAAAAAGAAAGATTAATAATCCTCAGTCAGAGTGAAACTCTGGAGAGATGACACCATCTGGATGATTAGTACTTGTTTCATTTGCACGTTGAACTCAGTACTCTTCCGGCACTAATTATTGCATACCCTTTCCTTATACCATGACTTCTGGGGCTGTGTGTGTGATATAAATAGCAGACTAATGACATGGTGCATGTTGCTCAGGAGACCTCATGTTAGTTTACAGCATTTCTCTGATTATTACTTTTTTAATAGAGAGAAGATAAAATACTGATCTCGCAAGCGAGACATGAGAGCCTTAATTTGTTCACATTTTTCTAAGAGCCAGTGCATGATGAAATATTTATATGTTCCTCTCTGACTGCAGCATTTTGAATGTTCTGGGTTGTTTATTGTTGTAGTTAAGAACTGATGGGGAAAGAAGTGCTGGAGCATTCAGTAGCAGAATATCCATGTCAAGTGTGAAAGTAAAACTGGTATAACTAAAGCAAATGTAACTACACATGGTGCTAAGGGCCTGACCTATCCTGTACAGATAGAGATTTTAGTAATTTGTCAATTGGTGAAACATTTGTCGGGGAAGTCACAGAGTCAAACACTGTTCCTAGTGTCTGAAAGGCAAGGCAAGCATAAGGTCATTAAAATGGCATGTAATGCCAACTAAAATAATGAGATTTGTCATCTTATGGGGGTGTAGCACAAACTATCTAGAATAGCCAAGAGAGGAAGCAAAGCCACAGATTGGCACAGAGCTTTTGGAGAGAGGGATGCCATATGAAATACAGACGCTGCTGAAGAGATGTCCATCCTTGGTTAATCTAAAGGTGAACTGGTGACACATTATCCTCCTAAGGTTTCACCCTGCTGTGCTCCTTTCTAGCTGTAAATTTACAATGTACAAATCCGTAACGGATGGTAAGCACAGTGAGACTTGGTGTGGCATTTCCACTGTTGCGATGACATTTTGTGGGTTAACTCATCCCCCCAGGGGTGAGTTAATACGTGCTGATTGTTATTCACTCCTTGTTTGTATTGGGACGAGCAAAGACTTCTTTCTCCCTGTACAAAGCACGGGTCTAATAAAGGTTTTAAGAACCATGTCATGACGCGTAAAAACGCATGTATTCTAGCTTAAAGACCAGACTGATAATCAGGAGATTGAAGACCATTTCTGCTGATGACCTTTGCTGTAATTCACTTGCTTGGCTGTTGTCTCCCCCAATCAACCCTCACTCTCTGCTCAGAACCCAGCTCCGTGCCACTCTGCTGTATTTCTGCAACTCTCTGGAAATATACGTTTGAACCATGGGGACCTCTTCAGCAACATTCTTGAAAATCTCTGTTCCTGACTTATAGCCAGAAACTTCCAGTCCGTCCTTGCTTTGCTATTGCTCACAAGTAGTGGGACAACCTTGGAAGGAGAGACCGGTAGTCTGTAGGATGACTGCCAGCAAAGATCTGCAAGAGAATCTGAAATATACCTTAACATTGTGCTTGGGAGACACAGGCAGTACTGAGTAGGTGCTAGGGAATAAAAGGAAAAGGCAGCTTACAGTTTTTGAACTGCTAAATATTAGGGCAGGATTTTAGTTGTCAGTCTTTCCTGATTCATCGGTCTTCAAATTATCCAAACTCTATCCTGAAAATTTAAGCCTACTGAAAGCAGGCTTGGTTTTCTTCGCTATCATTTGTAGTTCACAGACCCTCAGAAGGCTGCAGCCCAGTTTGAAATATAGTACTGAACATATGCGACTGGAGACAATCTAGGTTTGGGTTAAGGTGGGGCAGGAATTCAGGGAGTCCATGGGAACTGAAAATACTCTGTTAGAGCATTTAAAGTAAAGATGATGTGCTCCTTTTTCCCATCCACTCTGCTCTCTCCCCACTGACCTTGCTCTGTCAGCTAGCCCAGAAAATGAAAGGACTATTACCCTTTTCTACACTCCTTGGGGTTTCCAGTCCTTTATCTCTACTCGAGCCTTCACATCCACAAAGTCCAAGGACCAAAAGTAAGGCAAGGAGAGGGAAGGCTCCGTACAACATTCTCTTATCTTCTTGCGACCCCATGCAGTGCTAGCTGCCATCCTGGCCCTCTGTGATTCATAAACTATCTAATTCTCTTTTTAAAACTCTCTCTTAAATCAAAGGATTTTGTTTCATTGCCTCCTGCTGCATGAAGGTCAAAGCCTAGTGGTGCATACTTCACTGATTCTTTATGACAGTGCCCTCTTCAAGATCGGTTTCATTTGCCATGTGTCGATGGTTTCCACTCCCATCCTCATGTAATTACAGGAAGGTGACATGAACAACCCCTCTTCACCTGCATGAATGTCTGAAACTACCTCTGGATGTCGACAGGTAATTAAGATTTGAGTTTGCTGTTAATGTAAAAGACTATCTCTGTTTTGTTTTGTTTGTTGCTTTTTGTCCTAAAGAAACCTTAGGTCTTGTGGCTTAGATTTTAGAGCTGTGCATGGAAAAAATCAGTGCATTAGAAATGTTGAATATGTCAGATACAGTGAATTTGAGAATAAATGCTTCCATTTCTTTTTCACAAATTAGTTTATCCTCTAACAAAAGACAATCAACACTACAAAGGATAGCTAATATTAGAAAGGAACTGAAATAAGTCTTTTAAAATAAGAAAATTTGTTTGGGCTAATACCTATATGGTGCACTCAGGGGAAAAATGCAAGCAATTACAATATTATCTCTCTATTTAGAATATAGGATTTTATGAATTACACAATGCATGTAAAATGCCATGTGTTCCATTATATTTCCAATGCACCACTTTTATTGCATACAGTGAAAAAAATATGATGCAAAATGAAATGGAAAGTTCTCTAGACCAGTTTTCTTTGACTTTGTCTGATTTGCTATTGTATGTAGCCAAAAATGTCACAGGAGGTAATTCCAAAAGTAAATGTGTAGGCATTGCGTAAATGTGCTGGTAAAAACGCTACAACTTTCATCTTAAAGAAGTGACATATCAAAATATAAAGAACTGTAATGAATAATACCTAGAGTTGACATATTAATTTAAGCTGGCTGACCACAAACACTCAGGTTTGATCTTCTTAGGGAAATTCTAAGGCCATATGTGAGCATGGCCTGACTCACTTATGCTTTTCCAACACCTACAGTTCCAGCTGTCTCCGTGAGCAATACAGGTAACCTGATGGTCAGAATAGCAATGTAACTGCCTAAATACAGATGGAGAGCATGTTATATACATGGTCAGGTGTGGACAGATCCTGCCCAAGGTGGCAACAGGAAAAGCATGTATGAAAAAGCAAGTAGTCCAGTTCTGTGTCCAGCTAATACTTTTTTTTTCTCTCAACAGCTCAAAGGGCAGTATCATAAGAGCTTGGATATGGGGCTTTTCAGTCACATACAGATGGCTTGTGTCTGACCATCATGAAGCATAGACATCCATGATAATACTTGTGCTCAAGGCACAAATGCCATTAGGTGCTTTCCTATAGGTATTATAGCTCAAGAACCTCAGTCTTCACTCAACTTGTTGCTTCTCTTACTGTATGTGTTAACATACCATTTTAAACCAGTTTGCTGTGAATTTGTTCACAGGCTGCAAACACCCTGAGGAAGAATGGGTTAGTACATGGAAAAAGAGCTTCACTGAGGTTAAGGTGGAGCAGCACTGCTTGGGGAAGCCGTGAGCTTTCCCAGAACAAGGAAAAAGTGTTTCCCCTGCCCTGGGACTAATTTAGTCTTACTGGAGGATATAGCAAAACTTCCATTGATTTAAATGAGTCAGAATTAAGGTCTTGGGGAAAAAAAGAGATCCTGCTTTTATTTGTAGGTTTTTGCCTGTGCTTATATTTCAAATAATATGCAAATCCAGGTACTATGTCATGACATAACACATATTATAATGTATACTGTAATAAATATAATACATTACAATGCACACTTTACATTACAATTACATAAATTCTTAATAATATAATACATGTGATACAATACAATAAAAATATAATTCATATAAAGGATTATAATACATCACACTATACATATTGAAACATATGTAACACAATCCTATGGGAGGCTTCATAATTTCAAAATACCTCTTTTCTGATTGCCATCAAGTGAATGTATGATCAGGAGTTGATGGGAGTGTAGGGTGAGAGCTAAGAGATGAGGATGTTGTTACAAAAATGTATTAAATTTTAGCAGCAGAAAAATCAAATATCATGGCCAAATATCAAGAAAGCTCCCCAATGTATCTTTAGAGGAACCCAGAACAGGAAATGTCCCTTTTTCCCTGACTTGCTAATGCCATCTGCCTGAATGTCTCTGCAGGAGAACAGCCTCTGAAGGAAAAGTGATGGGACAGTTAAGACTAGACTGGACAAAATCCAAGGAAAAATTCTATATTGAATGAGTGATGGACTAGGACATTTAAAAGGCCTTTTCATTCTCTATGTGCTATTTAGTGGCTTTGGATCTGATCTGTAGATCTTAATATTTAATACTGAAATATTTTGAAAAGTGTCACAGAAACAGTATTGCCTTCATAACTTACTGCTCAAAACAGGATAGCAAAATAGCTAGCTCAGAGTACTGATGCTTTTGCAGGATCTTGTTCTCTCTCTTTACACTAAGAAAGATCCCTGCCACTGAGCAGGGAGGACGAGCAGCCCTGCTAGCTGTGCTTGTGCCTATATTTCAAGACCAGCCTGGGCCAGGTGGAGATTTCGGACTCTATGATGATGCTCCTGACTGACTACTGATGTTTCCTAATGATGACAGAAGCTTGTAGGGGAGCAGAAACTTACAGAAGAAGAAGAGTAACAGATTTGGTAGAAGGAAGAGTGAGGAAATGAAGGATTTGATGGCAGGGAATTTATGTAAACAAGACAATAAAAAATCACATGATATGCAAAGTGGGACATTGCATTGTATGTAGAGTGTCTCCAGTTTGCTCAGCTTACTGCCTTGACAGCTGTGAGAGAGAAAGAAGGAGCATGGCCAGTCAAGTGCATTAGCTGGTGTGCACATCCAGTCCTGGCCAGGATCTGCTTGCACATACAAGACTTGGCTCCAGATAATGCTATTACTATTCAATCATGTGTCATGTTTCTGTTAATCTTGCAAACAGCCAATATCAAGATACCCAGCTTTCTTGCCCTCCAATATTTTATACATAGGCTTCTTAAGCACACTGTAAATGCAGGAAAGAAGAGCAGAGGAACTCTTAAAATCACTGCAGCAAGTGTATTTTCTTTCTGAAGCAGCAGGCAAATAATTTCCTAAATTTTATGGAAATTAACTACTAGTGGTCACCAATCTTGATACTTTCTTGAAAAATGTGACATATTGAATATGCAGCAAGAATCTGTGCTGGAGGACAACTGTTCCTTTCTGTTCGCAAGAACCAGGCAGCACACGGAAGGTCCGCCTTCCACTTTCAGTGTGCCATGTTTGTGTCATCCGGTCCAAGAGACAGGAGTAAAGAATAGGGTTGTGAATGGCAGGGATTTCTCTTAGACTAATTGTTCCAAAATTGATTGTTGCCAGTGATCAGCACAGCAAGTGCTCACTCAGTTGCAGCAACCTACACACTTGGATAAGCCCGACAAACCTTCAATACAATGCACAATCTTTTCTAAAGGTATTAATTTACTGATTTGGAAGCATTTTCTTTGTTCGTTTTGTGCTTTTTTTTTTTTCCTCCATACTATTTAAATCCCTTCGGTGTTCACAGAAAATGCAGTCTTTGAGCATTACGACTGATTCCTCCTTTATTTACTGAAGATATAATTTACCCCAGTGACAAGCTTTCATGAACAGTAAAATCATGTTTAAGCGGTGAGCAAGATTTAGTGGCTTTGGGGTACCTCGCATCTTTCTTAGCTTCAGTGCTGAGACTGCTATGAATGATAAGAAGTAGAGAAACTAGAAACAGGATTTCTCTGACTTGGGGAAGAATTTGCAGAGAGCATTGTTGTTGACCAAATTTCTGCAGTCAGTTGAGCAGGTTTGCTACTGACTTCAGTGGGAGCTGGGCTAAGTAAAGGCAAAGCACCACGGTAACTCCCACTCGCAGGGCAATCAAGCTGTTACTGAATCTGACATGAAAGACTTGGGAGTAGCAAGACAGAGCCCACATGTACCGCATCTAGCAGCTCATTCCATGTAGCTCAGTAAACAACCCTCAGCTGGTAACAGATGCTCTTTGAGTCTCTTGAGGTGGCATTTTAAGACACTCTGGCCTGATGATTTTCAAGGTGTTTTCTCTTAATCACTAGTACCTGCCTGTTCCAACAACTGGGTTTTTTTAGAATAGGAGCCCTTTCTGTTTTCATAAAAAAAAATGCACAGTAAAAAACCAAATGTACAGTAACATGGTGAGTTGCTTATATCCCAGGCGAATGGTGAGAAGAACGCAAGGAGATCTAAGGATCCAGTACAAAGCAGAGAAGGCTTAATCGAAAATGTCTTTGGAGGATGCCCTGACCCAAGCAACATAAAGAGAAAACTGTCATTAAAAGGTGCTAAGAGGGTAAGTGTCCATGGTGATCATTACTGATGAATACAGCTATCCTAATTTCATTGACTTGTAAACTATTTTCAGAGCATTGCATTCCTCTCTGCAGTTCTCTCCTTTGTCCTCTCTTCCTGCTGCTTTCATCTTTTTGATGTGTGTATGATTGGCAAAAAAAGAAGGAGGGTTGAGAATAGCTAATGCTGAGCACTAGAAAATATCTGGGAGGGAAAAAGACTTTTCAGATCTGAAGCTGTCCAGATGCTTTCAGTGCAGTATTTACCACAGCTGCCTTTTCCCTTGAGAATGCTAAAAAACTATACCAGTGCAGGAGTTGCGGTCCTTCTTCGAAACACTTGGGACTCTCTCTTCTGTCTCTAGGTATTTCAGTTTTCACTCCAATAGTTTAACACATACGGTAGTCCACAGCTCAAAACTCTACGAAGAAAATATTTTTTTCCAGATAAATACTCGCCAGGCATGGGTGATTCTTCTTTCGTATTAGAGAAAGGAAAAGAGATTCTCAAAAGAAGAGATGGGCAAAATCCTACACATCAGTGATTTTGACATTTCATTTTCCCAACACTTTTTTGTTGGTGGTGCTTGCTGACCTCTGAGTGCTACTGCCTGATCTAATTTTTTCCTAAGAATAACTGGTAATAGCAGAGACCTAATAGGAAACATAAAAACCCCAAAATCTAAACCCCAAAAAACCCCTTGACATCCAACCACTGTGCAATAGATTGAGCTAATAATTTAAAGAGACTAATTTTAAAGAAGCTACATATTAAAGAGAAATAAAAGGGTTCATTATGTGTCAGTAAGGAATATTAAGCATCCGTGACCCAGGAGAAGAAAAAGAGAGATTGAATTTGACATCTGAGTGAAAACCCTTGGAATAAAAACAATTAGGACACGAATGTAAAAGGATTCAGCATTTTTTAATGTAATTGACCTTTGAAGCCCTATGAATCTCTTTTATATTTTTTTAAGATTGCAAAGCATCTCTAAGAGCCCATTTGGGAACATGACAATTTAGAAAATGGAAAATGCATTCCTTAGCCTGAGTTTAGTGCGATTGCAACCTCCCAGCATTACCCATGAGATAACACTTCAGTGCTCCTGTTTTTCTGTTTCCCAAACTCAGACAGTTACATCCCTAGATACGCCTAGGAACCCTAGGTGTTTGTGCATCATTATGCTGTCTGCTTCACTCCTTCTCACCCCCAAACTGGATTATGTCCATCATCCTTAAAGGCAAGGGATAGAACATGAATTAGCCGTTGTACTAACTTTGAGAAAACTGTTAAGTGCTGTAGAGTTTCAGAAGCAGCTTTTAATATATCCAGCAGATCATCTTCAGATGCAGCCTAATGTAATGGTTTCCATGGACAGTAAGTGTGCTAATGAACCATCGATAATGAATAACAAAATCCTAGTAGGACATTACTGTAATAGAGGGTTTGGTCGGGGGGCATCAATCCTGGTGACACCTGTTTATAATGCTTCACTGATGCAAATGTAGCAAAGCATAAGGTGGGATGCAAGTCCTTGATGCCTTCTCTGGAAGTTTCTTAGTGCACTTCAATGTTAGCGTATAACTTAGTGCCATTTGGTCATGAAAAGGACTGGGTTCAATTTCTTATGAGAGACTTACTGGGACAAACAAAGTATTTTCAGCTCAGGTCATTATCCCCAGATGTGGGCAATATTTCTCCTCTAGGAAGTAGTCAGTCTATGGCTTGAAAATGAACAGGACTTCACCATAGTGGAAAGGGACTGCAAAGTCAGAAGGACAAATTGTTACTTAAGAAATACCATGAGAGACCACTATTGCTGAGGGATCCCAGCAGCAGTCAAGGACTCATTTCTCTTCTTTTGTTGATGAGTATCCGCTGAAGGGGCAGAGCAGCCTCCACTTCTTCCCCTTGAGCATTCCTATTCAAAGACTTGTAATTATATAGATTTCATTCAAGCTAATTACAAATAGAAGATCCTAATGTCTTTATCAACATTTTCTTTTAGTCCATCACCCATTCTGTTTTTTTCTTACCCATCGTTCACCTTGACCCTTTCTTTCAAGCTGCTAGCTCCTCTTGACACAGAGCCAAGTGTTTATCTCACCTTTTAATATTCTAAGTATACCTACTCTGCATTGTACAGAGTCCTGTATAGAAGAGACAGCTGAGCTACGTTGACATGAGCTCATTTCAGTGTTTGGGACATTATAGTATAATGCACTGCATAAAGCACATGAACCCCCATCCCTCTTTCACAAATTCTATGTGCTATATATGTTTTTTTCATCAATTTAATCTCCAGTTAATTTAGTTACATTTGAACCCCCTTCCCGTGTCTTGCTGTGTGTAAGACACCAACTTTCTTACATCATCTGGCCACGTACAATGGGTCAAATTTTGTCTCTGACACTGTTTCCATTTTATATAACAAGGGCTTAGTGAAAAGTTAGGCTTAGCAACAGTGCCTGGTGGGACAGGGTGTAGCAGCAGTGAAATTATACTGTTGTGAAGAATTAAGGCTTACTGGGCAGCCACAGGTCTGCGAGTGACTTTGGATAGCCTGTGAGGACATCTAGGGGAACAGTCAAAGAACTGATGTCTGTTTTGGACTAAAAGGCTTGTCTGAAGATTCTGTTACACAGCTAGTCCAAGCTAGAAACTGTTAGTAAGACTGTTGATTGAGGTTAGATAGTTTCTGCCCTGAGGAGTAATGGTGTTAAAGATCTTTACCCTGAAGGAGAAAAAAAATTGCCAGTTATTCTTTAAACTTTTCAGTGACAAAGAGGATAATGAATTGACACACATATATGTGCTACCAGGAAGTAAGGTGGTTGCTCCACCATGTCTTATTTTAAACTTGGTATAACATTATATGCATGATGGCAGTATGTCAATATTTAGGAAATGTTGCTATGAATAAATGCAGTGCATTTGACTGCAGCAGGGTCTCCTGGAGGAATTGTTGAAAACATTGCATCATGAGACCACATCTTGCAAACCACACTAGACATAACCCTCCAGAATATATAAAAAAGACAGATGTAGTAATGAGGGAGAAGAAAATGTGATTCAGTGAGGTCTTTAGCTTAATTTCTGAGCAATAAAAATGAGAACCTTGTTCTAATGTAAGAGCTAAAAGAATAAGAACTGCATGAGACTGTGAGGCACTGTTTCCCCCTTAAAAAAAAAAAAAAAAAGAGTATTAATTTCCTTCCAGGAAAATGACAAATTGTTTCAGTACACTCAATATGAATAATTCACAAATAACCTTATTCACATAAGTGAGAGGATTCGTATTGTGCAATCCTATTCGTATAAGCAATGGAGCCACAGTTTAGCCAAAAATAATCAGCTAAGGGTGCTTTGGAAGTCTATATCAGTGCCAAAGATTACATCTGAATCACTTGAATCCTGATGTAGTTCCTTAAGTTCAGGAGATTTATCTCCTCTTTGTTTGAAGCTGATCCCTCTGTTACATTGCAGTGGTCAAAGGTAATGATTTTTTTTCTAAAAAAGAAAGAAAGAAGAAAATATTTAACAATGTGTAGAAATTCTCACATCTGTTTTCTATATATGATAAATATAAATGTTTCTTATAAGCCTGAAATCTCTGATAATTGCCTGTATTTCAAAATCAGATTTTTAGATTCTCTGGAAAAGCTTTTGCTTGCATCCACATAACAGAAAACAGAATTTACGAGGATAACTTAGGAACTCAAAGACAATGCATAAATCTTTTGTTATCTTAAAACCCTATGGAACAACTGTTCCAAAGGGAGCTCATGTTATTTGTGAGTCTTGCTGTTCACTCTCTTTCCACACCTCTGGGATCATACATAATATATTTTCAGGAAAAAAAAGCTCAACAAAACCCAACAAAACCCCCCAGAAATTTGGGAATTAAAGAACTGAGCCCTCAAAGACTGTAAAAGTAAAAATACTGTGATATGCTGACTCACAAGATTCGCAACAGGCTTATGAGGAAAGTAATACAGAAGTTTATGTTTGTGTTAAATTATACAATCTTTTAATGCGGTTTTAACATGAACTATCTAAGGAATTATGCTGTCAGAATAGTTCAGATAAACTCAGCGGATAAAACAAAGAAGTGTTAATGAAAAGGGGTATATTTTTCATATGTAAATGTGGGAATAGTTCATTTTAGATAAGGGTGTGAACTTTCATGTTGGTGGAACTGACTTTACTTATGATAAACAGCATGTCTAAAAGAAAAAAAAAGTTCTCTGAATTGTCAGAGAAAGAAGAATTGAGGTTTTTTTCACATTTGGTATAGGTAGGTGAAACTCCACACACCTTCTAGCCATTTGCTGCAATGTGAATTGAGTATCTCCACGATCCAGACAACTTACATAACTTTTTTTAAACTGCAGCAATGAAATTATTCATAATGGCAAAGAAGGGAACTGACCCAGTTTACCTGAAATGAGATTCCCCTCCTTCCCCCCAGCAATAGCTGACACCAGCAAGTTTCACTTCAAACTGGGGTTAAAGAAGATTTTTAAAACAGAAAAACAAACTTACAGAAATAACGTTTGCAAATGGGAAACAGGCATTTGTAAGCAATAACAAGCTTGCTTTTTAAAATCTGATGTTCTGAAGCTGATTGCACTCCTTGGTTATTTATATCTAAATGCCTCCACTCTTTAATAGTGTCCATTTATATTTCAAGTGGCCTAGATACACAACGCTGATGTTACGTGGCTGCTCCACATGCATTGTAATTGAACTACTGGAACAAAATACAGTCAGGAGTTGTGACTGCTGAGGTTACATAGTTATTGCAGCCTAGTAAGGTCAACAGACACTTAATGTGAAATCAGGGCCTGTTCCATTTGAGGAGGAATATACTCCAGATGACAAGAATAAAGCACAGTCCCATATCACTTCTCAAAGATGTGGCTGTTTTGCCCTCGTGCACTCCTTATTTTATGCAAGTGAAACTAAAGCAAAGACGTGTCGTCCAGCACGGCACTGGCTGGTGCTGGCGTGGGAGCACAGCAGCTGGGAAAGGGCAATTTCCCAGTCTCTCTTGCTGACTTGCAGATTGTAAGAGCTAGCTGGGAAACAGTTCAGCATTTTGGGAAGAAGCGTTTTGCTCTTTCACCTCAGGCTGGAAAAGGCATCTTTGTAAATCCTCCTTATGCAGCTCTGGGGAGTAAGGAAGTAGGAGCCTGTGATGTGGTTAGCCCGTGGTTAAAATATTCACTGGTAACAGGGAAAATGTTAGACTGGGACAGAGAATCAAGGTTTCCTTCAGCTGCAGAGATCACAGAGGGCCTAATCATCAGCACATTGGATACAATAAAGTAGGTTTTCTCTCATTGGGATTTTTGCCTTGAACACGAAAAATCTTTTCTGATTAAATCCAGTTGACACATTTTGTCATGAAGTGGTTCAGTTAAGACGGAGTAGCATATTCTAAGGAGAACAATTTCATTAAAAAGACTTAGCTAGATCTCTGCATCTCTGACAATAATCAGAGCTGTAATCTGGCAACCTTTACAAAAATAGCTCCACAACACGCAGATGTGGGATCATCTGATGTGGGATCATCTCCATCCCCTGCTGTGTTCTCTTTCTAAAAAGTTACAGTTCGGGATATAATACAGCAGTCTCTCACTGCCAGTCCTACATTCAGGGCATTATTCAACTTGAATGACTTACAGCATTTGAATTTACATACGTATTCTAGAAAATACAAAGAGTGTTTTCATGACCTCTGCTCTCCTAGAAATACTCTTCCTAAGGTAGCTCCAAGGAGAATACCTGGTATATCTCCAGATAGCTGCCTTTCTGTGCCCAGTCTGGTCTCCCATTTTACAATATTCTTTTTCACTTCCACAGGTTTTACTTGATCTCTTTGTTTTCCTGTTATATCAACTCAGAAATATAAATGTTTTCTTAAGTAACAGAAATTGCCTTAATGATCGTCTTGTTTGAGAACAAATACCAGCCTGTGACTTACTCAGAGGTAACTAAGTTGTGGATTTACTTTATTTATTTATTTTTTTAATTAGGGTGGTAGGAGGTTGTTTCACTGGCAGATACAATCTGTAACTTTTCTTTCTACGCTGATTATCTTGATGGCCATATGCACGGCTCTAATGTGTGCATGGTATATATATCCATTCTGATAAATGAATAGGCATTACAGCCTGAAATAGGGCATCTCACAATCTGAATGGCATTCTGATAGCAAACAGGGCAAAAGAAAATGAACCTGATGGATAATTTCTCATTTAAAAAATGTATTTTATTTGGTTGATGCCACATCTTTAACTTCAGTAACTACCAGCTACTGGTAGAAAGATAGAAAAGATATTAAAAGATAGTAATACATGTTTGTGCTCTCCTCTGTAGGATATTCTGTGAAATCTTAACAGAGGGTGATCACATGGCAACTTGTGTGTAAAAGGCTGGACAGAAACCGAGTTTATAAGGGCTAAGAGATGTGGCCGTATTTTTTTAGCTTGTAAGTACAGGTGACAGACCTCTCAATTGGCAGGTCTGGGAGTCCCTGAGCTCTATAATGAAAAGTGTGTGACGTGAATTGCCACTAAGATATAGGGGAAAAGTGCTGAGACCACAACATGATGGAGTCTCTTGCTGGTGCAGCTCACCCTCAAGCTAACCTTGGGGAAATGCTTTGAAATGGTAGCTGAATAACAAGGAAGCCAGTTCTTTGTATGTCAGTGGTGTTTCAGACACTGACTTAGCAACATTTAGAGTTGTTTCTTTGCTCAAACTTTTATATTCCACTAAGAGGGGACTACTGAGGAAAACAGCACCTTCAAATGGTCATTGTCCTTTTTCAGCTTTAGTTTTCCAAGGAGAAAGCAATTGCTATTTTTCCCTGAACCTCAGGCTCTAAAAACATCACTCTATTGTAATGACCTAGAAATAAATTGACTTGTTCACATGAATTGCTGGATCATTGTTGTCAAAGGCTCAAAAATCAGTTCTCAATTTCCCAGAGTGTTGTGGAAAGATATTGACAAAAGGTGGGGAAAAAAGCATGACAGAAAAAAAAAGATAGGCTTCAAGTTCTTTCAGAATATTTTGCACTTATTACATATATATTGTAATTTTCAGAAGAAACATCTTAGGACAGTATTGGGCAATACAAAATACTTATGCAGATTTTTTAGGTTAATTTTTAGAAGTAATGCTATAAATTCTGACAATTCATATCCAAGAAGAGAAGACAAAACCCCGTGAATTTAAACTGCTTTAATAATGTCATGAAATACACTTGTTCCCTATTTCTTACATATTTAAGATGTCTATAAGGAAATTTTTCTTTCAGGGAAACATAAGATTAGGTTCCTACATTTATCAAGGATTTGTTAAAGTTGGCTCAAAGCATATAAGAGGAGCTGAATACAGCTGTTGACACTTTATCTTGCCATATTACTACCCAAAGTGCAAGTATGGTTCCTTAAATATCTACTGTTATCCCAGTTCGTTCAAGCTTGGAAACTGTCCTGCTTTCAGCTGGGGTAGAGTTGATTTTCTTCCTACTAGCTGATACAGTGTGCTTTGGATTTAGTGTGAGGATAATGTTGATAACACACTGATGTTTTAGTTGTTGCTAAGTAGTGCTCAACCTATGTTAAGGAATTTTCAGTTTCACATGCCCTGCCAGCAAGCAGGGGCACAAGAAGCTGGGAGGGAGCATGGCCAGGACAGCTGACCTGCACTCACCAAAGGGATATTCCATACCATAAAACATCATGCTCAGTATATAAAGTAGGGGGGGCTGGCCAGGAGGGGCTGATCGCTGCTTGGGCATCGGTCAGCGGGTGGTGAGCAATTGCATTGTGCATGACTTGTCTTTTCTTGTGTCTCTTTTTGTTATATTCTATTTCATTACCATTATTATGATATTTGTATTATTTTATTGTTAGTATTATATTTTATTTTAATTATTAAACTGTTCTTATCTCAACCCACAAGTTTTACTTTTCTCCCAGTTCGCCTCCCCATCCCACTGGAAGCGGGGAGGAGTGAGTGAGCGGCTGTGTGGTGCTTAGTTGCTGGCTGGGGTTTAACCGTGACAGAAACCAAACGAGGGAATAGAATATGCATTAAAAGGGCCGACAGACATAAATTCCCTTGCAAAAACTGAGGTAGGCAGATAAGGATTCTACATCCCAACCTTTCCTTGTCTTTCTCATTTTGAAGAAGGATGATTTCATTTAAATTATTTGGATGGAGACGAAAGTGTGGGAAATTGGTGCAAGAACATATTTTAAGAAATTCATAAGCCTAAGAAACTCTAGCTTCCAAATTTAAGCCGTTCTATGGACTGTGAACTTTTCTGAAGTCAAATCAGGCTCTGACTAATATTTTTTACTCTACGTATAATGCAAGAGGATTTGTTTGTGCTGTTACTCCCTCTCTCCCAGTAAAAAACATGCGCTTTTTATGTTCATGTGCACACTTTGTCCCCTTTTGCTTACGCAGCGTACTACTGACAGGATAATCCTTTGACGATTAGGTTGCACGCCAGGCGTTCTCCATCTCTTCTGCCTCCAAGGGCCGATGTAAACAAACTGAGACGCTTTGCACAGCCTGCATTTACGGACACCTTTGCAACTCAGGATAAAAAATAAGAAAGAGGTCAAGCAATCACGACGCCTCCCTTCATCTTCTCGAATCCTTTGTCCAGACTTTTGTTCGTCTTCCCCATCTCCCTTGCCCCTCTGACACATCTCCGTCTCGTTGCCTGGTAACCTCCCCGCACTGCTGTGCGTGCCGGCGTCAGCTGCTCCCTGCCCCCCCTTCCACTCGCTCAAAACACCGAGAGACCGTCTGAAATCGGATGAGGTTTCCTTCTGTCCGCTTCTGACAGACAAAACAGATTCTGAGTACATGCTGAAAGCTTGGTTAGAGGGTAAATTCTCAATTAAGAAAACGAAACAGAGGAAGATACACATTTAGAAATGGCTGATGAACGACCCAGGGCTTCTATATGTCAATAATTTCAGATAGTCGATGAAAACCCAGCTACTGCGACAAAAATAAAAAAGGTAAAAAGAAAATGGAAAGAAAATAAAATAAAGATGGAGAGAGAAAGAAACTTTATTACTTGCATAACACCAGTGACTAAATATCCAGCTGGATGTGAAGCCCTAATAAGTTAGCTATTACACAACAAAAATAAAGCAAATCTTATCCTGGAGAGGCAGCAGTCTAAAAAGATTGTCTGAGTGTTTTAAGAATCAGGGTGTCCTCTTGCCACAGGACACTATATCTCCCCTTCCTTTTTTCAAAATAAATTGGCAGCTTCTGATGCATTTTATGCTTGCTGTTAGTATTCATATTATTATAGAAAATTATAGATGTGTATATTTCTTTTGAGGACAGCTTTTAAATCACATATTTACAGGAAAATAGCAGGACTGAGACACCTGCGGGTGGAAGGGGGATTTTAAGTCTCTGAGGAACTTGAATGTTGAAATTGGACATTTTAAGAGAGTGGGGTGCTTCCAGATATCAATGAGAACCAAGTTGGAGGGAAAGCATGTTTTTGGACTGAGCTCTGGCCTCTTCCCACACAGGGCACCTCTGCAGATCCCCCCTGCCAGCACCCGGGCACGGACCCTGGAGACATTGACCTACAGGAGAGTCAATACCGAAAGGCAGAGGAGGTTGCACAAGGATGTTTCACATAGCATTAGACGCTTACATCTCAGCTGCTAAATTGTGCCTCTAGAATTGGATCTATTTTCAGAGCAAAACAACTGAATTTTGACACTGTTTTATACAATTCTACATGCTTTATCTAGGACTGCACACTCCCATTACAGTCAATAGAGACCTAGTAAATAGAGCCCATCTTTCAGCTGACCAGGCAGTAGGCACTTTTTTTAGGTAAGTTGAATTGCAGTCTGGGCTTTGTTGGCTACATTGACTACAGGCTTGATTCAGTAGCCCAGGTATGTGCCCAGGAACATCTCACAAGCTTTAAGCTATCCTCCCTCACCTCCAGCTGTGTCTCCAAAAAGGTCTGGGTCACTTGCCCACAAATTGTCACGGTTGTCAACTGCATGGAGATGCCTTGAACGATCTACAGATTTTTAGATAGTACCATATATGTATGTTTGAACCTAGATTGCCACGATGTCTAACAGGAGCTTGGACACCTAGCACAAATGTAGGCATGGCATACAGAAGCCTAAGTTCAGCTGAATCAACCTGGAAGAGAATTGCGCTCTCACTTTTCGTCTGTTTCTTAGGGATTTTTTCCTCAGAACATGCATTCCATAAATTGCATTGTACAGGGAAATTGTAGGGACGCTTGAAGTATCAAGAGTCCAACTCAGAGAGTAAGAAAGCACCCTGCAGGATTTCTGGGGCATAAATTTGGTGGAATTCAGTAGTAATTTAGTAGTGAAGGAAGGGGAGAATGACTGATGTCCCAGTAATGACAATGAAATCTCTGATCTGAGATGGATCTGTGTATACACAAATATACATAATATACCTTCTTTTAAGTGCGAACGAAAACCAAAACCTACACTACTTTTATATTCAACAGGCCTTCAAGTTTGCTTCCAGCAAGTCCATGCTGCTGCTCAGCCACCTCAAAAGTGAGATATAAAGAAGGTGATGAGAGCTCCGAGGGACTGTCAGTGAGTGAAAGACCAAGTCATTTTTATTCCCTTCCTTGGTCTGTAAGGACTTGTACCTTCATTGGCCTTGTAATTTTCTTACACTTCT
>JAVKLA010000027.1:46933504-46961114 GCA_034782735.1 Sagittarius serpentarius
AGGGACGGGATGCCATCCAGAGGGACCTGGACAAGCTCGAGAAGTGGGCCCGTATGAACCTCATGAGGTTCAACAAGACCAAGTGCAGGGTCCTGCACCTGGGTCGGGGCAACCTTCTGTATCAGTACAGGCTGGAGGATGAAAGGTTTGCGGAGAAGGACCTGGGGGTACTGGTGGATGAAAAGGTGGACATGAGCCAGGAATGTGCGCCTGCAACACAGAAAGCCAACCAGATCCTCGGCTGCATTGAAAGAATCATGGCCAGCAGGTTGAGGGAGGTGATTCTGCCCCTTTACTCCACTCTGGTGAGACCCCACCTGCAGTACTGCGTCCAGCTCTGGGGTCCTCAGCACAGGAAAGACACGGACCTGTTGGAGTGGGTCCACAGGATGGCCACAAAAATGATATAAGGAAGAAATTTCTTACAATGAGGGTGGTGATACACTGGAGCAGGTTGCCCAGAGAGGTGGTAAATGCCCCATCCCTGGAAACATTCCGGGTCAGGCTGGACTAGGCTCTGAGCAACCTGATGTAGTTGAAGATCTCCCTGCTTATTCTGGGGGAAGGGGAAGAGGATTAGACTAGATGACCTTTAAAGGTCCCTTCCAACCCAAACTATTCTATGATTCTGTGATTCCATCCGCACAACTAAATCCTCACTTGACATTAGTCAGCAGAACTTCATTGCCTCTGGAACAGTAATATACACCAGATAAGAATGTGATTCACCTTTTTTTTCTTCCTTTAATTAGTCTTTCTTCTTTCATCTTTCAACTTCTTCTTTCCCACCTACGTATGCTTTCCCTATATGAGAAAACAAACCCTCAGATATTTTAGCCACATTTCCAGTGTTCAGCTGGTTTTAAAGTTAAGCAAACATGTTCAGCCAGCATTATTTCCAGCCATTACTCTCCTCCTCCCCGCCAAAGTAATGACTTTCTATTCCAACAACTCATCCCAGACTACAAAACCAGATGGATTGCTCTCTACTACATGAGTGAACGTATTCTTGATCGGAAAGTAGCAGTCATTGAATACATCATGTACAATGACACCAGGGAGGGAATTGTTCTTCATTCTGCCCAGCGAAGCATGTTGGAACACCTGTTTCCTATCTTGAAAATGTTTGCGATGACTGCCAACTAAGTTAGTGCTGAAACAGCACCATTAAGCCAAGTTATCCTCCTTGGCCACCTGTTGACAAAGCAAGCTGCTGAGGCAATTCCAATCCTCAGCTGGTCCCAGGGATGTTACACCTCTTGCTGCCTATGGGGAAATTTTCTTATCAATGAGAAAGTCTGCTGTTTGAGGAAAAGGAAAGCAGAAAGGGAAACATTCTAGTTTATCGAAACTCTCTGTTATGGCAGAGTCTCCTTTGCTGGGTAAGGTTCACAGAAAATACCAGAAGTGAATCTGAGAACTGGTGTATTTGAAGGGAATAATGTGAGCTCAGTTCCCTGCAGGTCGAAATCGTATACTCTGAGCCTGAGCTACAGTCAGAAATGGGAATCAGAAAGCTTTCTTAATACAGGTTTGTGCATCTTGGATTTTATTGCCTGTGTTAACTAACCATCCATTATCTAGCTCAAATGTGGATATGTATGTTTGATCAGATGAATCCTGCTCCCCATACTGACTGAATGAGAAACGCATTGTATTTAGAGTGTATGAGAAAAACTCACACTGAACACTTGTTATTAAGGTGAGATGGGGTCATTACCTCTGCCACATAAAATGTTTTCCTCCCGAATGGATGAAAAAGAAAGATCAGTGATACACGGCCTTAGAGAATTCCACTAGCTCCAGTGTTGACTTTAAAGCTGTGCAAATAACTGCATTTTTGGTGCTTTTAATGAGTTGGAATACAAAAGAAGAATAAATTCAACTGATTTTAAACTATATTATTCAACTTTTCTTGTGAAAAATTGAACTCCTTTGCACTGGATTGAAACTTATACTACAACACAAATCAATTTGTTGTTTAATTTGTTTGTCCTTTCTTTTTATTAAAATGTAACTTATTCATAGTCAAATATTTTATATATTTTTCTTTATTTCTAAGCTAATGTATTGCTAAACTTGCAACTTTCTGTTGACTCAAATAAATTGTTTTTATGAAAAAAATTCTCAAACGTAGTTAACCTCAGGACTTTACTACACAGTTTTTTCATGAGATGATTATATACAAATAGAGTAAATCAACTAAGTACTTTCTCTGGCTAGAGAATATACTCTGTCTTAAATAGTGATCTCTGGGCTTTCATGCATAGGTTTGTTTATTTTTATACTGAAAATAGCTACTTCTGTGCTAAATTTTGTGGAAAATGATGATTTGGGATCCCAGGTTTCAGTTACTACTGGCAGGTGCTAATGTTGCATGGGGACCATGATATAAAGACAGAAATCAGTTGTTTAGAAAGATCAGTTGCACAATTGGGTATACTTAGAACTTTTCTGACAAATTCTCAAAATGTTTTGATAGTGTTTATCATACTGTAAGACAATAAAACTTAGCTGTCACAAGCAACTGCAAGAAACTCAAAACAAAGATCGAATATTAAGAAATATTTTTGTGTCTGAATTCAGTAAACTAGTAATTCTTCCACTAGAAGTAACGTGCATGTCTTGTCAAAGAAAATAATAAATCAGAATTAATCCCATCTTGATTGTGATAATTTTTCAACTTTTGAGTATTTGTCATCATGTGATTGTTTCTTGACTATTTCTCAGCTCTTCCCTGGAGAGCTCACAGCATAAATAGGCCAAAATAGAAGCATCTTCCTCTCATTTTACAGATTGCACCCATTTTATATATGAGGAACTGAATTTTATATGTGTTACTCAGTGTGAGGCAACAAATACATTACCAGGTTTAAAGAATGTTAAACCCATGCCTTAATTACAAGTCAAAATTACAGAAATCTTAAAGCAATGTGCCAAGTGAATTTGGTATGGCATGTAGCTTTGATTTAGCTATGTTAATACATTGATAAAGCAAACAAAGGCAACAAGGGGGGAAAAAAAACCCAATAAACCTGAACTAGTAAAATAACAGATAGTAAATAAGAAGCAAAGTAGTAATACATGGAATTTCACCACAACCCACTAGGAACTCAACTGTTCAAAATATCTTATCACTTCATATGAAGAGTTTATGAGAAAAGTTTTTACAAATCATTCGGAGTACATTTAGTCCATATATTAGAGCTTAGTTCCCAGCCATGAGATCTGTTGTGTCGTGGAATGATCTTAGAAGAAAAGTTATTGCTTAACATATTTTGAGATGAGACTGGAAAGATCTTGAGGAAAAATATATTGTGGAGAGTAGTATTTCCTTTAAAGGGAGGTAGACTAGCTGATCAACAAGGTCTCTCTCCCATCTCTGTCTGGTTATATTTATAGCTTTCCTTCCCTTTTTTTCCCTTTCTCCCTTCCTCTGATGGATATTTGAAGTATTTAAACATGTAGGTACTTAATGGATAGAGGAAAAAATCTCACTGTCAGCCACAGGAAAAACACTCCTGTTTTACCACCATGCTCTGTACCCTGCTGAGACACAGAAAGACAAAAATTATCAGTTTGCAAAATGTGAGGGGACAAAAGTGTAAGGAAATGTTTCCATTTTTAAAGAAAACCTTTCAAAAAGTTTTGCAAAACTGAGCACAGAAAAGAGAAAAAGAGACATCATGGAAAATATAGCAGCGTTCAGTGGCCAAACTCCTCTCCCTTGACCATTCCCTAAACAATTAGCTCTAACACAAAGTCATTCTTCAGCAAGGATGGAAGTGTGGTGGGTGAGTGTGCTATCAGGAATAAGAAGAGAAATGAACTGGGATGGCTGGAATTTCCAACTGTCAATAATATGGATGTTTCTGATTTGTTCTTTTGTCACCCATAAGGCAGAGTTGTGAAGACCCAGGCTTAGCATGTCTATAGAGCAGGTACTTGTTATCGGCTGTTGGCAGTCAATGGTCACTGATGTATGAGTTCTTAGAAATGCTGAGCATGGTATTGACTGGCCACTTCTGCTGATGAACTGGCACCTTAGCCTTTAGTGTCAGTCAGTTCATTAGCCAAAATGAGTCGAGTTCCACCAAATATCTTATTAAAATAGGACAATTGTCTGGTTACTTGTTTCAAACTGTGAAAGACTGTCAGTGCATAGGAAACAGAAGACTTTGTTATATGATGGAGGAGTGATTTCAAGTCACTGATGATTTTTGCAGATACTGGGTCCTCTGCCTTTGACATTTCAGAAAAAGATTGGTGAGAAGCTGCTCTCAGGAAAAAAATGAGGCTGAAAATCCGAATCTCTCAAGAGGAAGAAGGAAGAAAGTTAGTGCTGGATTGATTTAAATTCGGAATACTGAGTAAGAAAAGTAAAAAAAATGAACACCTCTGGGAATGACATTAGGTAGTTAAGTCAGCAAATACTGACACTGGAGCCAGTTTACATCATCTTTAATTGGCTACTGAGAATCTGTGGTGCAAGGTGGGTTTCATTGTCCTGAAAAGAATTGAAAGGCAAATATTACCTGGAATTAATGATTGCTATTAGGTATCTCTTATTACAGAGATCTTAAAACATGCTCCTTAATTGTCTGCTTTAAGCATTTTTTTTCTCGAATAAAGACTGAAACTCCTAATAGGAAATACTTCTTTTTGGTATCACCATGCATATATAGACTGTTGTGCATAGCTTGAAGAATTGCAAAGCATCAGGGAGTGATAATACAGTGCCAGAGCTGCTAGAGACAGATGGGAATTTTATTCTATCATAGCTACTGTGTCTCACCAAACACATGAACCACTAATACGGACCATCATTCCCAATGACTAGGGAAGGCCAGGGATGCTGTATCATCTCAAAAAGGTCATAATGTAAATAAATCCTTAGTGAATATTGTTTAGGCCTCAACAGTTTATTATTACAAGATTATACTACTTAATACGTGTTTATCATCACTACAAGAGAGATAAAATGAGAGCTAAAACTATGTTTGCAATATAGCCAGGTTCCTGTTATGATTCTCCTGAATCTGTGCCACTTCAGTGGAGTTCCTCATACCTCTGGAAGCCCATAATAATTTAGAAAGGGTCTTGAAACTAGGTAAAAACTATCATTATTTTTCAAAACACACATGCGTATACATTCCTGCAGTTGGCACAAGTGTCATTGCCGGCTGGTGGATGAAACTGGGAGATGACCCCTGATGGCTGTTAGAGTGCAATTAGATTGCTTGTAATTATAACAATAAAATTAACATTTCTGTAAAGCAATAACATTTTGATTATGAACATGCTAAGCATTTTATTTATGTATCATTATCCCTGATGTGTGACTATCAAGCTGTAGGAGGATTTCAGATACTTTTCACTTGAAAAATTTGGGACTCAGTGCCATACAGTTGATTCATAGCTCTTTGAATCCTGAATATTTTGTTGCGGAGGTGTGTGTGTTGTTGTTGCTTCTATACAAAGTGTGTATCTGTAACTCTTTGGAATCAGTGAAGCACTTTCTGACATTGGCTGAGGTTTTCAGCCAGTAAAACTTTAGATGTGGTTGTTTCACCTACAATCAATTGAACTTTAGTCACTACAGTCTTGAGTGGGAGGATCATAGAATTTCAGAATCATAGAACATCTCAAGTTGGAAGGGACCCATAAAGATCATCGAGTCCAAATCCTTGCTCCTTGCAGGACTACCTAAGACTAATCCGTACGACTAAAAGCGTCATCCAGACACTCCTAGAACTCTGCAAGGCTTGATGCCCTGAGCACTTCCCTAGGAAGCGTATTCCAGTGACCAACAACTGTCTCGGTGAAGAACCTTTTCCTAATGTCCAATCTGAACTTCCCCTCACACAGCTTTATTCCATTTTGTTGTGTCCTGTAGCTGGTCACCAGAGAGAGGAGATCAGCACCTCCTCCTCTGCTGCCCTTCTTGAGGAAGTTGTAGACCACGATGAGGTCGCTGCTCAGCCTTCTCTTCTCCAAGCTGAACAAACCAAGTGACCTCAGCTCCTCCTCGTAAGTCTTGCTCTGGAGGCTTTTCACCATCTTGTTAGTCCTCCTCTGGACACACTCATAGTTTGATGTCCTTCTTACATTGAGGTGCCCAAAACTGCACACAGTACTTGAGGTCGGGCTGCACCAGTGCATGACTCAGGTCACCCTGTAATAGCCTTGTAGGGTTTAACTCTGCTGCCCGAACAGCAGTGTTGGTGCTGTTTGGGAACCCTAATGTACGCATGACACCTTCATAGGTCTGGCAGATGTGATATGAAACCTGCAGGAGACCTGTGTCCTTCTGGAGAAACAGGCAGAATGAGTGCAGTGATGTGGTTGCAGCACTGGTCTCCTAAGAAGCACCCAGCCATAAGGCATTAAAAGAATATACGTCCTAGTATGTGTAATACAGTAAACAACTGACAGCAGCAGTTCCTGGTGAAATGCAATTATTCAGCTCTCCTAAACATGGTGAAAATAATGTTCTTGATTTTCAGTGAAAAAAAAAGCTTCCTGTTCCATCTCTTCCAGTTTTCTTAGTACATGAGCTCACTCACCTGCTCGCTCACTCCAGATACCTTCCTGAGCTTTTCTTAGACCCTATAAGCTGTGTTGATATGCAGACAGGTTGATTTTCAAAAACAGGGTGCCATGTTAGTCATGGCTCAAATCCAAGGCAAACTGTGTTTTTGTTTGAAAAGGGTGGTGTAAAATTGCCAAAGTAAGATCTTGGAAAACTGTGCATTTGTGAAATTCTTTCAAGGTTTCTTTGCAGTGACTACTCACAAGTGAATAGAGTATATTCCACTCACTAAAACTGACATAATTTCTTTTATTCTCAAAAAGGAATACAGTTGGAATAAGAAATCAGGATTCTGCGTTCTAACCAACTGAGGCTTGCAAATAAGTAACATTAAATTTGCCAGCCCACAAACAATTGTGACTATGGTGCATCTACGTAAGACGTGTAATTATTAAGGCCTAGCTTATTAAGCACATTTGGAAATTGGCTGAATTGCTTGATTTGGTAAAAAATTACATGCTACATTTAATCAGCCCTCCTTTAAGGAACAAATGTCATTAAACACCACTTAATTAGCTGTTCCTACATCCCCACTGTGTGAAAAATTGTATCCTTGATGACTACAAAACATTTTTAAGGTCAAATGTGGTGAATAAGAATATCATTGAATGCCCTCTGGTAATAGTCTACATAAAAGTGCAGCTCATTTGCATTAATTGAAAAGATTAGTTCTGTATCACAGTTAATCAGAATCTGATGTCTGTACTGTACAGATGGAGAAGACTCTATAGTTAAGCTTACATTTTCTTTTTTTTAGCTGTTTATAAGTCTGTTAATTTGTCATGGTGGATAGATGTGAAAATACCTTCTTGCTCTATTAATTTAAGATTCCTTCTTTCTACTACACCAGCATGCCATGTTTGGAGAGAGGAGAAATGGACAATAAAAAGATGGAAATTGACCATTTTGAAAAAATAATGCTTTTTTTTTCTCTCTTTTTTTTCCCTCTCTGTAACTAACATGATTTGTCCTTCTGTGTCTGCATGAGATCTGATACCCATCTCATTCTTTATCATTCACTCACTAAAACATTTCCTGCCTATTTACCCCGTCCTTGTTTCTCCCTGCCACTATGTAATGTGCAATGCTGCGTGCCTGAGACTCCAGCCTGGTTATTTCACTGAGACCTCTGAGTATTACTCCTTTTTAGAAAAGGTATGTCAAGAGCCAGATTTTTGGCATGCTCCAGTGAAACAGTCAAATAATCTGAATCACTGCTGTCATCCCCTGATGTATAAAACAACAGAGAAAAGAAAAAGGTGAGATATGAGGATCAGATTTTATTTTTAGATAGGAAGCTATGGCAGGTGTTGTGGCTTGTGACAAAGGTTTCATCTGCTCTCTAAGCAAACTGTGGGAGGGATGTCAGCATGATCCCTGGCAAGAACTGCAGCATAGACCCTAGCAGGCTTGCAGACAGTCAGATTTCCTTAGCTAGTAAGAATGAGTCCAGTATTACCCGAAAAATGTCCTGATCCAAGGTTTCACTCTGACATTTGGTTTCACAGGATGCACACACAACAAGATCATTTTTCTTCTGGATATATTCCTCAAGACATAACCACTAGGACAGTGAGCTTGCCAGGGATATTTAATGGAAGACTTCTCCCTGACGGGAGATACTTAGTGGCTTTATTTCTCTCTTGAGCTAGGAGTGGATGAAAATGTGGGAAGAATTATTTTATTCCACCATAATGCCTCCTGTATTTTGGGACTCTACAGGGACTTTCCTAAACTTTTGTATAAAAACAAACAAAAAAACCCCAACCCCCCACACCCTGCAGTCTCACTTTAACTTAAGCTTTGCAATGCCCTTGGAGTTCGGGGCATTTGAGGTTACATTGGTATGTAAGACTTCAGTAACAGCTCTATAGGTTGGAGCAGAGACTGTACCAGCCTGGCTCCACGTCAGGGAGGCTTATGGCACAGCAGCTTTCCTCAGAGGGCTCTGCCTCTTCCCTTTCCATCTCTTCCTCTGTCCAATCCAAGGAAACAAATCTTGTTTTGCTTCTGTTTAATTGACTGAAAACATGCTTGTTATTGAACAAATACATCTGAGGGGATCATGTGGAGAGACCGTTTCGCATTTTCGTGGTTATTCTTGGGTCTTTTAAGTTGTGACAACAGAGTGATTCTCTGTTTCTAGGAGAAAGTACAGAGTGTTTTGCCATGATATACAAGTAGTATATGCCTCTCATGGGATCTTCAACAGACGGTTTTGTGGCACAGTTTTCTTTTTCCTGTTGTAGCTTTTCACAATTTCTTCAGTTCTAAGCAAAGTTAAAGGATACAGAGGAAGTAATCAGAATACTCAGTTTTAAAGCCCCTTCAGACACGGGAACAGGCTTCTTAGAGAGGCGGTCAATGCCCCAAGCCTGTCAGTATTTAAAAAGCATTTGGACAATGCCCTTAATAACATACTTTAACTTGGTCATGACGATGCCCTTAACTGGTCAAGCAGTTGGACTATATCACCATTGTAGGTCCCTTCCAACTGAACTATTCTATTCTATTCTATCTATTCTATTCTATTCTATTCTATTCTATTAATTTAATTGCAATCTCTGGAAGAAGAACAACAACAAAGAGCAGCTAAAAAAAAGTATTTTCTTTATAAATTCAGAAGTCAGAATTGAAAAAAAACCAAACCTCTCTTAACAAATCAATGCTGTTGTAAATTAAGTAACACCCAATGGAAACAAGTTCCTTTTTTAGTTTCTTTTCTATTTTCTTGTCATTGCACAACTTTCTTACAAATGAATACCACAAAAATAAACTGCACAGGGTTTCTTTTCAACGGCAAAACAAGATTTAGTGCTCATAGTTCTGTTGAGAGCTAAAAAGTAATGTTCTCTTTAGATCTAGAAGTAATGCCTTATGCTTATAGTGATAAAAAATAAATATATTCCTGAAGTGGAGATGTAGGGGCTGAAGGGTGGGAGAGGAATACTTTGAGGATATTATTTATATATAAATGTTACATTATAATAAATATTATAAATATAAATATATATTTTTTTCAACAAAGTTGAAGGATACAGTTTAAGGAAACACAAAAAATTAGTAAGTATATGAACAGAGGCCACACTCTCCTTTTCTCTCCCGATGAGGAAGTGCCCCAGGCACTTTTTTGCCAAGCAGGCAAGTTGATCCCAAATGTTCTTCAGTTTCTTACAGGGCAAAGGTCTAACCCCTGAGTCCTTGTTATCTGCTGAGCTCTTCTGAAGTTAGCAAATTCCTTTAAGCAGGTCTTTGGCTCTACTCCAGTAAAATTCCCCAAATACTGTCATCGGAATGTTTCTAACTAATCTCTTAAAAAATAACTAAGAGCAAACTGTGATGTTAAATCATAACAGATTTCGCTTTCAGCAGCAGAGTGCCTTCAAACTGTCCCCCTGGTCTCATGATGATGAACCTTTGAATGTCATGATATAATACTTAAGGCCCAAATATTTTGAGGCTTAATAGTGAAATTATTTGTGGTATGAACTCTTTCTTGTCTCTCTACTTTTCTTTAATGTTTCTTCTGTCTTTTCTAATTGCACGTCTTTTTGCCTCGCATATGTAAGCATTGCAAGCTTAGTTTGGATACTGTGAGCAAACCTAATCTTCATGCAATAAGTTCCTCTTTCTGATTTATGTACACTTGTAGGCCGTGTTTGGATTTTTAGTACTATAAAAATGTTTACATTCAGAAATTACCTCAGTAAAATTCTGTTCCATTGTGCTCTGTGAACCCATTATTTTGTTGCACAATATCAAAATACTGCAGAAGCATTATTTTTATGCAGCATATGCATAAAGTAGATAATATGGTACAATTGCTAGTGATTTCATATACATACATAGGCATGTATGCACACAATATTGGACCTTATCCATATGGCAGTGTTTGTTGAATGAAAATCATTAAGATTTTTCTAATGTTTTGGCAATTTACTTTCAAAAGAAATTTTCACTAGAAATATTTGACTTTAAAGTTTACAGCTTCCTTAATCAAATAAGAATATTTTGTAGACTGCATCTTCACTATTATCTTTTTAATTAAATCTACAGACTTTCCTTTCCACTGCATCAGATTATTTGATGAAATGGTATTAGGCAGTTAAAGACCTCATGTCTTGTCTGAACCTTCATCACTGGGTGTCATGGTTTAACCTCAGCCAGAAACTCAGCACCACGCAGCCGCTCACTTACTTCCCCCCCACCCAGTGGGAGCGGGGGAGAGAATCGGAAAAAAAATGGTAAAACTTGTGGGTTGAGATAAGAACAGTTTAATAGAACAGAAAGGAAGAAACTAACAATGACACTAATAACAACAAGAAAGCGATAATAATAAAAGGATTGGAATACACAAAACAAGCAATGTGCAATGCAATTGCTCACCACTCGCCGACTGATGCCCAGTTAGTTCCCGAGCAGCGACCTCCCCACGGCCAACTCCCCCAGTTTATATACTGGGCGTGACATTCCATGGTATGGAATACCCCTGTGGCCAGTTTGGGTCAGCTGTCCTGGCTGTCTCCCCTCCCAAATTTCCTGTGCCCCTCCAGCCTTCTTGCTGGCTGGGCATGACAAGCTGAAAAGTCCTTGAGTTAGTCTAAAAACTGCTTAGCAACAACTGAAACCATCAGGGTGTTATCAACATTCTTCTCATCCTAAACCCAAAACACAGCACTGTACCAGCTACTAGAAAGACAATTAACCCTACCCCAGCAGAAACCAGGACACTGGGCTGTCTCCAATTTCCCAGTGTTATCTGACACTGTCAGGCTCTTGTTTTTTAGGAGCACAGACAGGGATCCACTGTTGCAGGTACTTTACAATCACAGATAAAAAGGTTCTACAAAGGCAGGTACAAATTTAGCATTATCTTATCTGCCCTCATCAAAGCAGTGACTGGATATGCATCAAATATTTCCCATTCCCATGAACTTTCATCTCTCTTCATCATGATTAAGGTATATTAACATAACATGAGGGAAGCTCTGCCCTGTTATTGATACTTTTGTACATGAGTTACACTACAGCCTTCACTATAAATGTGGTAGATCTATTCACTTTCTAGAGATCTCTCCATCGCTTTCCACTAAAGATAAATACATGTTGTTGGTTTTTTTTTTAGATAAGATGAGACTGAACATGCAATTGATTTAAGCTTCACACAAACCTCTGGTGTGTGTGTATATCTGTCTGTGTTTCATCATGGTCTGGAGCCAAACCTTCTACTAATATAGCTGGGTCTGGTTGCTAAAAATTATAAGCATCTGATGTAATTGAAATGAAGCATTAGGCCTTCACTGATCATTTAAGTTATACTCTTCAGTCTGATCGGACTGTGCCTGGCAAAGAATACAGAGGAAAAACAATGTACTGTATTTGGCCACAGGCTGTAACAGACTCTGTGTATGTAAATAAGTAAAGCATGCGTGGAGGCTCACAGTCTGTATCTGGAAAAGGTATCTGGGAAGCTTGCAATCTGTCTCCAGCAGCCCAAAGTCTAAATTTAAGAGCAAATACAGCAAGAATATATAATAATTACTCTGACTACTTGGGAGCATGAACTGGAGGTACCAAGATATAATTTCATTTGGTTACACAAGCATTTCAAGCACATTGTTTCCAAGACATTATTATTCCTGATGCATGACTCACAGCTGGGGCAAAGCAGGACAATTCCATGAAATCTCTTTCCAGTGATCCCCTTTATCCAGTAATGTGGAATACTATGAACATGGATTTTGGAAAAAAAAAACCAAAACAAACCACACCCCACATTCATATTCATCTCCTGTGTGGATGCTGAATCCATCACTTCACTCAGGCTGTCTGATGGTGAATGAGGTGGCTATCATGTCTAATATTTAAATAATAATTTTCTTGATTATATTCCCTTTCTGAACAATGCTGGTTTTTGACAGAGCCTGCACATTTGCCATGTGTTCCAGAATAAGGCATCTTTTATCTGTTTTTTACTTTAAGACTACTGGAAACCCTTTACTTTGATTGATATTGATGAGCTAGCACATGAACAATAGCACTGAACAGGACTTCGAGACCTCAGAAAATAATGTTTTGTCATATCGCTCCAGGACATTTTGTTTTGGAAAAAAGGACTCAAAACAAAGCCAAGCCCCTGTCCCTCCAAAACAAAGAAATGTGACCTTCTGTCATGTTGTTCTGGTAGACTAGCAGGTATCAGGAAAACTTGTGTAATTAATTTGTCTTGTGATAATCAAACTGATCCTCCTTTCTAATGTTGTTCCTGCATTATTTTGGGGGATAGTCACTGCATGCTCATTCTGTAAAAGATCTTTTTAACAGTGGCAAACAGCTGATTTATCTTCTTTTTATTTTAAGGGCTGCAGCAGACTCAAAGCCTGATTTATTTTGTCTGTATTAGTATGGGCAACATCACTTGGTTTAATGATTAAGTATTCATGTCTGGATATAAATTACTTTCTTTGCTCTAGATAATAACAGATTATTTTTTACCCCTGCTATATGTGAATTATGAAAGATAGTTATTTCTTTAATCTCTAGCATATCTTGCTATGAAAGGGTTTACGCATTTAATTCTCCTGGTTCAGGGAAGAAGTGATCTTTTAAGACAAACTAGGATGAATGCATAGCTGCTGTCAGATATTTTTTTCCTTTTTAAACATACTTTAGAAGAAAGGGAAAAATGACACAAAGACAGAACATTTCTTTTGCCTTGTTTTCATAAAAGTTAAATTCAAGTGGATACACAAAAGTATTTGGAAGCCATTGAAAACACCAGAATATCTATTTGCTCAGCCAGGATATTTCATTCTACTGTGTTCAGTATCCAACCCTTCAGCAAGCAGATGAATCTTCCCTCCCCTGAGCTGTCTGGTGAGCTAGCCTTGTCAATGAGCTCTGAATTAGACTTCAGACAGATGGGAGTTCAATTCTACGCTGAACTATGTGAAAACTGTAGCTTTGAACACTTCTTGTAGTCTCTATAGCTGGTTCTCATATGTAGAAATTAGAGTAACAACTCTACCTTGTCATGTGGAGAACTTTTCTACTGCTCCTTAAGATGAAGAGAATTGCACCCAGTAACCAAGCTGACTTGATCTCTTTTGATTGTAAAGGAAACCAGAAGTGACTTAAATACAGATATCTCTGCTGTAGGCAAGTATGTTTCATCAGGTGAATTTTACCCACAGTTAAGGTCTGGATGGATATCTGGATGCTGTCAGCCAGTTCAATATATTGCTTTTAGAAACTGATTTTCTTCAGTAACAGCTGATGAAATCTGCTCCTTCTGCTTTGATTCTCTTTATAATGTATCTTCTCACATAGGCAGGAAGAACTACCAGTCTTTTGCTTACCTGAGAATTTGCACGTGTTCAGTCACATAGTATATGCAACCTGTCCACTCCAGTGTAGTCTGTGCTATTGCGTACTGATACATTTACCTCATCAAAGTATGTTTGGCCAAGTATCTTTCTCCATCTTATTGCCACTTCTGGTGACCAAGATGGTATCATCCACATGTTTTAAAAGTAAAATAGAGTACCAGGGTTCTCTGCACAGGCAACAACAGCCACCTTAAATTCATTGCTTTCTCTTCAAATTAGGAATTTTTCCCTTGGGCACTATGATGTAGCTAATCTTAATATGGCCTACTGGTTCTTGAATTGAAAAAAGGTCATTATGAAGTACAAACGCTGTTGGTAACATACCGCTATATTAAACTTCCAGATGTCAGCTTTGGCAGAGGAAGCCATCAACAATTCATGACATTGTAAAAACATTTTTCTTGCCGATCTATTTACGATGAAGTATTATGTTGCCCTCTTGACAGGTAATGCAATATTATGTTAAGTATAAATAAATCAAAAATACAGATGTATTTGCTTGAATTATGATGGCCTCTAATGGCATTTTGGGAAGAAAAAGCAAATTCAAAGTCTGACTAATGTCTCTGGTTACTCCTGCCCAGTGGTTCTGAGGTGCTCTAAAGTCCTCAGTAGCAGAGTAGACCTTCAAGGGAGCAAATGTTCGTGCTTGTTGGGTATCCCAGCTGGAGCTACCCTCCCACACATTTGTTCTTCCCTTTTAAGAAGACTAATAGGAACTCTGGGATGGCAGGAACACTGACTCTCCTCTGACAACGAAATTCAGTGCTTTCCCAGGGTGGGAGGGGAGTGGACCAGCCAGATTCTCTGAGTCTGAAGGTACAGCATCCCACCCACCCAAACTCAGCTTGGTGCCCTAGCACAATAATCTCTCCCAGGCAAATGTTAGTGGTGATGCTGCTCAAAACCTTATCAACCACAATTTGTTCCAAATTGATTTTTCTCTGTCAGTGGAAAGGAGAGTAAATACTAGATAAACAGATCTATCTTTAAGCAAATGTAACTTTCTAAGAGGAACTTGTTAACAGAGAACCAGCATTTTTCTGATGCCATTTGCTTTTAGATACATACCCATAATTAGAATAGAGAGATCTTTTTCAGGGCTAATCCATTCCATAAGAAATAAAAAAGTGCAGTTAAAAAGTGATGAATATTTCTTGGGAACAAGCTAAAAAGGATTTTGAGCTGTAATATTTAAACTTGGTGATTCATGACAGCAGAATACTTAAACTGCATAAAATGTATTCATCTTTTGAACTTGTTGTTTTGCTAGCATCTCAGATGATGGATTCAAACATCTTCATAATCCACTAGTTTATTATACTCTTTTCTCAGTGTTTTGGAAGTACTATTATCTCATTGGCTTATTTATTATTATGTGTAATGTATTAAAAAGAGGGTGTTCTGTTGACCTTAAGCTCTGAAAAAGTAATATATGAGAGTGAAAAAGCAATAGTTGGAATTAATTATAGATATAGACATGATGGAGGACTCTCTGCCAGTGTATATTGGCATAGTCCCATTGAAGTCAATAGAGTAAGACCAATTTACGTCAGCAGAGAAGCTGATTTAACAGGCATTGGAAGAAGATATGCTGGGATTTTCACAAATGTGAAGGGAGAGACAGAGTACTGAAACCAGCAGACTGCTTGGTATCGTATTTGTATGTATGCTATGTTTGTGTAAACACTGCAAAAGTAACTTTTTTAACATGTTCAGGAAAGGTGCCAAATTGCAAGGATATCAGCTGAGGGATTTTGCATGAATACAAAGCTTGTTGAAACCCAACCATGGTGTCTCATAAAATGGTAAAGCTCTTTTTGAACATCAAAGAAGTACATCAAAGTGTACCTCCTGATGCTATGGAAGCTGGTTGAACAGATTCAACAGTTATCCTGTAATAAGCTTTGAAAAAATATCTGTGCATAAATGAGGCAGTATATTTTGAAGCATGGTTACCTTTCTAAAATTACATGGAGTGAACAAATAGTAGGTCTAGTTCTTACATCCCTTTCATTTTACTTCAGTGTACTTCCACTGACTTCAGTGGCAATGTGCTGGATTTACACCATGTAAGGGTAACTCAAAAAGGCATTGTAAAGGCAAAGTGACAGAAAGATTATTTCAGATAAATTGAGGGAGAGCAATAGGGAATAATCAAATAATGTCTTTCAAATACTAGTAGAAAAATAGCGCTGATTTTGGTTCCACTTTGTGAGTCAAAGTGCCTTTTTCTCACACTTTACAATCTGACTACAAGGAAACCTACTTAGCATGGAGTTTTTGGTGAAGAGACTATTTTTATAATGCAATGATTCATGCCTCCTGTTTCATATAAGTGTTATTTTGTGCTAAGCAAGGGGCTCAGCATGGCAGTCTGGGTGCCAAAACTACCTATAGAAAATAGAGGCCTCCTATCTAGCAGTAGAAGAACTTGTCCTACAGCCAAACTCCAGACTCCTTTATTGGAAAGAAAAAAATTTGAAAAACACTGTGCATTAAAAATCAACTTTGAAAATTAGCTGTTCTTATTTATTTTGTTCTTCTTTTCCTTCAAGCAGGAATGATGCTGGCATAAGTCCAAAGACTTAATTTGCTGTTAGAGGAATCTCTCTACTCTCTTTCCTCTTGTAGCTAAGTGAACACAGAACTGGAGACAGTGCCTGGAGTGATTGATCTGGTCTCTGGTGCACCAGGATCTTGCACAGAGCCACCCATCCTATCAATGGGATATAGCTATGTTGAAGGTGAGGATGGTGCTGTGTCTGTCATAGGACTAGGAGGGGCAGAGAGAAGAGTGTGAGAAGGGTGAGGTGGAACACCCATGGGGAGACCACAGAGGGAGAATGACGGACAAGTGAGGTCTCTACACCAGAGAGAGACAGTCCCTGCTGTTCCATTCCTCTGGAAGCAACAAGCCAGACTTGATATGCAAGAAAGAGGTGGACAACCTAAAGCTGATCTTGCATCCATAAAATTTCTTCCTTTACAGCATGTAAAGACTAATATCACTCTTGGTTGTCAAGGTCTCCGTCAGGCAGAAATCCATAGTGCTTAGCTGTGCAATCATCAGAGGAGTTTGCTCCTTTGGCTTGTTATGGTCTTAACTATGCATTGGCAAAGAAATTAGTATGATCCCACAAACATGAGAATCTGAGTAGGCAGAACCTAGATGCTGGAATAATTGTCTTGAAGAATACAACACACAAATGGGACTGGATAGGGAAAGAGCATAAAACGGAATGTCTCTATATGGGTGCATATAGATATCCATTAAAAGCTGCTTCATTAGTCATGATAAAATCAGCTGAGCTTCACAGATTTCAGCTAGCTTGGCCTTGTTAGTTTACATTCATAAGGGTCACCATATGTACAGCCTTTCTGCCATTTTGCATTTCTCTGATGTACCACAGCAATCCATCATCAAAATACCATTCCTCTGATAATGTATTGCTGTGTTATGCCGTTAAAGTGACTTTGCTTGATGACATGCTCAAGTAATACATCTTTAGATAGATGAACTGTAACAGCAGTGGCCTCTCTGTCTGTCACATGTAAGGGAGTATGGGGAATAAAAGATGTAGTGGCAGGGGCTAGGGAGAAACATGAGGCTGAGCATGTGCTGGGCTTTCTGGGACATAAAGCACACTTACCAGGAAATACATAGGAAGTCACTTAAAGGACAAATTAAACGGACTTGCCATTGGGTCTCCGAAAGCATGTGGATACTGTTTATCTTTGGTGCAGTAGCCTTCACAAAATCAACAGCAAGAAGTACCATGAGAAAATTCAGAGTATATTAAAACGATGGCTGTGAAGAATATTCCATAGGGATACAAAACATTGGATTCTCTTAAGACTAAGATAATGCATTCCAGCTGCAGCCCAGGAGACTCAACTTCACATCTGGCTCAGATAAAATGAGTTTGGCATTGCAAACCCATTCCTCCAGTGACTTTGTCTTCATTCAACTGTTCTGCAGTACAGCAGTTCAGGGCCATTAGAAAGTTGTGCTCAGGATCAAAGGGACTCCCTGCTGCTGAGTTCCTGAGTGTTAGCAGAGATGTGGGAAAAACTTTGTGATCTTAGAGTCAGGAGGCTCCTGCAGAAGAACGTGCATAAAAGACGTTACAGCAAGACACACTGAGATTCTCCCTTCTCCCTTTACTGAAAGTAAACAAAACAAAATTCAGCGAGAGGAGGCATGCAATTCAATTCAAAGGCATATCCTTTTTAAAAAATCGCTCAAAGAGTAATGTCTTTCATTGAAAACTGGATAAATCACCATTGTAATTCATTGCTACAGGAAGGTGGTGTGTCAATACCACTGGGTAGCTTTGTAGATTTAATAGAGCTGGATCGTGCCATAAACACAAATAACAATGGTATTACAACAGCACGAGTACAACCATGAGAGCTATCCAATCCTATTTTTAAGGTATAGTATGACCCACTGAGGTTAGACAAAATTGTCCTGTAACGTATCACACCACACAATCAGATTCACTACAATAATTTTGCACTCTTTTCTGAGGCAGCTGCACTGACAAGTGTTAGAGACGAGGACTTGTTCCAGCTAGTCCATTGATCTGTTCCTAGGTGACTATTTCTTTGTGCTTACAAATAAATCCAGGGAAGCTGCAAAAGCTGCCTAAAGTGCAAACTGAGCTTAGAGAATCAGGCTTTCATTATGTTTTCTCTCCACGTATAATAAACCAAGGTAACACAACTAATAAATAATAAATGACTAATTCTTAGGTCTTATGTAGCACCTCTTATCAGAGCAGCTCTGAACACACTGAAGGGAATACGTAAATTAATTCTTGTAGTATGCCATTGGGACAGATATGTTTGACTGTATACATTTCACAGCTTGCTAAATTATTTTATGCTTTTCCAGTTAGCGTAGTCGATAGCATCCACAGTCATAGAGCAGTCCCCTGCAGTTCTAGATGCCCTGTAAGCTCTGTGGTCCCTGCAAGCTGAGTGTACAATCCGAGTACAAAGCAAATGACAAAAATCATGCATAGGCAGGTGGGAAGAACAATATGCAGTATGAAGGTGGGCAGGGATTTTTGCACTTCAATTGCCCTACTAATTCCAGGTTTTCTGTAGGCATGCAGAACTTACGGCTATGGTATTCATCAGCACTCAACAATATAGTTATGGATCGGGAAAGTCAAGAGTATTTTTATTTCCATTGGAAATTACTATTTATTTCATTTATTTATTTTTTCCCACAAAACCCTGAAGTAAGGGAATGATTTTTATTCAAAAAGAAGCTGCAAAAACTCCTGGAGAAGATAGCTCATTCCTTGCACCTTTACTTTTGATAGGCCATGACCTTAAGTGAAGTATATCTGCCATTATGTATATCACAGTTAGGAAACTCTTGCTGTACAACTTTCCATCTTCAAAAACATAAACAAGCAAAAAATTGGGGCTGCAGGAGATATAACCTATCTAGTGATCTCTCCAGCTGACACTAATGAGTCCATGGGGAATGCATACAACTCCACAAAGAGCTACATTTTTGTTGCAAATCTTTCTCCCCAGCCCAACCTTTCAGCAACTCCCAAATTTATTTTCAAGTAATTTTCTTAAAGTTTTCCCTGAAAAGGCAACTTTTCATCATATGCATATTGATGAGTTATTAGTGGATCACACCCTTTTAATTTTTTTGAAATTGTGTAAAAGGCTGTAGTGGAACATAGGGTGCTGAGCACTTGAAAACCTAGCTGCAATTATTTTGCTTTAGGTCACATAGCAAGACTCTGTCATTTGCTGTAACTTTGAGACAAAAGGTAAATGAGTAGGACAGTTTGTTGCTTATGTTTCGTAAAGCTGGGACAGAGCAAATTCTACAGCAAAACAGGACATGTTTGTAAAGACAAAGAACAGGGGACATTTATTTCTAAGTCTTCACTTACTATTATACCTTGTCATAGTCTATGTCATGTAGAAAATGTTAATGAGAAGTTCAGTGAGTTCAGTGAAGCAAGTTATAAAGATTCCTTAAAAATATTTTCTATTTCTATGGCCAGTAAAAAGAGAGGCTAGAAAGCTTTGCAGTCTAAGGCCCTCTGTCTCCAGCCCCAATCCCCCATTTCAGGTTAAAAAACAGCCTGCCATCTTGTGGAGGTATTTTAGTGTTTTCTTTCTTCTGCTGGAATTCATTAATTCTTTCCTGTGTACCAGGCTTATAGGAATTTTTTCCCATTTTTCACATGAGGTAGTTTCTATGATGGCCATAAAGCTAGAATTATTTTTGCTAGTGAGTTATTTGCAAAATACAAATAAATATGGAAAAACGAACAGCAATGACTATGACTTAAAAGCCACTTCAATAGCCCAGGAACCAAGAAAATGCATAACCATGGGCTAATCTCTTTTCAGGGAAGAATTTAAGTGAGTGCATAACTTTTCTGATCTGTCTAAATGCTTTTTTACTGAATCAGACAAAGGTCACCCAGAGAGGATTAAACTGCTATTTACATAGCGTAAAATCAGGCAGTTTATACTTAGGTCAAACTCTCACAGCATAGTGTTCAGTAATTCTCCACTCCTCAAAATGTAAAGTGAGCATAATTAAGGATGCAAGTAAAATCTACTCAATTTCTTCATCCACTTGCATATGAATAAATGAAAATGTAAATAAATCTGAAATAAAATTGTGTATCTACTGCATCCATAATTGGTGTATATAAATCATAGTATTACTGAACACCTGTATTCTTATTAATTTGTAAAGCTGCGGTTAGGGTGGTATCTGTCTTCTATATTATTAACATATAGGATAATTTGTGCACACACATGTACCTATAATAATTTGAGATGTTCTAAGGTACCCTCTCTCTGCCTGTCCGGAAGAGCACTGGTCCCGTAGGCTACCCACCATCCTCCTGTGCTTCTCTTGTACACCCCAAGGTATTTGACACGGTGCTACACATCAATGGGCTTAAAAATCAATGAGGCAGGCATGCAGCCAAAATAACCCCACCTAGGTTGGCTCTGAAGCCAGAGATAAAAGTCAGCTCTTCTGGAAGCTAATTTACCTCACCCTGGGGCCCCATTTTAGGACTCCATGAATTGCCCCCTCCAAGCATTTGTCTTCGACCACAGAAGGCTACATGAGACGCTAAGAATGTTTGTCCACTGTTTTGGTATGGAAATAGTTTTCTTCCCTTACAACTAGTTCTAAAGGAAAACTGTCTTGTTTTAATTGTGAACATCACAACCTTAGCACGTTACTTATGTCTGCAATGTTCAGATTCTCACGTCACATGCTCATTGCTCTACTGGCTATATGCTTTCTGGGAACTACGTGGCACCTTTATATCTGGGGTAGGTATTTTATGTCTCCTTAAAATTGGTTGTGCACAAAATAGGTGGCAGAGGAAATCAGATTTTCTCTAACTCACCACATTCAAAGTGTTGCATTGCTGTCTGACTATCTTGTCCAAGTAAATTTGGCAGCAAAGGGCTACAATGAAAGTGCTGCCTCTCTTCCTATCTCTAAACCTCAAGAGTTACTTGGGGAGGGAGTCCACCAGAGAAGAGATGCTCCATGAAGAGCTGGTGGAGCAAAGCATGGATAAATAGGAAAGACTAACGGGCACGCTCAAAGCATCGGTTTTCATATGTCGCACTATTTCTTTTGACAATTATTTCTTTACAAAAAAGCAGTTATGTTATAAAGCAGAGAAGATTTGTAATTATAATACAATATGGAAGTCCAAGCCAACGAACTCTGTCAAATGTATCCAGGAGGAAGTGACAGTTACTATGAACTTAAACAATTGTTTCCAGCACAGAGGGCAAAAATTACAGAAAAAAAGAAAACAAGGAAACTAGAAAACTGTTTTACTAAAAAAAAAAAAAGGAAAACAAGTTTTTTATATGTTTTATGCAGTATGAGAGAGAGAAGAATTTGATCTTTTTTCAAGGTATTCCTTGAGAGCTGGTCCACAAGTAGATGCTATAGATCGTCTGTGTTTAGCTTCCAATACTGTGCAAAAATACTGTGCAAAGGTCTTAAGTTAGCTAAAGCACCTATTAGAGAGGGGAGCAGCTAGAGGAAAATACTGGTACAAAACCTCAGTTACGGTGAGACAGCAAAGCAAGGCACAGCTAGTACAGTCAGACATCAAAAGGTCAGTTCAGCTTCAGTTCGGCTCTTGTGACCAGCAAGACTTTAACATTTAAAACAGTGCATGAAAATGACTACAGGAAAGAGAAAGCAGTTGGCTGGCCTAGCAGAATGCTACAGGTATAATTTTACTTTAAGAGTTAGTTATATAAACAGGCTGTCTCCTTGTTTACCTACCTTGTTTTCTCTTCCTCTCTTTAACTAAAAAAAAGTTTATTGGCCACCTGATTCCCATTTGGTGAACAGAAAAAATATACTCACTTGATTATTAGAAGGTTTAGTGTAATAATGCCAGGATCCTGTTTGGCTGGGGTTTTTTTTGTGGTTTTTTTTGTTTGTTTGTTTTGGTTTTTTCTTTTTAGTTGGGGGGGAAGTGTATTTTTTTTTTTTTGTTACAGCATTCTCCTTAAATTTCACATTCAACTAAGTCCTTGCAGAACCCTTTTGACAGTCATATGTTGCTGAAGGCTGCTGAAGGGCACCCTCTGCTTTGGTGGTGGCATGGACAGAGCTGGTGGTTTGATGCTGATCTGTTTTTTATACACAAATGCTCTGAAAATCTGAAACTAAGTAAGCCGAAGAAATGGAACCAACTGTATTGTAACAGAGTATATGAATATATATTTATATACACAGTCCCTGCTACAGTATTTTCTCATCTAATCTTTCCTCAGCATTCCCTGTTCTTCCTTTAGGATCTTTTTTGGCTTTAATAGCTCAGCTATTACCGTTTCAGATGCGGCCCATTAATTCTTCTGTATGAATTCATGCACAGTCAGCTCTCCTGTGTTAATGACCGAAAGAGAATAATGGCTAATGCCCACTGAGAAGGATATGTATTGTTTTAGCTGATTCTTGATTTCTTGAAATCTCTCTGTACATTTCTGCATTTTCATTTTTTTATAGAACCCAAGAAAAGAAAACATTTCAGAAGCCATCCAAGATAATGGTTCGTTGCTGGTCAGTGTGAAAACATGGACATTCTGGGATGGGGGAGAGGAGAGGTTGAGAAAAGGAAATAAAAAAAAAAATACTTATCTACTGCATTTATAATACTGGAACAAGGAACACCCAAAGAAATTGTCAGGAAACACATCAAAAACTAGAAAAAATGAAGTGATTTTTCTTAAACCACATGTTTTAATTGCAGAACTTACTAGGACTGGGTATTGTGGATTGTGAAAGAACATGAATTAACAAAAACAAACAAACAAAACAGGGACATACATTCATCGAAAGACTGAATCAGCTTCCAGTTCAAGAAATCCCTAAGCTACTGCTTACCAGAAACTGTGAGACTCATAACAAAATCTTTTCCTTATCTTTATACTTACTATTAAACATCAGCTAACACTCACCATCAGACTAGGTGGATCCTTGGTCCCATCCAGTTATACTCTGGTGATGCTGCTTACTTAGCAGGTCAAAGAAACAATCTGCAGAGTACTGACCATGAAATAAAACTGGTCAATGAACAAACAAGAACAAGAGAAGATAAATCTAAAAGATTTAGGAAATCATTAAATCATTAAATTAAGAAGTTAATTTAATATGAAACTATTAAAAATAATTAAGAAATTATTAAAAATTTTTCCTCACATTTCCTTGCCCTTAGCAGTGAGGTTTCTGTCGTTCCTAGTCAAATTCTGCTCCTTAAGCAACATGGAAACACTATTTTTCATTTTCATCCTTTCATTGCTGGATAGTGTTACTATCCATTTTTAAAAGATTTCAGGTTCCACACCTGGACTGTGCTGCAGGCCATCAGGGAAGGAAAAATACTCTGTCTTGTATTTAGCTTGCAAAGTGTTTTAAAATCCTTGAGGTAAATTAATGAATGTAGAGGATGTCATCATATATCAGTGCTTCACCTTTTTGAGATTCTGACCTTGACTATCATATTTATAAATAAATGTCACAAATGACCATTCCAGAACAGTCGGTAAAAGTTCAGAATTAATAAGAGCTTCCTGAAAAGTCAGACAACACATAAACTACAGACAAACAAGAGAGCATCATTTTTTTTTTTTCACTACATCAAAAAATTTTTAGACCTCCCAATGCTGGCAAAGTTTTGTTTTGTGAAAGCCATGAAATTACTAGACCACTGGAGGAGGCTGCTGGCAAAAAAGGTCCAGCTGCCTTTGTGAGTGACATATCAGGTTACTTTCCCTTTGAAAAATACAGATTCAGATCTTATATTGTTTCCTTTTATAGTTTTGGCCATGATAGCCATTTTTAGTTCAAACAGGCAACATAACTGTGCAATGCGTCAGTGTAACTTTTAAGAAGCATATCTACAGAGGATTTTCGTGGCAGCTTCACTGACTTCAAAACTCTTCTCAGCATACGATTTTTTCACGTTCTCATGAATTTAAGAGGATTCTCTGTTCGTCATTTCCACATCCCTGGACCACTGTTTTATGCAGCTGGCAAAACACATTAGGAGCTAAACTTTCTGTATGATACAGGTTTTTGGTGGACAAGATTTTAGCCAAAACAGTCCATTGAAGGTAAAAATATATTTGGCTAAAATCTGTCTTCACTAATGTTGGATATATGCAAAATAAACTACTGAGTTGGAGTTTTTTGGTGTGTGTGTTTTGGGTTTTTTTGGTACTAATTAAATTTGCAAATCAGTCTAATCTTTAATAAAGAAAGCATCCAGCAAGATCTTTTCTTCAGGGAATATTGCTTATAGCATGGAAGCAAAGGAATCCTGTTTACAATTCAACCCAGCTAAACATAAAATAGATGAAGCTTGCCCTTCTCGAAGTTATTACCTCTTCCTTCTTTCACCAATGTAGCCAACTATGAGCCACCAAAGGAGGAAGTAGAACTGAAGTTAACTTCTTATTGACTAAGGTCTAGAAATTGCTATTGAATCTTATTCTGTATTTCCCCTGCCACAATTACTGAAATTGTGATAGAACAAGGCAAAAAGAAACCTCAAACCCCAAAATAACCAACCAACCAACCAAATTAAAATAAGGGAACGTAGGATATATATTTTTTTTTTCAAGAAAAGGGCCTTTTCAGAGTAGTCCAAATGACTCAAGAATTAACAAATGTTCTTTCAGCCAAAAATTTTTAAAAAGGGATGAATGTATAAGAAATGTTCTGTTCTACCAGAGTATTTCAGTTCCTCCACAGCATTTCAGTTTCTCTGGCAAGGTTGACAAGAGCCCTTTCATGGAGATGTGTTAGAAAAGCATCTTCGGTGTCCTGTAATCTAGTGAGATGGGCACTCGCTTCAGAGAAAGGAGAACCAAATCTACTCTTCCAGAGTTCAACCACTAAGCTGTCACTGATCATGGTCAACTCCTTTACATCTAGCTCAGTGGTAGACCCCTACACATAGGTGTCTGAGTATTGAGCTGAATTGCCTCCCCCCCAAATTCAGGTCAGATGAATCCCAGCCCTGTGTAAATGTCCCCTTTTGATTGTCTAAGCATATCTGGTTTTCACTTCATTCAGATAAAGTGTCTGTAATGTATGAAGTCTTAGCGTGTGACTGAGATGCTTAATGTACTTGCCCAGTCTTAAGCATTTAGTGTTATTTTAACTTTACTAGGGTATTTTGCTTGATCTCTAACAGCTGGCCCAGAATGATGTGGGTCTCCTGTAGGTCCTGCATCCTGAGCCATTACTAACATTGGGATGGCAAAGGGTGGAGAAGATGAATTACATCCCCAAAGTATTACTGCTTTACTCAGTGTAATATTAAAAACAAACAAACAAACACCAAACCAACCCAAACAGCCAAACAAAAAAATTCCCTAAACCCAAACCAAAACAAAACCTTGTTACCTAAGAAGTATCTAACTGGACTGGACCAAATACTGAAAGGACCCAAACCCTATCCTGCCTGGGAGCATCAGTCAGACTGCTTTTAGCTGACTTCACTGTTCTGAAACACTGTAATGCACTAAAAAAAGCAGCTTTTCCCCTGCATCAGCCCAGACGTAAATGTTTTCACTTGAAAAGTCAGGTTTTGGCTCTTTCTGTATTGGGAGATGCTCAAAGTAGCAGGGAAGAAGAAGAATTTTAAGCGGAGTATTAAAGCGGTGCTGGTCAGGAGCTTGCTTAGCTCCTGCTTAAAGTTCAACCAGACTAAATCTTACTATATTTTCTCCACTTTTTATGTTCCTAGTCTGTAGATTTTTTACACTGAACTTTGACCAGAATCCACACCACTCCCAGGGCTGGCAGCTGAGTCTGGTGTAAAATCTTTACTTCTATAATCATCTGCAAGCCACAGGGTCATTGTTAGTGGGTCTTTTTCTCTTTAATGTCTCCATTACATTTCAAGGAGGTGAGGGGGTTAAGTATACCTCGGTGCAATTGAGAATCAGACCTATTCTTTTTTATATAACAAATTGTCTAAGTCGTAGAAATGGGAGAATAGATAATTATTTATCAAAAGGATAATTAGGTCCAGGAAGAACACAATGTGCCGTCTTAATGACAAAGCAGGTAAAGCTGCTCTAACCCTTTTAATTTATGAAGAAATTTTCTTTGTGAACATTTGGCAAAATAATATATCTTCATGCAATTTCAAGTTTGTTAAGTGGGTCTCAACTGCAGGTTGAGAGAAGCACAAACTGTCTGTATCGATGTTTAAATAGAATCAGACATAATGAGCATTCAAAAATCACTGCTAAAGGAAACTAGAATGTATTTATGTGGATTTTTTCATTTGTACTTCTGTGTCACATATACTTTCTGTAGCGGGCTTCTGTGGTGTTATTTGACTTTCTCCTGTACTGCTTTCACTGAAGTACTGGATATATTGGTATATGGAAATACAAACTACTTTAAATCTGCTTTTATTCAAATCAAAAGAAAAAAAACTGAAAAAAACACTAGTAAGGGAGACAGCAAATTCTCCAATTTTGATATATTCTAAGTTACAACTTACTGGAAAATATACCTTAGTAAAATTTAGATTAGGAGGCTGAATGTAGGGCAAATGAACAGAGTTCTTTAACTTGTAATACAGATCCTTCTGCCCTAAATACTAAGGATTAAAAAGTCACCAATACTTGAAAGAGCCTCCACAGAGCTAGCTGTGCACGTTTCATACCTAAAAAGTGGATCTGCTTTTTAAAGACCTGTCATGGTTTAACCCCAGCCAGCAGCTAAGCCCTACACAGCTGCTTGCTCACTCAACCCCTGTGGGATGGGGGAGAAAATCAGAAGGGTAAAAGTGAGAAAACTCATGGGTTGAGATAAAGACAGTGTTTTGGGTTTGAGTGGTGGGGTTTTGGTAATGGGGGAGAGGCTGCAGGGGTGGCTCCTGTGAGAAGCTGCCAGAAGCTCCCCTGCCTCCAAGTCGGACCCGTCTCTGGCCAAGGCCGAGCCCATCAGCGATGGCGGCAGCGCCTCTGGGATAACAGATTTGAGAAGGGGAACCTGCAGCGGGGGAGGAGATTGGGGTGTGAGAGAAACCCCTACCCAGACCCCGAGGTCAGTGAGGAA
>JAVKLA010000027.1:46967835-46984406 GCA_034782735.1 Sagittarius serpentarius
GTTAAGTGATCTCTCCCTGTCCTTATCTCGATCCACAAGTCTTTCGTTATATTCTCCCTCTCCTGTTTAATTAAGGATGGGGAGTGAGAGAGCGGCTTTGGTGGGTACCTGACGTCCAGCCAGGGTCAACCCGTCACATATACATAAGCAAGTAAAAGAGCTATACCTGCTAAAAATTCCCCTCAAGTTCAGTGAAAATATTCACCTTGAATGCTTCAACATCCTTCTCAACAGGTGAAGGGCTGAGCCTCAAGGAGCTGAGAGTATCAGCCCAAGTCTTGTCGGCTTTCAGCGAGAGACCTCTGATCTTCGCAAACAGAAAAGTTTGTGAGCTCTAAGAGGTGTACCACTCAGAGGGAGATGCCAGTCACAGCCCACTGCCGTCCAGGAGAGCTCAAAGGGCCTCACTTAGTACCGCTGGTTATAGGGTCAGGAGATTATTGGCTTTAGTCGTCAACAAATTCCTAGAATCCCAGCTGTGCTGGTGCCATTTCACGGGAGTTATGATTCAGATAAGGAAGGCTCTGAGGCTGCTGGAGAATGACTTGAGACTCAGATATGGGATGCTCCAGGATTGTCAGGGGAGGACTGGGATGTTTCAAGGTTGTTATGAGAGACAACTGGCTATCTCTACTCCTGTCCCCAGCTTCCACTGGGCAACAGGAGTCCTTGAGAGACAGCATGACTCCCTATCTTAGCTGTGTAAGAGTTCCTGGCACAGTCAAGGGTTGCTTAACTGCCTGACTTATTACGCTTATGCTAAGGCCCAGCGAGACTTCCCATATTCATAAATCAGCCTGGAGAGGGGGAAGGAATGCACCGCCACACCATGGCAGGGGTTTGGAACTAGATGATCTTTAAGGTCCCTTCCAACCCAAACCATTCTATGATTCTATGACATATAAGCATTATTGGTGTACATATGTATATACATATATTTTGTTGATTCTTTGCTATTACATCAGTATTTCTGTTTTCTCTGTTTCTATGCTAAATCAATTGAGGCAAGAAGGAAGAAATATAATTAAAATTATTTATTTCTCAGTACAGGTGAGCGTCGTGGTCTGTAGACAGATACTCTGATTATTTTTTGCTTAAAACAAATTTCAAATTCTGGAAATGTCAATATGTCTGTGATCTTGCATTACATTTATTTATTACCACCTACTATTTACATTAACGTAATGTATAGGAGACTCATTTGTAAAAAAAAATAATTTTTAAAAAGTACATTAATCAAGTTTCTAGTATTTTTCCAGCAAGTTTCCAACAATTGTTGGCAGCCTTTAAAAAGATAGTATCTATATTCTCCAGACTAGCACAAATACTTGCTAAATCTTAGAATATTGACTATAAAAGCAAATATGTATTAAACTTCAGAAGAGTACTAGCAAGAAGAATTCATCTTGCATACTAATTTCATGAATCATGGAATGTCGCTTTTAAAAATGATGACCTTTATGTAGGGTTAAACAGTATTTCCCTCTCTATTTTTTACTTTCCTTGTGCTGCTGGTTGGTTTCCCTCACAAAGCACATGCTTTGATTATCTTTGCTGAGGAATGTTCTTACACTAGTCAGTACTTTAGGCCTAAAATGGCATCTAATCTACCAACACAGAAGCATTCCTGAAAGAAAAAACTAATTGAAAATTTTCCATGTCATGTGTTTATTCTGCAAAATGCCCATTTAAAATGCAAGCAAGAAAGCAGGCAAGCAAAAACCAACTTATTTTGTTGCACTTTTAATGATTATTCAGATCTTTCTCTTACGATTTTATTACTTCTTTTTCTAATCATACAGAGTCAAATATCAATAGCTTGCAATGTTTCAGAATGGAGAAAGAAACCTGAGATTTCACTGTTTCCCACAAACCCAGATGTTGAAATCTCAGCAGTTTCCATGTGATGAAAACTGTTTTTTCCAGCTTGTTCAATTAGACTCTATCATATTCATGAAAACTCTCCTGTAACTTCTGCCTTTACTTATTCTCACAGCTGTAACTGAATAAAGCTTAAACCATGAGAAACTGGTCAGCCACTCTGCTTACTCCTTGGAACCAAGTCTCTAGTTACTATTTGTTTGTTTCCCATCCACTTCTTCCTAGGAGATTATGAGAAAGTGGCATAAAATGACCATCCTGTGCTTTTTCCATTTCTTGTAGGGCTGTGTAGTTAGGAAAGATGTCCTTCTCTGAGCAATGAACAGGTTTTATTTCTGTGTTTGGAGAAGGAGGATGTGTTCTTGAAATTATCTAACTTCAATCACCCAAAATTCAACCTAAAGTACGAAATAATTTCTTTTTATTGTTCTTCTTAACATGAAGCACTTCAATTTTTTGAGCATTTCTGTGCTGTACAAATAGATTAAGATAATCTCTTAATTTCTTTCTACATCTCTCACAATTTTCCAACAATGCAAATTATCCATTCAGCTTTTCACTTTTCCAAGCCAGTGCTGTATGCAGGGAGTGCCAGGTAATTAGTGATAAATGCAGGGCAATGATTGCTGTAAAATGACAGTGATGCTTTTTTGGGCTTTCTCATAGGTTTATCAATGCTTTCACTGTAAGGTTTAATATAAGCCAATACTTTATCCAGAGTATCCAGCACTACACCTTACATTAAAGAAAAATCAGGACTGATAAGCAGTTTACAAATGTTATACGGTAACAGCAGAAAAGTGACATCTTTCTCATTTTTGGTGGCTCTAATATACGTTATCATTTAGACATGCTAAAATTTTCAAAGGCAGAAGATACAAACAGATGCTTCAGTGAAAGTGTGAGCAGCAAAGAATAACTCAGTCTTACAGTCCCATTTGTGCACTGATACTACAATAAGACGTACTTTTCCTGTTCAGATTTTTAAGAGATGCATTCTGTTTAAAAAAAAGTGTTCTGTTTCAGATTCAGGTCCTCTCCTCGGAGAGCCCTGCAGGGGAGAAAAAGAAGAGGGGGAAAAAAAAGGCAGAGCTACATAAACCAACCTGGGCATTCTTTATTCAGATTGGGAAAAAATAAAAAGAAAAAAAATAAAGAAAAAAGAAAAAGAAAAAGAAAAAGAAAAAGAAAAAGAAAAAGAAGAAAAAAGAGAAAAAGAAAGAAAAAGAGAAAAAGAAAAAAGAGAAAGAAAGAAAAAGAGAAAAGAGTTTGTATAATGTTGGAACTTGTGTGAAAAGCATGTGGAAGAAGCAGTGCAGTGATTTCTTGTAGCTGGGTTTCTCTCTGTCTGATCTAATCTTGTTTGCATATGACCTGCAAACCTCTTTAAAGAGAAAAGAATATAAATAGGAGGAAACACACCACAAACAGCAAGCAAAAATTAAATGGAGGGAGAAAAAATACCCATCACTACTCTTCTGAAGTGTCTCTTCTGGAAGACAGGAAGCTTTTTGAAGTGCTTCTTTAAAATGCTACGTTAGAATTCACGCAGTCAACCTATGTGAAAATGGGAGAGCTCAGTATAAAAGCTTTCTCCAAATTGACAAAATGCTTCGACCATTTGTTTAAAAGCCAGCCTGGGTTTCTGAGTGGCATTTGCCTTACCCTGTTTCCATTTCTCTACAATTCAAGACATACACACAGATCACTGCTGCAAAGATAGTCACCTGGCATGAATGCCAGCATTCCCATGTGACAGAAAATACAAAGACAGGGAACACAGTTGTGCTACATCAGACCGACTGGTGTAGCAAGTAAGCCTGGGAAGGAGAAAAAATAAATAGGACTGTGGCAGCAAGATTATTGTGATTAAATGAACACCTGCTTGGTTTGCCCTTTGCATTGATGGATATATAACAGTGCTTCTGCTTTCCTCTGCAACATTTTAGTGTTTTTGTCACACCGCTTCTTACATGTCCTCCAAAATCTTAGACCTCCTTTCTTGCAGATAATCATACTGTGATTCAATGGGGCTATTCATGTGTAGGAATCAGTACATACTTGTATATTAGCAGCATCAGAGCCTTAGGTGGTAAACTTTTTGGGTGCCTTTGTTGCAAGTGCTGACTCTTGGTAAGTATCTGTGCAAACGCAGCACAATGAAAGTCTGATTTGGTTCTAAGGTCAAGGAGAAAATGTAGGCACTTAGTATCTCTCCACTTGACGTGACAATGCAAGCAGCAGTTCTGGATGTTCTGTGCAGCAGTTCACAGCCTGATTGCTCATGCTGTAACATTTCTTTGGATTAGACCTTCTCTCAAAAAGATTCAAATTCGCCACTGGGATTTGCTCCCTGATGGGGCGCAAGCACCTTCACAAATTCTTTTTTGCTTCCTGACTTCCTGTTCAGATATGAATGACTACACTACTCTCCCAAATCGATGAAAAAAAATTTATAGTGCTAGAAAGGTGTTTATTTTCATAACTTACTCTTCTCTTCTTCTATTTGAAAGTATTTTTTGCCATCTTGCTTGGCTGAAAGGGTGTGATGAAGTTGTCTGAACAGAAACATCCAGTGCTCTTTGAGATGTTTATGTCATCCTGTGTGGCTTTCAGTTGCTGATCTTGCAGCCTATAGGTCTCATGTAGGTCATGTGTTACGTCTACTAACACACACAGAAGTCTGGGATACTCTAGGACATCTAGTATGGAATGAAATGGATTATACATAGGGAGGTGACTAACACCCAATTTCTAGCTACATTGCTCATAGCCCTGTGTCAGCTTTGGAGGAGGGTCAAGGGAATCTGTGAAAGATAATATATATTCTTCGCTGTGTCACAGGATCATGCAGAGAAAGGTCTGGAGATGTTAGTTTTAAGGTGACAACAAAGTGTTATGAAAAATTCCACATTTCACAGTAGACTCCAAGAAACCCAGGAGTCATCTTCATCAACTTTTCAACTGAACACACAGCAGTGAGTCTAGATACAAGGGCAATTTTTGATGCAAACGGTCTACAGGCATAATGTTTTATCATTCTTAAACTGGAATAAAACTGATGAGTTTTTTTCTGAATGAAAATAGAGCCATTTTTTTGATGACAATGAAGAGGTATTGAACTACTTCCTGGCTGCTCTTTGCAGTTTGTGGTTCTTGGAAAGCCTTAAAGGAAAGTTGATGGTGACAACTAGACATTTCTAAAATGTCAAGTCATTCTAAACATGAATCTTCATTTATTTATAGACTTACTTTGATATCTCAAATGTTACAGAGCTTCCTGTAGACAGTATTTAGCTTTCTATTAGGAATTTTCAAAATCTCAAATGCATTGACATCTTGCATGAAGATAGTATTCCAGTGACACATTTCACAAATAAATTATATAAAATTAATGGCTGGCAAATTTCCTGAGTGCATTTTTCATACCTGAAACTACTTTCTAGAGCAATTGTTTCCTAAAAGAAAGTTGCCACGTCTCTGAGAAATTCTGAAATCCCATACTGTCTCATAAGGATTGATTGATAACACTACTGAAATAAGTATATTCCCTTTAATGTTAGGCGAATGATCACTAAATAAATACAATATACTACTATAGTGCAAATTCAAAATCAGGAAATTAAAATCTTTCATTGTTTCTCATTTTTCTGTAACTTTAGTGACAGTGGAAATATCTGAATTTAAAACAAATTGTTAGCCTGCAGGATGGAGCCTTTGTGCTGGAGTAAATATATACCTTCTTATGATACTCTCTTTTATAGTCCAGCATACTTTAAAACTTTCATATTTCAATGTTTATGTTCCTCCTAAATCTGTGTAGAAAACAGAAAACTCATATGTTTTCATTGAAAAAGATTTCTTTGGTTTTGTATAGGAGTTCTTCAATAAAGAGAAGCTTCAACAAGCCAAAGCAGAAATATTTTTTCTCATGGTGTTGCACACAATTTTTTAAAACATATTGAAGTAGTCATTATACAATATAGAAAGCACGGCCTTACTTTTTTTCTGTAGACTGAGCGTTCTGTGTGAAATACAGTGCCTAGATGTGCATCAGACAGAGGTGAAACCCTGGGTCATTAGGAGGTTTGGTTTGGTTTTTTTTTTTTTGTGAGGTTCCAAATTAATAAAATCTAATTTTTCTAGAATTAAATTTTGGTTTGGGTTTTTTTTGGCAAACTTTCCTTCTTGTGGGAAGAACGTTTTGATAAAAAGTTCCTGACCAGCTTTTTTGTCATTCTCACAAAGGCAGGGTATACTTCCGATGAGTAAGGGCATGAGAATGGCTCCTGTGATAAATCAAGCTCAGTAATTCCTCTTACCTTCTTCTCTGGGATAGTTACAGAAATGGATATGATTATGAATAAATCCAACCAGTAGAAAGTATATCTCTGGATCTTCATTTAACAGGAAGGAAACTGGGTTAGAACAGCATTTCCCTGAAATTATTTTTGTGATACACCTTGGGTTTTTGCGTGTTTCTTTGGGGAACAAAAGTTGTTAAGTTACTGTGCTCTCTTCTTTATGTCTTGTTTCAGCCTATCACAGAGCTTTCTTACACTGACACTGCTTAAACCTTCCTTTTGCTAACACATATTTGATATTATAAAGGATGGAAAGGGGAAATAAAACTTAAAAGATGCCATTAGCTTTAAATGACCTGAAACCCCACAAAACCTTAATTGGACCGAACCTGAATGAAACTGCATGTCCTAATTGTACACTTTTCAAACATGGTACAAAAGGCACCATCATGTCCTCATTGGGTTCCCCCTTGTCACTGTTCCAGTGTCTTTCTGCATTAAAATTTCTAAAAGGGTAAATGCACGAAGTTGTTTACAAATTTCAGATGGGAGAAAGAAGGAAAAAAGTGAAAGAAAACAACTCTTTGCATATTGTCCTTCATCTTAGTTGCGTTGGAATATTTCTAAATGTTTGCCTTTACAGTTTTAAAAATAAATGGTTTATACAGGTTGGGGACAGGCAAACCCACAGGACAGATTTCTAGGAACTGACATGTAAGAAGCTTGTCCTGTCAGCCATAATGAGGTTCTGCCAGATTCTTCAGAGCCTCTTCTTCCAGAAGTCATTTAGTAATGATTTTTATCATGTGACTTTGGCTACCAAAGGCTCTGAGTGTTTTCCCATTTCATTCCTGTTATGCTGTATTCAGTGGTCTTTTGACAGTTCAGGTTTCTGCTAATAAGACCAAAGGATCTACACCCAGCAGTGCTGGGAGTCAGATCCTACTTTCAAAACTTTCTTTCACTTGTAGGCCATAAAGACATGGACAGCAGCAATGTTAGTTCTACACATCCACATATACCCACGTGATGGGTAACGTGCCTCTAAAAGCTTTCCCTTTTTCCTGGGTGGACACAGCAAGCCTTGACTGTGCAGGGTAAATCATAGGAGTGATTTCCCATGAACAGCTCCGGAAAAACTCTGTTATTCTTTTTTAGGGGAAAAAATCGGGGGGAGGTGGTAGGTGGGAATATAAACCTTATGGAGTTGTCTGCTTGATTTCTTAAACGCAATGAAGTATCTGAAATTGAGCGTTGTCTTTGCACACTATATTAATTGGGTATTTCAAAACATGCTTAGTCTTGCAAGTGGATCCTATTCCTTTCAAATGTCCTACTAGCCTTTTTCAGGACTATTACTTCTCCACTAGCACAAACACTGAGCCTGTCAGAATATCAAGTTTGTCCATCTGTTAATTTATTGATACCAGTTTGATTCACCTTAGTTTGGGAATTATCTGCATATTAATGCATTCTGTTCACCCAAATTCATCCCTATGTCACTAAATTTATGTCACGGGCCATTAAATTTCATATTCTAGCTCTAGGCTTATTCATCTAGACTGTCAGGGCTATCCTGTAAAGGGATTTTTTTACAGAATTGCCTTATAAAACAGTAACTTCCCTTAATATCTTAACGTGGTTTATCTTTTCAATGATCTTGCCTGTCCTGGCTTTGTTAAAATCTTTATTAAATGCAGAAAACAACACAATTTAGATGTGATAAACTTTGATGCTTCTTTTTCTTCCTATAAAATATCCTCTTAGGAACTTTGATTACTAGTATCTATCCCATTTCAACTGTAAATACATAATTCATATCATTGATGAATCTCTACCATCACAAAGTATTTGCTAACTGTATTTGTTTTTATATTATTTCTTTTTGTGGTAGCTTGAATCCTTGACTTAAATTGTGAATGTTCAGTGCCTTTTAAAATTGAAGTTTGTGCTGGGGCTGAGTATACATCAATATTCACGCTGTACAAACAAGTCCTGCTTGTGGTAAGGTAAACAGAGGTTGTGTCAACAGCTTCCCAGGAACAGATCTGAGCATGCTTCCTTCTGCAGTAAGCGACCTGTAGCAATGAAGTGTAGATGCAAAGAAAGTGCAAGCACTAGTTAAAAATTAAGAGTGAAAAAGGGTAAGTATGAAACAAATAAGAATTCTGCACTGTGAGGTAAAAATCAGTAGGATGTTCAAATTTCTGTCACATGCCTCTATATCAGCAAACATTTTCAGGCATTTAGGGTTTTCTTTAATGCATTTGCAGCTCACTAAATTTTAAAATCAGAAATGAGGAGAAACAATAGTTTTCCAACATCAGAATTGTTTAATTTTGAAATCAGTTATGAAAAAAAAACCAACAAAGAGGAAGAAACTTGATTATTTACACATAGCTAAGGTAATAACACATTACCCTGTCAAGAGGAATGAAAAGCTTAAAACCAACCCCAACAACCATTTATTCCCTTCAGAAATTTTGAGAAACGCTGGTGCAAAACCTGAGATTGACACTCAGATGACCTCCAGTAAATTAAAAGGGTACATTTGGAATACCATCAGATCAGGATTTACTCTGCCAGCAGCTGGTTGATTGCCTCATTCAGTTGCTGAAAAGTTGCACCTCTAGGCTCTGTTAACGCCATCCATTTGATGTTCATCTCCGACTGGCATATGCAGTTTCAAACTCTGTTTTCACTGGCACTTACGCTTTTCTGGAAGAACCATTTCAAAATGAAAATGGAACAGGAAGCAGAGTTTGCTCTAAAGCAGAGGTGGCCAAGGAGTATTATTAAAATCATGATGTGTTAGAAGAACATCTAAACAGAACCAGTGAAGAATATATATATATGTTAAAAAACATTTGGAGCTGAGATGCCTTCATATAATTACAACATCTGAAGCAACAACAAGTTGTTGTGTAAAGAGGATGGTAATAGGGAAGAAATGTTAAGTTTTATATTGGTTTAGTAAGGAAACAAATATGGGAGTGTTGACTTTAAGGATGCATTTCGACAATTTTCAGCATTCATGGAAAAGGTTGCTAAAACTGCAATTTTCCTCCCTTGGATCATTTGTTTTGTATATTAAAATAGTACCTAAATGCCAGAAGTGAGATCAAGTCTTTGCAATGTTGGATGTCATAAAACAAAAGAAATGTTATAAAGCCAACCCTCCTCATAAAGACCACTGAAGAAACAGTGAAAATATTCTGGAACAGTTTTCTTAAATGAGCAGTTTTCTTGAACCAAAAACTGCAGGAAATTTTCTAATACACCTCAGTGGTAATGTAGGAATTCCACTGCAGATTTTTGTTTTCTTTTAATAAGGTTTTTGCAATGTCTATCTGATGTATTATTGAGTATAAAAACCCCTGACAGTTATCTCAGAGCAGGTTTGTGAACCTTGAAATTTTCATGAAAAATTATTTAGGAATGCTTCATTTGTTATATTCATTTGTGAATCTTCAAAACAGAGCTTAAGTGTTGTGGTAATTCAGAGGGTAAATAAAAGGAAAAGGCATAGAATAAGTATCACAGAAACCAGTTCCTCTACTTTGCCATAATATAAAACCAAAGAGAAACTCGGCAAACTCAACAGCAAGCATGCTTAAAAAGTGATTAAAAGAATTTCATGTAATACAGATGTATTTTGTGAAACTCATTAGCACAAATTATCACCACTTGCTGGACTTGTGCTTTGTACTCATGTATGAATGATCAAAGTAAACACAGTTATGAATGAAAACTGGATTTCCATATTGATATTGTTAGATCTCTTCTGTTCCCTTTGATAGTAGTAAGGGTTGACCAAGGGTTGATCAGACTGGAACAGAAAGTGGTACAGCTGTCAGCATGGGCTGGAGTCTTTCTTGGCTTATCATTCCCAGAGACCAGATCTGTACAATTTCTCTTCATCCCAAAGGACCTTTCTGTACACATTTCAAAATGGTACCACATTTTCTTCTGTTCAGCATATATGTAAGAAGCTACTGGTCAGAAAGCAGACACTGGATTGTAATGCTGTCATCCTTCTGGTATCCAGGTTTATATATGTACCTCCCTCTGTCTTTTTAGCCAGTATTTCAGGAAATGACACATTAAGATCTGAAATTTGCATGAAATGTAGGCATGGTCTGGACTTCATTTTATTGTGGTTGGCTATTTCTTTTTGGCTTGCTATTAGGAGCAGCTGCGGTTTTTAATTTAAATTTCATATTGTATTTCTGGCAAGGATTCCTACATCCCTGGATGGATTTTTTTTCCCAAGATGTTGATGTATTTATTATAAATAGAGAAAAATAATAGATAATTATAATTGTGAGCTGCAAAGATACAGTAGGGCCAGGCAGCTTCCTGTGATTCAGTGACCTTTTGGTATTAGAAACCACCTACTGCCCTTAGTTATATTAAACCTTTGCAGCTGGGCTGCAATAATGACAGAAATATTTGCTGGACCCTGATCCTGCCATCTCAGAGCTATCAGTAAGCCTCGTTAGGCGCCGGGGGGGGGTGTTATTCAATGTATTTCAAAAGAACTTCCTGCTTGAATAAGGTCTGCTCTGGTGGAAAAGAGTGTTGGAGGATTCCCTGCATAGGGCATTGCCTTTATTAAGACACCCCAGTGGTTCTGCTGCTGACTGAATCAAGTTGTGCCTATAATTGGCCCTTCTTTTTTTCTTTTTTTCTTTTTCCCCCTGAAACACTATATTTTCACAATTCTGGGTCCCAAACTATGCTTATAATCAAGTGGAAATAAAATATTTCTTACTAAAGCAACAGCAGAAGGTCTTGGCAGTGTATACTTTTAAAGAGTCTGCAATAAAAAAAGAAAACAGACCCAAAGCAAAAATCTTTAGCATAGTTGAATACTGAAAGTTTCTAGCTGCGAACAAAAAACTAATATATTTTTTCTTATGAAAGGTGACCTAAGGTTGCTGAGTTACAGTTAATGTTTCAGGAGTCTGAGGTGGAAATGAGCTGTACAGCGTGTACCGTAGGTGTTAGCACCATTTTGTGCACACTCAGTGTAAGACATTCTCAGGAGAAAAATGTGTCATATGTATATAGACATGCAGTTGTTGAAAGTTTCCCTTTCCAAGAGTAGTATTATGGAACAGATAGAAGTGTCTGTTTTTCTGAGAGTCCAGAGCTTACCTTTTCTCTTTGGTGCCTGCAGTTTTTATGCCATAACATGGGGAAGATTCCGTTCATGATGTCAAACCTAAAATGTTATGAAAGTGTTCAAGCACAATTCAAATGAGTCTCATCTCAGGCCAAATAATTCAGAATCTGGAAATTAAAAAAAAAAATGCATTTGTCCTATTCTTCTAGTAGGAGTTTCTAGTTCCTGAAAAACTACCATCAACACATGCACTTCTGCCCCACCCACATGAGTATGTATCCCCCTTATAGTGCTGGAGTATCAGTGTCTTTTTCTCACATGCTGGTATTGCATGGCTCGTATGGCAATAAGGTGCTGTTTTACTCTATGCATTTTTGTGTGAAACATGCTATATGGGAGGTGTTCCCGTAGTTTCTGTTAGAGTCTGAAGAGATTGGGATGGTGGCTGCCAAGGTCAATAACCACTTACTGCAGCTGTCACACTGCAAACAGCTAGAAACTGCAAGGTTCCATGGTTCAGGACCAAGAGGGGATCAAGAGCTCCCCTCCCAGAAGTGCATGTTTTATTGACAGATGGGATGTGTGGGATTCAGCTTTGGATTGTAGGGGTGGGGTTTAGCTTAAGACACCTAAAATCTAGACCTCTATGTGCATTTATTCCATGTAAGGCAGGTATCTTTTCATTAGAGTCATGAAGGTTAATGTGCTCTGGAAAGCTATTCAGCTCTCCCCAAAATATGTGTTTATATATGGTCAGCTGATTTTCAGCCCCTCAGTCATGAGGATGGATACTTCTGCTGTTTCTATTCATATGACATCAACCTCTTCATGAATCAAAGGCAATTCAAAGGGCAACCAAAGGCAAGAAATTTTTATTTCTTGTCGTAACTGGCAGAATTCCTCTCTATAACTTTGAGCGTTATGTAAGCAAACCATAATGGTCTTCTTGTCAGCCAGGTATTAGCTACCAGCAATGAGAAAAAGAAACTGGTATTCCAGCACAATCAAGCTCCTCGTGATGCTCTGCAACCTGTGCTGCATCATTATCCTCTCATTAATTTCAAATTATTAGCACTTACTTTGGATAATGGTGACCAGGGGGGAAAGACACTGTCCTGGTTTCGGCTGGGATAGTTAATTGTCTTCCTAGTAGCTGGTACAGTGCTGTGTTTTGGGTTTAGTATGAGAAGAGTGTTGATAACACACGGATGGTTTCAGTTAAGCAGTGTTTAGACTAAGTCAAGGACTTTTCAGCTTCTCCTGCCCAGCCAGCAAGAAGGCTGGAGGGGCACAGGAAAGTTGGGAGGGGACACAGCCAGGACAGCTGACCCAAAGTGGCCAAAGAGGTATTCCATACCATGGGATGTCATGCCCAGTATATAATCTGGGGGCAGCTGGCCTAGGGGGGTCGCTGCTCAGGAACTAACTGGGCGTTGGTCAGCGAGTGGTGAGCAATTTCATTCTGCATCACTTGTTTTGTGTATTCCAATCCTTTTATTATTATCATTTTTTTGTTATTATTGTCATTGTTAGCTTCTTCCTTTCTCTTTTATTAAATTGTTCTTATCTCAACTCACAAGTTTTACCTTTTTCCGATTTTCTCATGCGTCCCACTGAGAAGTGAGTGAGCGGCTGCGTGGCGCTTAGTTGCTGGCTGGGGTTAAACCACAACAGAGACATAACTAATTTTAAAAAAAAAAAGGGGTAGGGGGAACCCCAGCCTTTCTCAATAACTTTTCATCCTAAATGCCTGGACAGAATTAATGAGTGACAACGACTAAAGGAAGATTTTTAGTTTAGCTTATTTCTGGATGGAGAGAAAATGACCAAGTTTCTCTGGTGGTTTACCTAGTAAATTAGAACAAGCAGACAGTGGATCAAAGTGCTTTGGCTCTTGGGTTAATTTAAAGCATTGGATCTGTTCCTGTTTTGAAAAATACAGCCATATATTCATAGTGTTGCCTCTGCAATATCACCAGTTAAAACCAATGATCTCAAAGTACGTTAGAAACATTAAGCTTCACAAATTTCTCCAAAGAGTTATTACTTGAGGACAGGGAATAAGGAGCTTGATCTTAATTACACTGTCTAACTTTACACCTTTTAAGGGTACCAAACTCAAGACTTCCTTACAGAGGAGGATGACTTCAGGCAAGGCTGGGATGTCCCTGAGAGCACACCATGTCTGGCACCAAGGGACAGTGTGAGCAGGGCTCTCTGTATTTGGGAGACAGGGAGAACCTGGAATGTACTCTGGTCTGGGGATTGACCTCTTACAGCCACAAACCCATAAAATCTCCATGTTTATTTCTTCGCTGCCCTGAAATATGAGCCACTTGGAGATGTCATGTCCTGCCTCATTCTTGCCTTCATCCAAGTGACTGATCTCTGAGCTTGTATTTCAGGTAACAGTTTAGGCATGCTCGGACATGAAGAAACATGAAATGTGCCTGAGACTCTGGCTGGCTGGCTGTGAAAGTCTGTTTTAGACTGTACTAGATGGTACTGCCAAACTTTCTTAGTCTCCAAAATAGTAGTAACAAACTGTGTATTGGAAACAGTCCTCAACTTGTTCTAACTTCTGTACTGTGACTAGTTGCTGTCTGGGAGGACACATGCTGCCATGGACAGAAAATATTCTAGGGACCGTTGGTTGCAATTTAATTATCATTAAAATCTATCCCTTTCTATCTGATTTGGATAACACTGAATATTACTTTCGGACATGAGTGGTGTGGAGACTCAGAAGACAGAAAGTCCAAAGAGGTAATTCATAAGCCTTTCTTCCTTAGCAAATAAAGCTAATGAAATTTTTCATAAACTGTATAGTATTCCTGTAATATTTTTCCACTAAGCAAATCTGGAGTTGCTCCGCTGATCTCATGACAAACAAGTAGAGTAATATAAAATGTAAATTAAAGAGATACTATTAAAGAAATTGAACTCCCTAAATGCTAATTACAATAAAAAGAAAATTAAAAGTTTAACAAGAGTGCAATAAAAGAAGGAATTTAAATATTCTAAATGTATTCAGATATAACACTTAATTGGCACTGAGCAAGTTTAAGTTAGGCAGCTAACAAGATAAACACTTTGGATGACAGAAAATTAATGTAGTGGCACAGCAAAAGACTATTTTATTTGGTATTTTATATGTGTTATATGACAATTTAATTAAACATTGAAGTAATCCAGGCAAATAATTTCCTAGTGAAATAAACCAAGAATGATCAACTTCCTTTTCTTGAAAAGATCGATGCAGGGTGACACCTAATTTATGCTTTATGACTCTACAGTCTTAAATTTTATGTCAAAATTAATGAGACAAAATAGATTTCTAAGGGCTATTTTTTTCACCATCACACACGCATGGTAAGTCAATTCATTCTTGCTGGAATACGCTCAAATAGAGAAACAACCCTGGTTCTTGTGATGTTATTACTTTGTAATTTTCATAAAAGCATGTTGCTAAATCTTAGTGGAAGGGGGGAAAAGAAAGGCTTTCAGTGCAGACCAGTTTGTTAGGAGAAGTTTTTGAATGTTTTGACTGATAATTTAATCATGCTATGTAATCTGTTGCCTTTAATAGGAGCTGAAAGGAAAAACTCTCAGAACACGTCATGTGATTCTGAAGCAGTTTATTTGAATAAATTAAATAGAAACCTTTTTTGTTTCTACTGAATTCTATTAGAATATTAACAGGCATAATTCTAGTAAACTCCATTAGTTTGCTGGTTTTAAAGTTTTAATTACGTGAATTGCTGTTTCTCTTGCAAACTAGACATAATTTGAGGATTGGTCTCACTGGCTTGCCTTGAGGCAGATAAAACATGTGCGTATATTTTATATATGTTTTGCTTATCTGTGGGTGTGCACTTGTGTGTAGCTGTGGTCTGACAGAGCATTCAGGAAAGGCTTAAGTTGCAGTCTAGTCTGGGTTACATCAGGCATCACATGAAGAACCTCCCCAAGAGTTTATGGTGTATTTTCTCTCAGGTAAAGCTGACGAAGGCTGAGGAAAAGCAAACAGGGAGATTGACTTGCCCAACCTCAGAACAGGTCAATGACAAAAGTGGGTCTGCATTATGGATGTCTTTGGCTGGATGAGGCAAGTCACTCAAGAAGGCACTAGGAATGTCTACCTGAGGGAAGCAGCTAATTTGCAAGACTGAAAGAAGATGTTGCAATTTTGGTCATGCTGTTTTACAAATGTAGACATGTCTGGTTTTATGTCCTCAGTGTTTCCTCTTGATGGCATACATTTTGGTTTTCATTTTTTAATGTAAAACCTGAGCAAATCTTTAAGTGACAGTAACATTCGAAACCTGAACTTTCTACTTCTAGCAAGACAGAATGTGGTCCTAAATTCTTTTAAAGAATACTGTCATTATTATTTTACTTTTTTATTTATTGAGAAAACAAATATTTTTGTTCCAATAAAACGTACCCATATTTAAAAATGTTGACATAAAACTAAAAATGCTTAAAGACCAATGTATTTCTCTTTCAAGGGGTAATAAAAAGAAAACATTTGTTTGAATGAATCAGGGACAGAGATCTTTACTAAACAGCACAGATAGTTATACAAGATTGACAGCAATAAATAAGTGAATTTACAGTGTAGAATACATATATGTGTGTGCTAGCTTACCTACAACACTTCACTTTGTGTCATCTTAACAACCTCCTACAATTTTTTTGCTTATTTCTTTCACATTAAAAGTCCTTCAAAGGCTTTCTAAAATGTTCTGATGATGACAAGCATCTTTTTCTTAATCAAACATAAAAAATATTTTTACCCTGTGGTCAGTTAACTTTGGCCTGCTATCAGAAGGTGACCCAGATGCTCTCTCACTCTTCCTATCCTCCTACAGGATAGGAGTAGAAAATAGGATGGAAAAACTCGTAGGTAGAGAAAAAGACAGGGAGACCATTTACCAATTACCGTCACAGGCAAAGCAGGATTACATGGGGAAAATTCATTTAATTTATTGCCAATTACAATTAAAATTTAATTACTAAGATGAGTAGTGGGAAACAAAAGACAAACATTAAAACCCACCTTCTCCCTCCCCTTTTCCCCATTCCCATCTTTGCTCTTTCACTCCCAACTCCTCTCCCCCTGAGCGGCACAGGGGGTGGGGACGGGGGTTGCGGTCAGTCCCTCACAGTCCCTCTCACCCGCTCCTCCCTCCTCACACCTCTCCCTGCTCCAGCGCGGGCCCTTCCCCGGGCTGCAGTCCTTCAGGGACAGCCTG
>JAVKLA010000027.1:46984680-47002964 GCA_034782735.1 Sagittarius serpentarius
GGCTGGGACCGGCTGTGTCCGGCACGGGGCAGCCCCGGCCTCTCCTCACAGGGGCCGCCCTGCAGCCCCACTGCCAGTGCCTGGGCACAGGCACCCCATACATCCCCCTATGAAGATGAAATATATATTCAGAGATATCCATGAAAGCTTTTCTATAATATTTTTTTCTGCATATTAATTGGGACTTCCCACTAAGTACTTAGTCACCAATGAACCACACTCTGTGTCAATAGCATGTTCGTAGTCAATACTTGTTACTTAAAGCTGAATAAAACATAGGGCTCTGTGACCTGTGACAGACCTGCTCTGGTTGGGAGAACTAAGCAGTCTACTTAATCTTTCCATTATTTGGTTTCTATTGTATATTTCAAATAAGATCTTTGCATATTCTTTTCAGATTAGAAACAAGTTGAATAAACAGATACAGTTGTCAAGTGGTAGGAGAAAATAAAAGGAAAAAAGAGAGAAAAAGAAAAAGAGAGCAACCAGTCTCTCTATTTTTTTTTTAAATTCTACTCTAATACTTTGTCATCTTAAAGCAATCTGATAGAGATTAAGTATTAGAAAAGGAGATCTTGAAGTCTTAAAAATGACAGAATTTCTATTTACTATGGTCTTTGAAGAACAATCCATCTAAAGGAAGCTGTGTATCAAGGTACTAAATATTTCACTTTTTTAAAATCTTTTCTTTTGGATGAAGGCTGAAACTAATGTACAGTTGCATCTGAAAAGTATCTAAAAGGCTGAAGAGATGAATACGGTATTATGATAAATTGTTTCCTGAAATAAATGTCCCAGTAGTTTGCAGGAGACATATCCAGTAGTAGAGATATTCTAGCTCAGCAAGAATAACAGAGAACAGAATTTAACTGAAGAATAAAATCCTGGAGAAAATGTACCTGATAGAGTCCCTTTTATTCCACAAAGTTTTTTTCACAAAACAGAAGGCAGATACAGGATTGGTGAATGTTTATAGCAAATGTGTCACTGATGAGTCAATGAGGAATGAGGAACAGTAAAGCTTGTTGGCTGAAGGAGGCACTTCAAGATGTAGAAGTACATATGATGATACATGCAGTCAAGTATTGATGAAAAACACCTGATGGTGAGAGAGTTGTGACAATAATTTCATCTGTTGGCACTGACAGAAGACAGGAAAACATGAAGAAAAAAGGAAACTGTGTATGTCAGTTAACCTTTCCTCTTTCTTTACTGCCTCCCTCATTTGAAATATGGTGATCACCTCAGATTATCGTTATATGATGTCTTGTAAAATGCCAAGAGAATAGACAGCTACAAATTTAAATACTGAAGTAACTAAGCAGTGACTCATACAAAGTCTGGTAAACATAAAGAATGGGTACAGCAAAAAGCGTAAACCTTAAAAGGCATATGTTTCTTTCTGAAGAGTAAAGATTAAAAATAGAGCTGAGGAAGTAATTTGTAACAAATAATTTCTGAAGAACATTTTCCTTCTTTCTTCTGGCCAAAAAGCAATTGACAAATTTTCTAGGTCTCTTGTTAGTTTTCAAGCAAGTCTAGTGCCCTTGGTTTGTTGATACCTGGTGAATAATTAGTTGCTAGAGCTCTCCAATTGTGCTGTCTTTTCTGGTGAAACTGCATGATATTGTTGGATGATACTTTCAGCATTTTGTGTTTTAAATAACAGTCCAGGTCAGCAGAAAATCATCCTTTTTTACAGTCTGATTTCCCCACAGCTGTTGTATCTGAAGGTTAGGTTTGTATAGCTTGTTTTTTGTGTTAGGCAGGACTCTGCAGGATTTAGGCCACTTTGCTAGGACTACCTGAACCTAAGTTTTAATCAGTTTCTCTGCTTTGGAACACAAAGTTTCGTCCATACTTTAACATGAGGCTGGGTTCCAAAGTGCTCCAGTATGAGTGGTAAGGCCATTTGTTGCTGCCAAAGATTGTGAAGAACCTATGGTTTTCTGTATCAGAAGTGTGCAGGTCAGACAGCAGTCTCAAAGAGGACATTTGGAAATGGAGTCAGAGACAACCCATCGTTTCCATGAGTCAGCACGCTTGTTCAGAAAGCAAGAGATTCCCAGGCCAGAGTGGAGGTTCTCTAACCCTTTAACCACCAAAGCATAGACTCATCAGTACAGCAGAAGGACAAGGCATAGATTTTGAAACCCTGCAGCCAAAAATACCTATCACATAAGGAAGATAAAGAAACCATATAGCTGGCTGAGCCAAGGAAGCACGGCCTTTTTAACTTAATTTCTGTGCAATGTGAAGAGGCACAACTATGTATTCAGGATCCAGCATGGAACAAGAGTCCTCTTCACCGTCTTAAATACTGAAGGAAACTGCGGGGACTGGAACCAAGCTTCTCATTTCCTGCTCCATTTCCTTAACCACCAGGCACCATGTCTCTGCAAAAAGAAAGGCTTCTATTTGATAATGCCCTCCCCACTCTCATACACATATTCCAGGGATTAGTCTGTGTTTCTCTGAAAAGATAAAGCAATGAGTTTGAAAGGGGGGACCCTACTTTGTCCATCCTTTTAAGATAAAATTCATACTTCCTTAACTTTTTGAAAGAAAGACTTTACATGCCTAACCCAGATTTGAACTTAATGGGTAGGGTAAAGCTGTATTCTTTGTTGGTGTAAATTGCCAATGTTTTATTCAGGAATTTCATCTTTTTAATACTTGCTGAAAGCATGTATTGGATGACCTGATTATACTGGCACGTCTCCTTACAAAGTTGAATCTGTGAAATCCTAGCTCTCAGCAGGCCAGACCAAACACCAAGCTGTCTAAGTGCCTGTAGTTTTATCAATTAATGGCAATTTTGCCACAGACTTCAGAGGCAATAGACTGGAGCCCTGTTTCTGCATGTTGTAATCTTTCCCTCTAACTCTGTGGTTTTAGGTTGTAGACAGATGTAAAAACGGAAGAAAAAAGATTAAAAATATCTCAATTCCCCCCCCCCCCCAATTGTTCTAAACTGTAATTGGACTACTTCACTTAGGTACACATTATCTGGGTTTTCAAACCAAAACTTAAAACATCATTAAATTTCTTATTCCAATAAGCTTTACTATTCTTTTTTTTTCTTTTCATTTACATCTCTGCTGATACATTAAAGTTCTGTCCAATCACTGCAAATACAATCAGATATGAGATTTTTTTCAGTTTTTTGATTCCACTAATCAGCAGAAGGATTCAGGAAGTATCAGATATAAAATAATGTAGTAATTAAATTCACTCCTTTCCTCCTAGCAAATAGAAGCAGAGCAGCTTGCCCCAAGGGTACTTGAAATTTTGCAGTTTCATGTTTTTGAGCTGAAAAAAGATCTTCAGTCATTAAATAACCAGCTCCTTCTCCCTGCATTTCTGTGGAAAGTAAAGGTCTTTGTGTCTTATGAATGCAAAAATAATATAGTAATTCAGTTGCAGTGATAAGGGGACAACACCAGTGAAACCAAATCCTTACCTTGTTTCATTCACCCTTGTGCAATGAATCAATGAGTTGGCATTGTGCTCTGATGACCCAGATAACTGAAATAGTTTAATCAATGTAACAACACAGATTGTGTTGAGAAATCTGCACACATCACAGATCCACACAATTACTTTTGACACTTTAAATCTCTAACAGCTCAGCAAACCATATAGGCAGATAATGGCTCTGCAGTACATTGTTTATGCACTTGAAATGGAAATGCATCTCCAGGTGGAAGTGAAAGCCCAATGTCTGTAGCGGGACTACAATCTTGTGTGTAAAAAGATTAGGCACATTTTTAAGCACTTATGTTGTCTAATTCCCTACTGGATTAGTGTTAGTTGGAGGGCATGGTACTGTCCATTAGGATTCTCAAGCCAGATGCACTGTGTATGTTTATGTTCCGCTAAATCAACTGTGCTCAGCAAGCAAAGAGAGACTTTCTTCCTCCAAAATGAGGAATGTATGCTGATGGCAATCAAGAACAACTATGTTCTGGTCTCTTTTTTTTTTTCCCCTAGCACCAGTTCCTCTGGAAAATATGTTAGGGCAAAATGTTACTCTGGACACTGGTGCAGGGTGAACCACTGTCCTTCCAGAACTTTGGGACTGATTGTCACACTTGTCATCATTCCTCTGTTGCCACACAACAGCAGCAAAACAGACAGTCTTGAGCTGTACTATGAACAAAGTAGTGATGTTCCTCACAGTGGCAGTTCTGCATCTCTGACAGTATGCCCTTCCTGGGCAAGTGCCTGAATTATCTTTGCTGAAAGCCATCAATGGAGGAAATCCCAGGAATTTCCTTGCATCATTCTGGTATTCTTATATTGTGACAAGTCCTGTTTGGTACCTGGGGTTCTTAAAGTCCTTTTTCCCGCTCTGACTTCAATGTGAGTTTTACTTGAGGAAGTCTTAAATAATAGCAGCAAAAGGGAAAGGGAAAGGGAAATGGGAAGGGGAAGAGAAAAAAAGAAAGAGAGAAGGAGAGGGAGGAAAGAAAAAGAAAAATTAAAAAAAGTAAAAGAAAAGAAAAATGAAAAGAATAAAAGAAGAAAGAGAAGAAAAAGAAAAAAGAGGAAAAAGGGATGTATTCTGATAGTGATGCTAATATTAAAGGGTATTTTCTGTAGTGGTGCAAGCCTAATGATTTCACTGGGACACATCCTAACATTGTTCCAGAGGAACAAGGCATGCAGAATTTGCCTCACTGATGCTCCTCGCAGAATAAAGTAGCCAGGGCATCAAAGTCACAGTGCGCTTTGATTTTTGTGGCTGTCTGACAAGACCTGGGGGGAAAAAAACCTAAACCCAATAATACTTTATCCCTGTCTGGTTACCTTTCTGAGTTCAATCCTGCTGGGTGCTTTGTACTCTGATTCTTTTTCTTGAGTACACTGATTCTTGTGTTCAGCTTTAAATATATGAGAAGTCCCAGCAGTTCAAGCTAATCATGTGTTCAAATGTTGCAATAAAGCTATGGTGTTCTGCACTTCACAAGATAAAAACTCTTCAGAGAATCTTGAAATCTTTCTGAAGCATTACTTAATTGATCTTTGTGATATCTGTGCAACAAATGCAATCTTGTTCCATTTCTTAGGACTGTAAGCTGAGCTACGGAAACGTAAAAGACATGATTCATCTGGGAAAGAGTAAAGAATGGAAATAAAATATCCAGACTACCAATCTCACGGTATATGTACTAAACAACATTAACCACAAAAATGCCATTTTGCCTTCTTTCTATAACCCTGCAGATCAGTAAATTCTATTTTGTCATTGTCAGTAACAGACCATGGGCTTAAAATTAACTCTGGCAGACCTCAGGACTTGTCAGTTTTTGTTTCAACTTGACGTGTCCTGCCTGGAGCTTTATTTAAGCTTCTTTAGCTGTAGCAGCAATTTGTGATTTATTTTAATTTTGCTTGTATTTGTATAATTGTGTGGTACAACCATAATTTTCACATAGAGAGTGGTAAAAAGTATTTGTTCTGTGTAGCGTCAGCTACTTATGACCCTAGCATAATGATGCAGAGTAGAGGAGTATTGTAATGGGATTAATAGCAGAGTCCTCAAAAGTGGGGACACAGGATGCACTGCAGAATACTATAGACAAAAGGAAGGGAATACAACATGATGCTGAAAATCCAAGGTTATAAATAACTCATCAATGGTCAATTAGAGAAATGCAGACAGAGGGAAAACTGGTTTTAGGGGTAGCAATGGGTAAACAGAGCAAACATCTTGTATAGATAAGACACTTCACATACAGTAAGTTCAATACTAGCATGGAGTAGTAGATCACATAAGAAAAAAACATGTGTAAAACACCACTGAAAATGTATAAAATGAATTAAGATTTTCCTGTATTACTTTGGTCTACACTAGTAACAATTCTTTGAGTAGGCTGTTAAGATTTCAGTTACACTAATAAGACATTCTTGACTTTACATACAGTGTATGTTTTCTTTTGCCCACAACAAGGTTTTGAATGCAGTGTTTTTATAATTTTGAATAGCAGGAAATATATACAGTCTTTTAATTATGGCCTTTTCTTCAGTTTTTCTCTTTTAACAGGCAACTAATGTAGCAATCAAAATAAGCATGTAAAGGATAATTTCTATTTCTTGAAAATATGAGAAAATAACATCAGTTTTAATTATAGTATATAATTTTGCACATATTTGTATGTATATAATTTTTAAAATGTAAAGCTGTAATCTGACTCCACTAAGGATTTTTTTTTAAAAATAGTTCCATTCAGATTGAATGAACTATTTTGGTGGACCAAACTGAAATTCTTTTTGTCGTCTTCTGTTCCAAGATTATCTTTTTCACTGATTTTTTTGTATAGTAAATGATCTGAATTTGGTTTTTTCCTCATTCCTGGCTTACAGTCCTATTTTGTTCCAAGTGCAATGCAGAAAAAAGCTTAAAGTAACACAAAGCTGAATGATAAACAGCTACTCCAGGTGAGTTACGCAAAAGAGAGGTGACATTCATCTGACTAAGACAGACTTCACCAGGATAAATCAAGTTGCTTAAAAGTGGGCATTTAGGATCATTAGAGATGCTCTGGGGTACCAAAGACATCTGCACTCAGGTGGCAAATACGACACAGAACTTAGGAGAGCCGCACCGTTCTCCAGCCCCAGATGGAGGTTAGCCCACAGTGCTCAAAATGGCACCAAACACGTATGTGGAGACAATCTTACCTTGCTGAGCATAAAAAATATATGCTTTAAGCTAGTTGTCTATAATCCTTTATTGGTCAGTACAGGAAAACAGATTGTAAAAGACACTTTTAAGAAAGATGCACATTTTTTTTCCTAAGCAGGGGCCTAAAATGGGCCAAATGGCTGGCCAGTAGAAAACATCCATCTCTCTCCACTAGGTATAGCAGTGGTCTAGTACAGCTAGCTAAGTTCCTGCTGATATCATACATTTGGTGAGATGAATACCACCTGCTGTGCTGGCTACCGAATTGTGTAAAATTCTTAACTGTTTTTCATTTTGTTTTTTGTTTGTTTGTTTGTTGGAAATACGTAATGACAAGAACTTCACTGAAATCTGTGAAATAATACTTTGCTTTGCTGGTAGATTTGCAGGCTCGTATTTTGACTGCATGTAGTTTAGGATCCCATATGCTGCATACTGTTCTCAAAGCTGAATAGATCTATTGATTTGTCCAAGAGCAGTACTGCAGATTGTCAGCTTCATAGTAATGTATGCTTATTCTCTACATCCTAAAATTGTACAGTATTTGTCATCTATGAGAAAGAGAGATGGGTATAATATTTCCGTAAGCCATACCTTGTGGCTAAGTGGTACTTCTGAGAAATATATCCATCTAAGTTTTTTATGTCACTTGGTTTTAAGAGTGGCATATATCTTCACAGTGCCTTTCCCTGGAAAAGAAAGATTAATTTGAGAATATTTGGTACAAAACTATTGGTGACTTACCAGAGATCACACAGGAAGCCTAAAACAGATCTGAAGTTTGAGTTGGGACTTCAGCTCTAGATTAAGACAGGTGAATACAGGTGTCTTCACCTGCAATCAGTACCTAAATTCCCATTGTAATCAATGGAATTTTGAGTACATTGAGACTAGAAAGAAAATTATTCTAAATTAAACACTTACTGGCAAGTCAGCTGAATGATCCTCTGAACTCCTGTATTTTGGCTCAAGCAATTCAATTCAGTTGCCCACGTACAGACATCTATTGCCACTTTGGAAGTTTTAGGGTATTGTTCTGATTTCAGCTGGGATAGAGTTAATTTTCTTCTTAGTAGCTGTGTTTTGGATTTAGGCTAAGAATGTTGATAACACACTGATGTTCTAGCTGTTGTTGAGCAGTGCTTACACTAAGTCAAGGACTTTTCAGCCTCTCATGCTGTCCTGCCAGTGAGTAGGCTGGGGGTGCACTAGAAGTTGGGAGGGGACACAGCCAGGACAGCTGACCCAAACTGGCCAAAGGGGTATTCTATACCCATATGATGTCATGCTGAACAATAAATCTGGGGGAATTTGGCCAGGGGGAGCAGCCCACTGCTCAGGGACTGGCTGGGCATCAGTCAGCAGGTGTTGAGCAATTGCATTGTGCATCACTTGTTTTGTGTATTCTCTTACTATTATTTTCCCTTCCTTTTCTGTCCTATTAAACTGTCTTTATCTCAACCCATGAGTTTTATCTTTTTTTCCGATTCTCTCCTCCATCCCACCAGGGGGGAGTGAGTGAAGGCCTGTGTGGTGTTTAGCTGCCTGCCGAGTTAAACCACAATGGGTATCCACCATATATATCCATGGCTCTAGTAGAGATGACACAGGAGGCCTATTAAATGCATGCATTTCTGGAGTGGGTGCTCCAGAAATCCTACCAGTAAATTACAGGAATCATATGAAAAGCAGCTAAATTAGGTAAGAGTAGTAAAAAGAAGAATGTGGAGGCCTCCTTAAGCTGTGAGAAAAATGATGGCTTAGTGTCTTGGTAAAAGGAGCTTTATTTCAAGGTGTGGGTGAGATGGAAGTGAAAGTGGGAGGCCCTTCCACCAGTCTATAGTTGTGGGAACTCCTTTTGGATGGCAATTGAGTGACAGTTTCAGCTCTGCTTACTGGCCTCCTCAGAGTTTTTCAGAAGTTGACAAAACTCCGCTGTGTTGTGCAGAAATTTTGCAGCCCGAGAAACATTTTCTAACATGAGTTTAATCTTGTAAATTCTCTCCATTGCAATAAACCCATGATTTCAAAGTAGCATAAAAAGATGTTTCATTAAATCATTCTCAAGCATCCTAGTTAGGACTTGCCTTTGAAATGGCATTATGTATACACCGTAAGAAAATATTAGATTTGTGGTGTGAGGAAGTATTCTGAGGTGTAGTCATCTTCAAAGCCAATTAAGACCTGCAGAAACAAATAAAAAGTCATAGCAAAAATTCTTGTGATGTGCTGGAGATCCAAGTGCTCTTGCAAGTGCCTTTCAGGCTTTTGTACCTGGAGAAAGAAGAGAAATTGAATTAAAGAAAAAAAGAAGCCGAAAAGTTTTAGAAGAGCCTCATGATTTCACTGACTTGGCTCATAGTGATAGTGAGCTTGGCATTTACTAGCCAGTGCTTGCGCATCTTTTTTTATCCCTGACCCATATTGTTTGTTCTTGAGTGCAGGGAACATTAATGGCAGGTTTTACCTTCATTGTCATATCCAGGAAAGCCCATTTTCATTTATTCAGGCTTTCCACGAAGGAAAATACTGAGTTTCCTTTTGAAAGAGTATGGTGTTCGATTTCTACCTCCCCTTAGAAGAATATTTATCCTTCGATTGCCAATACTTCATGGTTCAGCCTGAAAACCACTATTATTTTTCTTATTCTGCTTGATCCTATCTGTCCAGTTTGGAGTGTGAGGAATTTGTTGCTAGTCTTTTTTCTCAGGCATGGATTATATCTCCACTTGTTGAGGGCTCAATACAATAGACATTTGGTACTAAGTGGTAGTACAAATACCAGCCGATATTGTTATGTTTTGTTCCCCTAAGGAAAAAGGAGATCAAGAGTCTTTGAAGTGTTCTATATGCAGGAGGAATGAAGAAAGACATGGAGAGTAAATATTTCTTTAGTTATTGTTGCCTTGGTAAAAGAGACCAAAAAAGACCTCAAAAGCTATCACTTACAGCCCTAGTTACTGCTTATGCTACAGTAGTATCCAACTAGAAGATCCAATTAAAAATGTGAGTTCCACTGTGGCACTTCCTAGACAAACATTAAGTGGAAGAGAGTTCCACACACAGAAATTTAAAATCAAGATAGACAAAAATTGAAAGAATTGAATAATTATTTTTAACAAATGGGGAATAAAACCTTACAGAGTTAATGTTCGTCTATAAAAGATGGTGGAATGGGTCAAAAGAGGAAGTTAACAAGTAGGCAGATGAGAGAAAGTGAAGTTTCCATGTTCTTCTGGAGGTGAACTGAGCTATAGGGAACTCAAGTTAAGTAGGAAAAAAAAAGTCAAAACCAAAGACCTGGAAATGAGAAAGAGAATAATCATGGTTATCAGGGAAATATGACTTGGGTCACAAGGAGAAGACATGGACAACACGGAATGCGAAAGAGCTATGAAGTTTTGCTACACACTGACCATTTCTGGATTTTCCAAACTGTACAGGCAATTCTAAACATTGTGTGCTGTCCATTACTGCACTGGACACCACCTTACAGAGAATATAAAATGTATTTGGAAGCCATACCCATAAAGTTCAAGTATTTTGTCATGATATATTGACTTAACATTACAAATATTGATGTAAGCTGAAAACAAAATTATGAAATACTTAAAGGACAATAAATATTGATGCTAACTTTGGAAAAACCCCAATGTTTTTTACATACAAACCTGAAACAGAATCTTGTGCAGCAACCAAAATATTTCATGTATTGTCTTTTTCAATTTGTTCTACATTTTATAACATAATAAAAGATAATGCAAATGTGAACAAATGAAGATATATCAGGATGTAAAATACAAGGCAGTAAGACATGGATGTCAATACACTACCATTTTAGAAAAATATTAATTTTTTTTAGGATCTGCAATACCATTTACCTATGGTAAATAATAGAAATGAATTCTTAACACCAGTAATTATGAGTTATTTTCACAGGAATGTTATAGTATTACCTACTTAAAGGGCTTTTGTGGTAGTTTTGTCATCCTCAGTAGTAGTAGTAGTAAGAATAACTGTTTATTACTTCAGCATTTTAATCTACAAACCTAGGAGATGGTTCCCATCCTCTCACTATAGTTCTATAACATCTAATAAAACAGGTCTGGAGCTCAGTTTGGGTTTCCGATGTGTAATTTTTTTATTTTTTTTTTTCCCCAGCAGACCTAGAGATTCAAATTAGAAGCACAAAGTAAAGCTAGAGTCACTATAGTGGTAAAGAACCTGCAGTGGTACCTTCACACCCTTGTGTGACTTCTGCAAAAAAAAAAAAAGAGTAAAAATAAGAAAAACATGCAACTGCCAGTCGACTTAGCAGACCTGGCTCTGAAAACACACAAGGAGAAAAACTGTGAAGAAAGGTGTTACTTTTACTGACATTCTTCATTTTTTAGTCAGACACTGTTTGCAAAGTGTTTTCTTATGCTTGGATGATCAGCACTAAATAAATTGAAGTGAAAATGTGCTGGATAAGTGTTATCAGTAAAAATATGGATTGCTAGCTAAAGTGATGTTTCATGATACAACACAAAAAATGAAGTAAACCAAAACTCTTGAGGTAGAAACTGTTTTGCATTGAAAAGTCAATGAGTATTGATCTTAATATGAACTATGTTTGTTTTATATTGCTAGCTATAAAAAAGATTTTGATAGTTTCAAAAGAATAATGTGACAAATAGAATTGTAGAGGATTTTTCTCATTGGACTAACTAAAAAATGTAATAAAACAGTCACAGAGCTTTCAAAGATACAAGGCTTTTTATCTATTAAAACACATAGATCAAAATCTTGATTCTGTTTATGCTGGCATTTAATTGAAAATTAAACTACATCAAAGAGACTAGCAAGAAATGAGATTAAGCAGGTGCACTATCTCCTTCCATGTCAATAATTGCCTTTTTCAGCCACTCTGAGAATACATTTCCAGAAATCAGGAGAAGCAGGACCTGCCAATCAGGGCCTGGAGTTTGGGAGTCTCTCTTTCTGGCCTGGTTGCTAAAGGAAAGTCCTTTTTCTTTTCGGTGAAAATGGATATAATCACTATTTCCCTAACTCACAGTCCTTTGCAATACTAAAAAGGGAGAAATTAGCATATAATCAAAGCAGCGTGTGAATGTGAGTGCATAAGTATGTATATTTAATGGGTCTGGGTAAAAGTGTTAAAAAGCTTTTACTCTAGTGTGCTCTATACGTCCTGGTGCTCTGTTCTCACCACACTGGATCAATGTTGTGTACATCCTTGCATGAACGTACATGCACGTTTACACAGAGTTGTCCGCCTAATTCAGTAAGAAATCATTGCTAGAAGCTTTCCTATGGAAAGATAAGCTTTGCAGTTTATCCTATTTAAAATGCACTTTATTCAAACCCCATCTGGGGGAATTGTACGTTTGTAAGTAAAAGTAGATTAGCATAATTTAATCAGCCTATATCTGCTGAACACTCTTGTCATCTCCTCAAAGACTTAATAGTGCACTTCTTTTGCTTGACCTTTGCTCACTGTGACAATAATCTCTGAGAATATTCCAGACACATTTCTGTATAAGACTTGTTAGGAATCAAGAAACTTCAAAAACTGGAAACAGAAAAAAAACTAGTTAGGAAATCTTTCCTGCTCAAATGCAGAAGTCTCCCTGGTTTTGCATTTTGAATCATAACCATTAGTACTAACTGGGAACAGTTCTTAAAAAGAAAGGTAAACTAGGATAGATTTCAGTAGTCAAGAGGATTTTAGTGTTAACAGGATCTATTGCAATGCTCACTGAAAACAACAGAATCATTGTTTTTTGTTATGATGCATATAGAGGAGATACTCCATGTTATTGATAACAAAAAAAATATTTTTTCTTTTTTCCAGTGAGAAATGGTTCTGGGTTTGATTAAAGGCTCATTTAGCCTTGTGTCAAGTCTGTAGCATAGACCACTAGTGAGTGGTGTAAGAAAAAGGTAGAAGAATAGGACAAGAATGTTGCAATAATTTCTGGAATATTTTCCCAGCAGCTTGATTGGTGATTCAGAGGCTTCATTAACCAGAAGAGTTTTCTTCATATGTAATAGCCTGTGATAGATATTTGTCTCATTAATTTGTCTAATTCCTGTCAAAAAGTTCCTTATATTAGAAATCCATTAATGCTGAAATTTGTCTTGCCCAAATTTTCCATTTTTTCTCTATTCACCTTCTCCATGCCAGATCTGATTTTACAGACATTATCGATTTTTTTCTGTACTTCTTCTTCCCCTGCTTCTAGCTGTTGTTTTCCAAGCAAAAGACTCTTTGTCTTGTAATTTATTCCTTATGGAGGGCTGATATGATCATTCTTTCTCCACAATAAAATGTTTCAAACTTTGCTTTAATATTTCTGCTCATAATCTTACTCTAATAGAAATAGGGCCATATTCTGCTGTAGACACATCCACACAATTCCTGTTGACAGGTGTAGGAATTTTCTATAAAAAAACCCTGAAAGCTGTAGTGTCTCTCTGTACACAGCCCAACACGATTAGAAAGACACTGTTTTATCATGGCTATACTTCTTTCACAACCCAGTTTATGATAGATAGCTACTTTTTCTGCAGCTAAAATTTGTCAAAAGGAACAAAACCTTTCAGTTATAGTGGTTTAAATACTGGTCACATCCTCAAGTAATGTAAACAGAGCTCTTGTTGACTAGTAACAGGACTCTGACATCAGTAATACCTCTGCAGGTCATATTCTGCTGTAGGCAATAGCTTTTTGCTGAAGAGACTAGACAAAATGGAGGGTTCTTCTGGTTCTTATAATCTATGCTTCTGCCTCACTGAAAACAACACAAATATACACAGATAATTAAAGGCATGAATGACTTATTCTTACTTTCCTAATATATGTGATTTTAGAATCCTGTTAGATTAATTATATATTACATTAACATTCATTCTTGCAATTACTGTTTTGTTATATGAATGGGTAATAATTACTGTTTACAGATTAATGGAGACTGTTAGTTATGCAGATGCTTTTAGTCACATTTGGAGATGGTCAGCACAACTTTTTTCATTTCTTTCTGGTAAGCATTTTTGACAATTTCAGATGTTATGGATGCTGCTGAGATCCATGTGATGTAGTTGTTCAAAAAGAGATTGCAATGTGTTTTGCACGGTTCTGCAGTATAAACCAATCCAGGAACTGATGAAGATGGCAACAGCTTACTTGCTAAGAGTTATAACTCAGCATGAGAACCTGATCTGAAGTTGTTGAGCACAGAAACAAAGGGATTCTGGCATTCGTGAAGCTCTTCATCAAGCTCTTCATGTTATTTATCGACTGCCACAAGGCCAAATCTACAAACAGATTTAGTTTGTAGTTCATAAGTCTGAGCCAGCTTAGGTAAGGGCATAAGTATCAGCCAGTCCAAGTGGTAAAACAGCCTTCACAGAAGGTTTCACTCTAACCTGGGAGCTGCTTTTTTCCTTTTCTCTTATGAGACCCTTAAACTTGCACAACATCTAAAAGCCAAGAGGACCTTAGAGGGTTAACCTTGGCTAAAGGTCAAACTCCCACCCTGCTGCTTTCTTCCTCTCCCTCCTCAACAGGAGAAAATACGATGAAAAAAATCATAGGTTGAGAAAAAGACAGGGAGACCACTTACCAATTACCATCACAGGCAAAGCAGGATTACATGGGGAAAATTCATTTAATTTATTGCCAATTACAATTAAAATTTAATTGCTAAGTTGAGTAGTGGGAAACAAAACACAAACATTAAAACCACCTTCTCCCTCCCCTTTTCCCCGTTCCCATCTTTGCTCCTTCACTCCCGACTCCTCTCCCCCTGAGGGGTGCAGGGCGTGGGGACGGGGGTGCGGTCAGGCCCTCACAGCCCCTCTTGGCCCCTCCTCCCTCCTCACACCTCTCCCTGCTCCAGCTCTCCATGGCCACATGGTATATAAGAAGCATTAGAGTCTTATATAAACCTTTAAGGACCTTTAAGTTCTTTTCCTGGTCTAAAGATTTATGGCTCTGAAAGTTATGGAAATAATCGCAATCTCACAGTGAAGTTAGAGAGACATTTTGGTACGAGTTTTGCCATGTGTCTTCAGCCCTCCTGTAAATGGCTGTGGTTCTATTCATAGGTACTGTGCACAAGCCCTGAAGAAAGATGGCTGAAACAGGGGTTTTGACAACAGGAATATATCTTTGTTAATAAGCTTCTTTGGAAATCTGAACAATCTTCCAGGATGTCTTCTCTTCTCATTGCCTTTCTCTTATATTAATTAATTTTCTGATCATCACTGATGGATATGTTTCAAGTAAGCCATAGTATGTCAAACTGATTTATAGAATCAAATGTGTATTTACTATTCCTGGATCCTCCTTCAATTAATATTGTAAAGAATGTGCTATTTATATATTCAGGGAGGCAATTTGTCAGGGCAATTGCTATTACCTCTTCCACCCTTAGCAATAGTAGTTCTTACAGTAAAACTTCAGTATATACATGAGGGCTTTTATAGTCACAGGCTCACACTCATAGCTTCCATATTTATAGACAGAACTGAATTTTAATTTAGGTTTTAATTTCGGTTTTAATTTAGCCTTAAAATAGCCTATATTAACTTCAATTAGCTTTGGGTTTATATTACCAGTTAGCTTTGGGTTTATATTATCCTTCTGTTAATTCATCCATCAATCAAAAATATAGAACTGTTCACCTGGTTTGACAGCAAAGACCCCACCCCTTTTAGTTTTGAACACACGAGTTTGTATCCCTGAAATGAAAGATCAGCCTTATTAGATGAAAACACCAATGGGATGAAAAAAGAGGCAAAGAGGGAGCTACACTTTGTTAACCATGATAAAGGTACTACTCATTTTCTGAAACTGATCTAAAAAGAACATGGTTCCAACTTTTTGTCTGGCATCCACCTCCAGCTGTTCAAGTTTAAAACCAAACTAGCTAGTGAAAAAAAAAGGAAAATATTTTGAACATCCCATAAAAAATGGTATTTGAAAGATGTGTTTCTCCACAACTTTTATGGTGCATGAGGAGTTTACATTCAGTAGTCAATTTCAGCTTTTGAACAGGACAAAAGCAGTGAAAACCAAAAGCTAACTGAACTGATTCACTCATTTCACAACCAAATTACTCTGATTTACAGTGACTAAAAATGTTGACAACTGAGATGAAATATGTGGAGTTTCTCTTGGGAGTTATTACTCTGTCTATCCTAGCCTTCAAAGAAAGGTTGCTGTCATGACAGCAGGCCTGGTAGAACTGAGTAAGAACCAAGTCTTCAAATCCTATGTTCACACATAGGTTTATTAGCACTAGATAAAATCATAGGTGTTTTAAGAGGGTCAGGTTCAATGTGTGTTGTAACAGAGTCAACAAAGTAAAACTTCTTAAAATGTTCGGGTGAGTTATCTGGCACTGGCAGAGAACAGACACTGATCTTGGTCAAATATTCAGTTTGCTCTTGCTACACTATATTGAGTCTATTATCTCTTGATGGGTGACAGTAAGTACTATTAGCAGGGTGACAACATCAGAGAATGAGGAATTGTACTGAAACATCTGTTTTTCAGATATCCAATTAATATGAATGGTCATTAGCAGGGCAGTTCTTAAAAAGATACAGCAAAAGGTCAGAAGTTTTCCTGACGTAACCATATTTCATTGCCATAAACCCAGTCAATGAAATACCCCCCCTGACTTTTCATTTAGGAACAACGAGGCCTTTATGATTCAGGGAGTCTGGCTAATGGGACATGGAGATTTCACACTGTCATTGGTTTAATTTCGCCAAAGTCTGCAGTCCAAGCAAAGTAGTTACCTGGTAGTGGCCAGTGCAAGAGGAAGTGCTGATTTCAAATGAACGTGGATCCCCAAAGTTATTTTTGTCTTCACACCTAGTGGCAGATTTGCTAGTCAGTTTTCTTTTTTGCTACAATTTATGCAGGAACATGATCGAGTAACATCTCACCTCCCATCAGTGTGTAGAGGACTTGAAGATCAGAGCTGGAAAAAAGTAAGTGCCATGTTTCTCAGGTTGCCAAGTTTCTCTAAATCCAATGTGGTACATGAGCTAGAGTTAACTGGAATTTCAAAAGGCAGAGATCAGTCCTATTGGAGAATTTATACCCAAAGTTAGCCATTTAAGGGTATATCTAATGTCTTCAAAATAACTAATTAAGAACTGACTATCCCAGAGTCAGATCTCTTTAAGTAGTACTGAAGGAATTCAAATAAAATTTAAAAGTTTGAAAAGAGAAGTGAAAAACGCAACTATGAATTGTTCTTGATTAAAAAATAAAACCCATCCTTCTGTTATTATTTCATAGCAAATGTACTGTAGGAGAGCAGAGACAAGAGAAGCAGAACCTGCTAACACCTGCAATCCCGATGTATTTGAAGTCATGTACACAAGATAACATGGTTTAGTGCTTTTTTTGTTAATGATAAAAATGTTGGCAAACATGCGGTAATCTCTCTTCTCAGGGAGGATCTCAATTTCTTCACTTCCACTCCAGGATGAATTAAGATAAGCCAGTGTAAAAAAAGTCTAAAAATATATGAAGACTCTAAGACATCTTGAATCTATCTAAAGCATAACTTAGCATGATATTTGTTCATATTCCAGTGAAAATTTACACAAAAGACATTATTAGGTATGTCCTTACTTTTAGTAGCAGAATAACTTGATCATCCATCCTGGTTTCAGCTGTGATACAGTTAATTTTCTTCCTAGTAGCTGGTACAGCGCTGTGTTTTGGGTTGAGTATGAGAAGAATGTTGATAACACCCTGATGTTTTCAGTTGTTGCTGAGTCGTGTTTAGATGAAGTCAAGGACTTTTCAGCTTCTCCTGCCCAGCCAGCAAGAAGGCTGGAGGGGCACAGGAAAGTTGGGAGGGGACATGGCCAGGACAGCTGACCCAAACTGTCCAAATGGGTATTCCATACCGTGGGACGTCATGGCCAGTATATAAACTGGGGGAGTTGGCCGGGGCGGGGGGCATCCTGCTGCTCAGGGTCTGGCTGGGCATTGGTCAGCAGGTGGTAAGCAATTTCATTCTGCATCACTTGTCTTTCTTGGGGTTTATTTCTCTCTCTTTTGTGTTATTTTCCTTTTTGTTATTATTATTGTTGTTGTTGTTGTTGTTACTACATTTTATGTCAATTATTAAACTGCTCCTATCTGAGCCCACAAGTTTTACTTTTTATTGATTCTCATCCCCATCACACTGGGGTGGAGAGAAGTGAGTGACCGGCTGCATGGTGCTTAGTTGCTGGCTGGGATTAAATGACAGCAGCATCCAAAGAGTTAGTTACTTTTTCCTTTTCTTGCTGTAGATACACCTCTTGGCAGAAAGGACATGCTACATTCACAGGTACAAAGTGAAAGAATAAGCATGTCACAGTTTAACCCCAGCCAGCAACTCAGCACCACGCTGTCGCTCACTCACTCCCCCACCCCCACCCAGTGGGATGGGGGAGAGAATCGGAAAAATAAAGTAAAGCTTGTGGGTCGAGATGAGAACAGTTTAACAGAACAGAAAGGAAGAAACTAACAATGACACTAATAACAACAAGAAAACGACAATAATAATAAAAC
>JAVKLA010000027.1:47018031-47041626 GCA_034782735.1 Sagittarius serpentarius
GCGAGGTCTGGCCACTCCCTGGGAAGCAGGGCTTCAGCACTCCTAACGGATTCTCTGGAAGACAAACGTAAATGACGTACGTCCCCCCTTCCTTCTTCCTTTACTTAGCTGTTATAGCTGAGCTGACGTCATGCGGTATGGAATATCCCATTGGTCACTTTGGGTCAGCTGTTCTGGCTGTGTCCTCTCCCAAGATCTTGCCCAGCCCCAGTCTGCCAGTGAGGGGTGGGGGGAGACGTTGGAGAGACAGCCTTGGTGCTGTGCGAGCCCTGCTCAGCAGTAGCCAGAACACTGGTCTGTTATCAACACTTTTCTAGCTACCACTACAGAGCACAGCGCTACGAAGGCTGCTATGGGGAGAATTAATTCCATCTCAGCCAGACCCAATACACAAGTGTTCATAGATTAATTCCTTTGCTACTGCTTTCTCTTTCTCCTGAACCTGCTGCAGTCTATGTCTGCTCCCACTGCTGCCTCTTTCCTCTTCCCGTTCTGGAACTGCTGTTGTTGCTGCTTCCTCATTTTCTCCTAGGCTTCAGCCATCCCTGGTAATCTCAGGAGTGTGATGGAGAAACACATAAACTTTGTGGAACCAACACAAACCTAACACAGCTCACTAGCTGAAACTCTGTTCACTGTCATGGCTTCCTACACACATCTTGCTGTTGAGTGTTGGTATTCTTGGCTAGTGTGAGATGAATGTCACTACCAGCAAGAAAACAGATGTACAACTATAGCCGTGTTATTCTAAGAAATCTGCCAATTTGCAAAAGTAAAAATAAAAAAAAAAATAAAAAAAAGAAAGAGAAAAATATGTAATAACATAATCTCCCTTGGATCTGAACTGCCTTGCAGTACAAGTATTTCTTATCTCCTTTAATAGGCAATTCAAAATTCTGAGCTGTTTCCAGTTATTGAAGAGTAACTGTGAGGCTTTTAAAAACTCACGAGACAATCCGTAAGAAGGAGAAAAAAAAATTAAATCTGGAGGGTTGTAATAGATTCAAATAAAAACCAAAGATGTACACAAAACAGGACACTGGCTATCTCTCAGGAGACATACATTTGAAAGGGACTGGAAACGTATTTACCAAAATGCACAAAGAACTGCATTCACATATTCAAAACACAGTAACCCAGTGCACATTACAGTTGGTATTATGCTGTTTATATAGATAAATTGGCATTTAGATGCCTAAAACATAGGTCTACATGGCCTAAACTGGGTTCCCTATGAGCTAGGTGCTTTTGGAGACTGACTCTGATCACTGAAGGAGGAGACTGGTTCTTTTTATTTTCTGTACAGAGGACCCCAACAGTATCAATTAAGCAGGGAGTGAGTTAAGAAACAGCCAGGAGGAAACCTCACGGGCCTGCACCCATCTAGGATTGAGCTCTCCAAACCTTCTTCTGAGGGTAATTTATTTATGCAGCAGAGCATACCCTTTTACAAGAGGTCTTCTGTGAGAGGTAGAAAAAGTAATGGAGGTGATAGGTGGTTAAGGCAGAAACACAGAGACATAAGGAAGCCAAATGAGTGTGTGAGAAACTAAGTTATTGCAGCTGTAATGTGGAGATAGAAGGACCAATTTAGTGACTGGCATGTGTGGTCATTTGAGACACCCCAAGGGCATTTTCCAGAAGGGGAACATTTAAGATTCTTTAAAAAAGAAACAATCGGCAAGAATCAAAATATTCCCTGTGGAAATTTCAGTTTTGCAGGTGGTATTGTGGTACAATACAATATTGTATTGAATTGTATTGCATTGTATTACATTAAATTGTATTATATAATATAATAATTATTATATTATATTATAATAGTATATTATAATAATTATTTTATAGTATATTATGGATATGCTGCTTGATCTCCAATTGCCAGTCAAAAAAATGTGCAGGTCTCTGTCAGTTCTTGTCTTATACCCAACTGCTCTGCGAATATTTTGGATATTTTTGACTTTCATAATCAGCACTGAATGCCTTTTTGTCAGGCAACTGAACTGATCCCCAAGTTTTTATATGACAGAAGGTTGTGGAGGTTTTTTGTTGTTTTAATAGTTCTGATATTTGAATGCTTTACTCATCCTAACAAAATAAATCAAGCTTTGGGTTTAAGGTGCTTGGCCGATCACTATGGACTTGTCACCTGTTCAGCTGATCTACTTTTTTTTGGCTTTAAGTCCTCTTGACAAACAGAACGTGTCATAATTGAAAAATGTGAAGTGCTAATAAACAATCTTTAGCAAGAATTAAAATACTGTCTGTGAAAATTCCTATTTTGCAGGTGATATATTATATTATATTATATTATATTATATTATATTATATTATAATATTTATTATATTGTTTTGTTTTGTTTTGTTTTGTTTTGTTCTATTTAATTTTATTTTGTTTTACTTTGTTTTCCACTAGGAAAATCATTATGTCTGTTTTTCCTATGCAGTGTGTCCAAAATGCAATATTTTGTTTTATGGAATCCATTTTAAAACTTTTGATTTGAATCAGCTAAAAATAAAACTTTTTTTTTCTGCACATTTTCTGTTAGAGAAGTGAAGTATGTGTCAAAGTTGTCTCCTATAGTCTGAGCAGTTGAAGACATGGTTTACTTTGTATGTGTCTGATTTCTTTTCCATTTTAGATACATAAAGGTTCTTGATTTTATGTTGTGAACAACCTCTAGATTCTTCTACAATTAGCCTTATTATCCACCACTGCAGTGCTTTGCCCAAGAACTCTTTATGTTTCCTCTGCCTTGCATACTCACACAGTGGCTAGACAATACCTTGAATCTCAGATTTCATGCAGAAAATATCTTTTCTGTTCATCATGAGGAGAGAGCATCAAGGTGAAAAAAATAGAACTGAAAGTAATGAACTGGAAAGATAAACTTGCATACACATATACACTTGTTTACAAATGTGCATAGTAGCAACTTTAAACATATGATTAGCTCTTACAGACTATGGAAAGAAACAGCTTAGAAGGGGCATATTGGTTACAAATTCTTTACAGTCCTGTGTATGTATAATTTAATTGCCTTTTGTGTAATACTGAAAATTTCCTATGCTTGTTTTAGATTTAAGGCGTAAAGCTGTTATAGTTCAATGTTTTTCTAAACATCTCTTCTCTTATGTTCCTGGATTTTGGAAAACAAAGTAAACCAAAACAAATATTTAAGGCTTTTTCCAGCTGGAATTTTACTTGGAAATTAAGGAAAATGTATTTTTCAGGTGTTCAATTTTTTCAACACACAATGTATCTTCTTGCTGCACTGCATTCAAAACTGGAAAGAACTAGAGACACACTGAGTCAGAACAGCTTGGGCAAAGGCTTGCTTAAATCTTTGTCTAGCAAAATGAGATGATCTTAATTCTCAAAAATGAGCTACTGAATTTGTCTTGATTAACTTTTATTTAGTATTATGAAATATGACGAGTCCTATTGATTTTCAAATCTATAACTCTATCCTTTTAATTCCTCTTATTATCAGCATTAGGTACTGATTGTTATTGTTAAAAGGTTTCACAGCTGTAGATACTGATTCTTATGATTAATTTGACATATTTGATGACAATCATAACATTTGATAATTTCAGTATCTTATTAATTGAATGACTAGAACATTGATTTACTTGTGCTAAGATAAATAACCTGAGAAATGCAATATATCAGTTGAGTTTTAACTTCATTGTGTACTATTCAGTTATTAAAAAAGCAAATGCTTTTCAGTCTATTTGGGGCAAGTGGCCCTTTTGCATCTTCCCCTTTGACAGGGGTAAATCAAAACACTAAGGCTGTAGTTTAAACACTCTAGGGAGACATGGGACCTGATGAGATGCATCCCAGGGTCCTGAGAGAACTAGCAGATGTAGCTTCTAAGCCACTCTCCATCATATTTCAAAAGTCACGGCAGTCAGGTGAAGACGCATGACTGGAACAAGGGAAATGTCATGCCCATTTTTAAAAAGGGCCAAAAGGAGGAGCCTGGGAACTACCGACCACCCAGCCTTACCTCCGTGCCTGGTAAGATCATGGAACAGATCCTCTTGGAAGACATGTCAAAACACTTGGAAGACAGAGAAGTGATTAGAGACAGCCTTGGCTTTACCAAGGGCAACTCCTGCCTGACTAATCTGGTGGCCTTCTGTGATGGAATGACTGCATTTGTGGACAAGGGAAGAGTTATGTCATCTGCCTGGACTTCTGTAAGGCCTTTGATATGGTCCCCCAAAATATTCTTGCTTTTAAATTGGAGAGATATGGATTTGATGGATGGACTGTTAGGTGGATAAGGAATTGGCTGGATGGCTGCATCCAAGGGGTCGCAGTCAGCAGCTCAATGTCAAAATGGAGATCAGTAACAAGCAGTGTCCCTCAGAGGTCTCTGTTGGGACCATTAATATTTAATATCTTCATCAATGACATAGACAGGGGGATTGAGTGTACCTTCAGCGAGTTTACAGGTTACACCAAGTTGAATGGTGCAGTTGATTTGCTTGAGAGAAGGGATGCCATCCAGAAGTATCTTGACAGGTTTGAGGAGTGGGCTCATGTGAAACTCATGAAGTTCAAAAAGGTCAAGTGCAAGGCCCTGCACCTGGGTAGAGGCAGGGCCTGTAGTGACAGGGCAAGGAGTAAGTTTTAAAGTGAAAGAGGGTAGATTTAGATTGGCCATGAAGAAGAAATTTTGTACAATGAGGGTGATGAGGCACAAGGACAGGTTGCCCAGAGAAGTTGTGGATGACCCATCATTGGAAGTGTTCAAGGTCAGGTTGGACAGGTCTTTGAGCCACCCTATCTAGTGGAAGATGTTCCTTCCTGTGGCAAGGTGGTTGGACTAGATGATCTTTAAAGGTCCCTTCCAACCCAAACCGTTCTATGATTCTGTGATCCTATGATTCTGTGATTCTATGATTCTACGTCTGTTTCTCCACTGACTAGCCAAGAAACCTCAGGTTATTAGATGTGCATCACAGGTAATTACCAAAATCTGTCTCAGACATGGTTAAGACACACTAAATAGCTCCAAATTTATCATTTTTACTTTTAGAAATCCAGGTAGCAGTCACTGAATCTGATTGGCATTTATCATTTTTTATTTTAATCTGATACATCTGATTCTGGTTATAAAATGGTTTCCTTCCCCTTTCACTGTTCGGAGTGCAGTGTTGATCCAAGGACCAGAATGACAGCAGAGTATGTTCATTATCTTTGTTCCCCCAAAATGAATATGAAGACTTTGAGATGCTGTAGTTGCTTTCCTGAATCTGTACAGGAACTGACAAAAACCATGCACAATGACGCTTTTTTTAACAGGGATTGTTTTAAATAGTTCATTTTGCATTTAATTAACAGCATTAGAGATAAGATGCTCTTCTAGACTCACATTAACAGTAAAGCTGTGATGTACCTGTTGGAGGTATGCCTTTATCATTTTGGGGAGAAAATCAATAGAAAGTTATTTTTTATTATTTTTTCCTTGTCAGATAAAATGGTATTCTGTTGGTTTTACATTTTACATATAAACCACAGAAAGTCATTATCACGTGTGAGCACTTATTTGATACTGTTACTCCCAGACACTTTCAACTGCCAAGAAGTAGAATACTGTCATTACTTTGGCAAAGCAAAAGTGGTAGACATGTTATTTCTGTTAATGAGGTTGGGATAATTAAATAGATTAAAATATAACCAAAGTATGTCCAAATTACTTAGGTCCTAATTCAGCAGAGCCCACAGCTAATGAAGCGTGATCAGAAATACCTTGTGTCCCACTTTTAGGGATGACCCTTAACTCTTATAATGGAATATTGAATGTTTGCTGTTAGGGTGGAAACAAGCACTTAACACTGTGACCATGGCTAATATGCAAACTTTATACAGAGTTTGAATAGTCTTGATCTTTTCAGTGATTAAAATTTAGTTTAGGATGTCATTTGGGTCTTGTTTTTCATGTGTTTGTGTTTTTTTGGGTTTTTTTTGTTGTTGTTTTTATTTTTTCCCTGACTACAAACTTTCAGAATAAAAGAGGCAAATTGACACTGTTAATTGAACACTTTCCAACTCTGCTTTGGAGTAGAAATCTCATTAGAATAACTACTTCTCTCCTCCACCCCGGATTTCTGACACTTCCAAATCTGAGATAAAAAATTACAGGCAAATTCTTATGATATACACATTGGCAAAGCTTGGTTTATGTCCCAGTTTCACTGGCTGGCTCACTAGAGACTAACAGCTCTTTATTTCTACCAGCTTATGAAATTATTCCCCTGGGTCTAAGATCTAATGCTGCAAGTGATTGGTGGAGGTGCATAAGAGCTGATTTTCCCAGTGTGTGACTGATTTTTTTTTCAGGTTTTATGAAATATCCATTCCTCCCTGGGATAAAATTAAGATTCTTAACATATTATATGGAAGAGTAAAGAAGGATTTTTCCTTCCAGGATGCTTTTAGAGCCTTACTTTTAATATGAAGCACCCCTGTATTCCTGAGTCAGAAAATGGCTTGAATGTAAGTCTACAATTTTATATGAATGCCCTTACATATTGGCTATCGATTAAAAAAATACAACTGCACATACATTCTTTCCCCCACAAATGCACACATCACCTGATTACATCCTTGATATATTTTACAGAAAAGTTTTGGTTCTAAAGAGCTAGCATTTTGTGTTTAGTTTTGCTTGTGGTTAGAATTTCTGAGAAAATCCCATTTTCTCTGTGTGTCATTCTACCATGCTCAAGAATATTTATTTCTGATGAAGTACCAACCATATTTATGTCAGTTTGTTGATCTGATTAAGAAGACTCTAAACTTATGCTTAACCTGAATTCTGCTATTTTTCTTTCAGACGTGAAGATCTGAACCCAAAGGTGTCTTCTTTTTTTTTTTCCCCATGATCTATAGCAGTAAGTTAAAAAAAACCAAAGGTATCCTCTTCAATATAAATTTTACTTAATGGAGTTTACTCATGGATTGAAACCCTGTTGGTTACCCCTTGTTGGATTTGTTAGAAATAACCCTTCATTACTGGTCTTGCGTAATGTACACAGATAAGTATAGTTTTGAAGAAAATAACGCTTTTACAATAAGGCTGCTTAAAATTATTTTTATGAGATCTTTTCCCATTTTTTTGTAAACCGTCTTTCCTGAAGACTTCATAATTCAGGTTTGTTTCAAATGAACACTAAAGAGGCTCTCTGACTGCAGTATTGATGATTTTTTTAATTAGTCAAACATGTTTGCCCATCCATGGTAAAAGATTTATTTTCTTGGGATAAAAACATACCTCATCTGAGCTATTTAATTTAATATTATGCTATTTTTAATCATGAGATGAGGAGAATGGAAAAAAACAGCAATATGACATCAGTCTCCTGTCAAATATGTCAAAGGGAATGTCAAAGTGGCTCTGAAATACATTGCAGCTGTGAATGGAAGAAGGAAACCTAATAAGCTTTGGGAATGTTTTGAAGATTTCTGTAATTAAAAAAGAATATATAACCTTCTGGAAACACTGATGAAAAAATATGTCACAAACAGCAGGGAAAATTAATCTCCAGTTTCTGTGCAGTCTTCATCTTATAGAGAGTATCCCTAAGATTTTTTTTATTTGAGGTTTGCCACGTAAATATTTCCATGCTAAACTGTAATGTAAAATGCAAAAGGAGAAGGTGCTATGGAAGTGCAGTGATGTTTAGGCAATGCTGAATTAAAAAATACTGCAGATGTGCAATACAGCTTTGATAGTGCAGTGGTTGCTCATGGCAGATAACCTAGATAAATCTCCTGCAGTTTTAGTACAGGAGCACTGTGGTTGTTCCAGGTTCGAGCAAATAAAATCATGTGTACATATGGCCTTGCTCACATCATCTTTCTTTTTCTCCTATCTCTTTCATTTTCCCCTTCATTTTTATCTTCAATGAATCTGAACTTTTCTTCAGAATGGGTGTTAAGAAAAAATCCTGAAATCTTTCATTGGGAGAGGAAAATGAAAGATACTGAAGTGGAGACTCTAGTTTTGTTTACAAAGGAGAAACATGCTTTTAAATGTGTGACTTATGACAGATAACCCCATTAAACTGGAATACTGAGAATCTCATCCTTGTTTTATTTATGAGGCTTGAACACTATGAAGTGTCAGAGAAGGCTGATGCAAGAGCAAATGATTTTGACATTCTTATTTTCAGTCCGTTTCTTGTGCTTTGCTGAGAAATCTAGTGAGATTGTCTCCAGTGTCGAACTGTGAATAACAACCTGTAAACTACCTACAGACATGGCTCATGGCTTCAGCTCCTACTTGGGTTCATCAGAAACTTTGCAGGCAACTGACGAAGAACCCTTAAAATATTCATCTGTGGAAGCATATCTTAAAGTGAGTCTGTGTACATTAATCTGTTGTAAAAACAAGGTTAAATTAGTGCTAGAAAACACATTGCATTTAGGGACATCAGCTAGGATTTACAGCCTAGCTCAGCTAATCACCGGGTTGGCCAGTTGATCTGAAAGTTAGTAAAGCCAGCGGTACTTAGAAGCCATGGAGTGTCATCAGCAGTTTCCCAGCTAAGGGTTTCAGTAGGTTATGCTGTAGTTAAATAATTAATAATAAATAGCAGAAAATCCAGCAGAGGAACCGCAACAAAAACACAATATTGAAGAAAGCAGAATGACCTTTATCTTCAGCCAAGCAGTGACCCGTGATCTTCCCTTGAGAGCTGCACCCCAAAAGGCAACATTAAGTAGTGAATGATGAGCAAATGCTGCAGAAGGATCACTTTTATTAACTTCAGTGGAGATTTCGTAAGCTTCAGATTTGCCCCATGGCATAAAATGACACAGGAACTCCTCTGGTTTAAATTATGATGCCACAATGTTGGTTTATATTAGTGGAGAACCCGATCCTGGGTCTCCAAAAGGCAAGTGACACCCTTTTTGTGAGGTCCTTGTAGCTGCAGATTGCGGCAAAACTTCCGCACAAGGAATCTACAGCCAAGGGACAGAGTGAGATTTCCTCCTTTGCTGCAGGGAATGGTGCTATAACCTGCAGGATAACACTTTGCAGTGATCAGTATTTACAGTTCAGCACTGCTATAGATAGAGTTAACAGTTTTGTCTTGCATGTGAACATAAACCCCACTCTTTTGGTCAGATTATAGGTCCTTGTAGCCCAGTATCATTTCTCTTAAAGTGGCCAGCTGCAGATTCTAAGAGAAAAGGAGAAGAATGATTTTGCAAAGAGATGCTTGAACAGCAGAGGTTATGATTTCTGTATGGTCATGACTGGCCTGGAGAAGATAAATAGGAAATAGTAGTTCATTGTGTCCCCTATTGCAAATAGATCATATGTTAAAATTGACACTGCAGAAGCCAAAATCTTGCATGTGCCCAAAAAATAAGTGAAAAAATTAAGGAAAGGAAGAAAAGCAAAATAAGTGAAAAAATTAAGGGAGGGAAGAAAAGCTTACCAAAGCTATTAAAAACAAAATGACCATCTCTGGCTCAGGAAGTCTCAGAGTCAAAATGTTTCCTCTTGTCCCACAGCAATTTAAATTCATCAAACATGTTTGTTAATGGACCTTGCCAAATACTTTTGGAAATCTCAGTACTCGGACAGTATTACCAAAAGACATAAAATAATGTCCCTCATTAGGAGCTTTTAAAGATTCGTTAGTAAACAATAAAAGCTAGTATCTAAACAAACTAAACACTGCTTGGAAAAGGTATTGTTGTGGTGTTTGGGTTTTGGGTTTTTTTCTTCATTCTTGCCAAGGACAGAAAGCAAAGCTGTAAGAAGCTGTCAGGTCTAGCTACTGTCTAAAAACCTCCCATGCTTTTCTAAGGAGCAGTGTTAGCAGGTTTCACTGTCAGCCATTTAATTCGAGCTCACAAGCTTAACCAGCTTCTTGTCTTCTTCCAGACTTCACGAAGCCAGTCTGGCTGCCGCCAGCCAGGAGGCATTCAGGTGCTCTCAGGCTTACAATTCAAGCAGAGATTGAAATGATTAAGGCATGGGGAGATGGCTGGAGTAGCACCTGAGGCTGATGAGTCTATCTGGCAATGCTGAGACTTAGAAAATGCTAGAGAAAAGTGATTGTTTTCATATTTTAGAGGTCATCTGATGTAGCTGCTTGTAACAAAGGTGGTTTAATCACAACAAAATCATATACAAGATAGCGCTGTGTCCCTGCACTATTACAAATATCTCCCAGGTAAAAAAATAACTCTATCTTTTCATTGTGGGAAAACTTCCATAAATTTCTAATTAAAAAATATATCTTTCTTCTCCTCTCAATACTTGTTTCTCTAATTTGCATTATAAATAGATGAAAACTTTATAACACCTTCATATAGACCTTTATGAAACTCTCTAGTCCTGCTGAAAACTCAGAAATTCACTCATAAATCACCCCAAACTCACTTATCTCAGCAATTTTTTTTTCTTTCTCAATGCATTTAGTTGCTATTCCATTACCTCTGAACACTCACCCAGAAGCTGTTAGTCCAGTAGCATCCAATTCATGCTTACCCACTATTCAGCTTAAAGTATTGAAACACCCTTGAGGAGTTCCTTTTATCAAAGAATTTTAGCATGAAAGCAAGGTAGAGTCTATCTTATTTTTTATAGCAGATTTCATCTGTTTCTCTTAGCCCTGTATGAAGCTTTGTGAGAGAACGGACCCTGGATCAAGCCCTCAGTAAATGTAGTCATCTTCGATTTCATTTCTACTAGAGGCAATCTGGTGGAGTTAGGTAGGATTACTGGTAAACTCTCTTGTTCTCTTTCATGCTGCTCCCCTCTCCAGTTTTCATCATCTGTATTTGGCTCAGGGCTCCTTCTTCTGCTCTCCTTGTGGTCTTATTCCTGGGTTTACAAGGCTTCATGCCTTTCCCAAATCCCGACTCTGTTTTTACGGGAAAAGGCCAGGAGTAATCCCTGTCACCTTCTCACATAATGGCCCTGCTGCCTCTGTCTTGGTTCATTGCACGTCGAGACAGCTGATACTTTTTTTGATAGTACTGAAACAAACTTACAGCAGCTGAGGATCCACTGAGTCTTTACTGCTACGTAAGTTTCTCACCAGTGCAATCTGAAAACTGGGACCAACTGATCCTCCAATGTGCATAAATATTAATCATCTTCTAAGTTTTCTTTTGGAATGAATCAACTCGACAGAACAAAAACTAGCTGCAGTTTTGGGCATAGTTCGTTGCATGAATCCTCCAAAGTTCCAGAATGAGTGAGATGGTATCAGGTTTGTGTGCCCTGGCCATACACAACCCTCCAACGCTCTCAAGCAGCCAGTATAATCCAGTATAATCTCAAGATATATTTTCTTCACTACACTGAGGATATCTTTGTCAAAAGAGCAGATAGTATGGGGAAGGGCTTGCTTTCTGGTTCTGAAGGCAAGTGACATAGCTCCATTCATATTCGTGCTGTTAATTCTCTCCCCCTTCAAAACAGAGTAGCCTCATCCATACAGCGTATTGTGAAAAATCCCAAAACATACCTGAGTTTTGCCTGAGAGAAAGCTACTTGGCCTGGGAAAACCCACTCCAGGAACTGTGCTAATAATTAATCTGTAGTGACAATCTCAGGACAGTGTTCAGAATTGTGCCCTGTCTCTGATTTATTAGTTAAGACATAGCTGGAGAGTCTGGAGAGAATTTGAAGGAAAACTTGGTTGTATGTGCATTTAAACCCTTTACAGACTAAGATCACCTTTGCCAATTTCTATATAAATCTCTATATCCTTGCCTGGAACTATGTCTGCCCCCGGACATCAGTGCTTAGGAATGGTGCCGATATATTTTCCAACATAAGCAGGTTCAGTAGTTTGCAACTTTGCTAACAGACATGTTTATTACATTCATACCCAGGGCATGGAGCAGCCGTTAGATGCCCAGGAGCAAGAACTGTACTTTGCAAGCATGGCAACTATTTCTGAAAAATACCAATTCAGTAAGTGTTGATTCCAGTTATTCTGGGAGAGGAGGGAATGTGGAAGGAGACTGAGTACCAAGCGGTTGATGCGTCTCGGGAATGAGGACTATATGTTCTGTCACAACACAGCACAGGGATCGCGTTCACTTCTGTAGAGAGGTCTGTGTGCGGTTTAAGCCACTTGTGCCAGACTGCACCTCATATATTGCAAGTTTCTGTGGCATATTGATCCTTCACACTTCAATAAATGACTAGCAAGAGCTTTAAGGGCGTAAGAATGGCCAAAGATACAGGGAGATAGCTTAGACAATTTTAAACTGTCCTTCTTGACTAACTTCTCCAGAAAGCCCATACGTCCTTTAAATCTTAACCCTCTATCACAGCACATCAGCCATTTTTGCTGCAAACAGCGCAACACATAAAAGTGTTGCCTTCATCCTGAAAAGGCAAGCTTGGACTCTCCATTTCTCTCCAAAGTGCAGTTGAATTTTAGCTCACCAGGCTAAAACTTTGTTTCCTCGCAGGAGTCAAGGAGTAATTCCCAGAGCGTCATAAACTTTGTAACAGATATTGCAGCTTTTAAATGCCTCAGATGAGATTGTACGTGGAATGAATTGAATCTTGCAAAATATTTTGGATTTTGTTGTTGTTGTTGTTCCCCCATCAGGAATATAAAAAAATCTTTGAAGTTTCTCATGGAAGGCGATGGAAAAATGCTAGAATAAGCACCCTTACTGTAATCATAGAGTTAACACTTCAAGCACTAACCCAAAGTGTGAGGAAATCCTGGGTTCAACAAGACACTTGCACCACTGATACATAGTTTCTCTGACAAATTGATGACAGTACTGCAAGGGGGTTCTGTTTTTCATGTTTATCACTAGCAATTCCACCCGGGTCACAAGGATTTCTGCTTGATGATGAAGTTGTCAAGAAGAGGAAATTCTGATTTCAGTGAGCCATGGTGCAATAAAATAGGTTTCTCTGGGCAGTTTTAACCAAAATACACTCAGCCCTCAAGCACTTCAGGAGGAAAAAAGTATGGGAAAAGAGTGTATTCTGATCTCGTAGATCTTCTCTGACACTTTACCAGCTGTTGGTTGTCTTAATCACTTCTTCTTTTCTTAATATATCTTTTCTTTTAAGCTCTTTGGAAGTTCTGCTTTCTACATGACTAGGCTGAGCCTGAGACAGATGGAAACACTGTGGGTACTGAACAAGCAGTCCCAATACAGAAACCAGTGGTGTGTGGAAGTTGGGGAAGTAACTTCTGCTGCTGCTATTTTTTAACGATTACAGTAATATACCTGAGAGGCTTAGTGACTTAGTGGCACTTAGCAGCATAAAGGCAAAATGGGCTGGCAAGGCATTAAGTGAAAGAAAGCTTACTTGCTAGGTTGTTTGTAAGAATTTTGCAATTATATGTACCAGAAGAAAAGCGGTAAGTTAGAGAAAGAGAGCTGTTTATCTCCTTTAGGATATTAGAATGGTTCAATCACAAATGCTTGTAGTCTGGCAAAAATAACAAGGAGACAAATGTTGAAATGGATGAAAATGACATTTTCTAAATGAACAATTCTGATTTTATTAGAGTGAAAGTTGTTTATATTTTGAAATATATGTTGATCTACAGACAAAGAATTAGTAGTCATTAAAAAGAATAAAAATCAAATGAAACATCATGAAGCAATTCAAATACATTCTTTCAGCCCCTGAAAATTTTACAGATTTCAGTGCTTATGTGTTTCAAGATTTTCATGTTAACTTCAATTTTGAAATGGATCTTTCTTAAAATCTTAGATGTCCCTGAGTGATACAAAATGAAGCAAACCAAAAATATTTCTTACTAGTTACCTTGGTGTTTCTTTTAATTACATTTGATTTCTATTTTCAGTTCCTTGCTAACACTTGACGTATATTGTGTACAAAAGCCTGGTTCTCAACTGGTGTAAGGCAGTTTTATTTCATTGACTTCAGTTAAGCAAATGCCTATTTGCATCAGTTGAAGTTGTGGCCTAGGGATTACTGTATAAATAAAGAAATACACCACTGAAAAATTCACTTGTGACTATATTAAACAGATGGAGGACAAAATAGAAGGACTCTAAATTAATCACTGTTCTCAATAGTGCAGTCCATGAAATGTACTGTAAAATGTATTGTAAAAAATGTATCAGAGTAGGTGCGATATTGCATTATAGTAAAATACAAATTTATGGCATTAAGTTTATTTGACAGTCTTGGATAAAGGTCCCACGTTATTCTTATCCAAGCAGACATGAACCAGAGGAATATACAGTTGAGAGAGATTGTGGAGTTGTAGACCAAAGGAAAGAGGAGGCTGTTTCAGCAGTTTCAGCTTTGGCTTCTGATCGTGAGCTGATGATGCACCAGTGACCCGAAGTTTCGGTGATGCACTCTCAGCACACCGTCAGCTCTTGAATCATGACTTCAGTCTGGTGGATCAACACCGCTCAGCCAGTAGAGAGCAAACCAGACTGTGTTACAGCCTCTTACACCTGCTAGGCACTGCTCTGGGAAATAAGTGTATGCAGGAATTGCCACAGAAGGATCTCCATTCTGAAGCAATTTACTTTTCTCTTACATCTGAGTTAGTAAATTTGCCTTGGTTGTTATAGGGATAATAGAAAGAAGCCAAAGGACCTGTGCGGACACAGCTGTATTAAGAGTGGGTTGCTGCTGTAGTATTCCCAGGGTAAGCACAGGAATATGTAACCGTTAGGCCAAATTCCTCTACCCTTTTTCACCAATTCAGATCTGGATAAACTAAAGGCATTAAGTGACTCCCAGATTTCAATTGGTAAGCTATGCAGCATTTGGCTTCTTGTGTGAGAAATACACTCCCATCTGTAATTGTTACCATCTGTTTGGTATTCAGGTTGTAAAAATGTAATGGAGATGAAGTCATATTTCATATTCTTTTCTCCATTTGGAGGTAAGAATGAAGCTATAACAGCCTGTAAATGCATCTGCTGGTGATAAGATAGTACAGCTGGAAATGGGATGCTAGATTCTGCACGGTTCAGGAAGCTTGTGTGTAGAAGCTGTTATGCTGCAGTGTGTGCTGGTATTCTGTGATCCCATGAGATGATTGATGTATCATAAATAAGGTGACAGAAAAGTATTTTTGCTGGTGTGATGGGAATAAGAAGTGCAAAATGTCAAAAATGCCCTGAAAATAACCATTCAAATTTATGTAAATTGCTTAATTAATTGACCTCATTTGTGTTTGCAGATTTTCTTTGCGTTTTCCTTTGTGAATTAGTTATTTTTCATCGTACACTGAGACAATATTCCAAGGCTAATTAAACTCTTTAAAGCTATAGGTTAATATCCAATTCTTATGTAAACACATTTATAAACATTAATCAGATCTAAATTACCCATTTTATAAATACTGTTTTATTCATTTGCAGTTAATAGATGTACTGTCTGTATTTATTTTGCTCTGGGCTCAAGGAGTTCACGTTAGTCTGTAAATGTTATTTCTTTAAATGGTATCACACTGTTTACTTTTGCATATACTTCCAAGTGTTTCTGCTCTTTTATCATCTCATGGAATTATTGGATAAGAGTCCGTTTGGAGTACAAAGACTGAACTCAGAGACCCTCTGGGTCTTGAATCCTGTTGATGACGGTGATTGATACAAAGATGGTCTAGGGAGAAAGACTATGGAAGAAGCAGGGTAAGCTGATCCTCTGGCAGAGAGGTAAGGCAAGACGAGCATGTTACCGTGTGATAATGTACATCTTGAAATGCCAATGAATTACCTGTTCTCAGGAAACTGAGCTCTTAACCTGTGTGAAATGTAAACTAATTCAGCTTTCAGTGAAAGAGAATGGAACAATTCTTGATGCATGAAGTTTAATATCCTCTCCACATTTTCCTGTTAGAATTAGCATTAGAATTCTAACACTGGATAATATAATTTTTTTTGCATAAATATCCTTTCCCCCTTGGAATTTTATCTGTTTCTTGGCAAACACTTGCAAATATGTGGGAAACAGGGAAATGCTTTTTTCTCTAGCAGGCAAAATCCATTTTCTGTTCCTTATTTGAACGAATAGTGAATAAATGCTACTTCACAAATGATTACTGCTACATGGAGAAGGTGGAGAGAAACAACGGATATTCATTCATGGAACATATGGTGGGGTGTTCAATCATACAGTAATTCACCCTCTTGCTAGAGCAGCTGTAAGTAAATTTTGACTGTTTTCATTGGTGCTATGCTTTTGTTCTCCATTGCATGGACAAGAGTTGACAGAGGCTGTGGTCCAGATTTTGTCCCAGTGTGCTAGGCACTGTACAAACGCCAAAAGGGAATATTTCCTATCATGAAGAATTTAGAGCTTGCATTCATTAAATGGCCAACTTCTGGATAAAAAGGAGATGCTCAAAAAAGTTAAGAGGCCTGGCCCACCATCATGACTAAAGTCTGCAGCAGAGCTAAGATTAATGTTCAGATGTTATCATTCCCAGTGTGATGCCATATTTGCTCATGCCACAGCAGCATATTGCCTTGTATTTTTCTAACATGGACGTAGGTTAATTATTTGCTGTCAGCCTATGTAGCTGCTGAGCATAACTTTCTGCTAGAATTTTTACTCCACAGGTGCTTGTAGCATCCCTTGCCACAAATACCTTCTAGATGCTGCTGTCCTCCTTTTGTCAAGTCACTGCTAGGGAGGCTGATGAGACTCAGCCTGCTGTTGATTCCTGTGCTGTTTTACATGCATCCCACAAAGTTTCTGCTGCACTATTATTATCTTCTAGTGGCCCCATAGCCTGTTTCTGCTCTATCTGACAATTTTTATATTCAAAATTACTTTAATGATTGTGATGCCATAGCCAGTGTTTTAGTGTAATCCAGGTATGTACTTTGTTCTGTTATTGTTGTTTTTTTCATTTCATTCACTGATTTCTCGAGAAAAGCAATCAAGTTTGACTGCTATGATTTGTTTTTCTATAAACTCACAGAGCGTATTACTCATAGATCTGACACCCTTTACATGGTTATATGGTTGGGGTTTTTGTTGGTTTTTTTTTTTCTTTTCTCGAAGCTTGCTCTGTTGTTTAGAAGGGCTAGAAATTAGACTTACAAAGCAGTATTTACCAGGGTCAAATACTGGAAGATTGATACCATGTCTAAATCTATGGAACCTCTCAATAAACCCTCCACCTTTCAAACAGCTGTCAGTAGTTCTGTGCATTTATTAACTAATTCAGCTGAAATCTCTGAATGCATATAATCTGAACAGCTGATACAGCTGTATTCAAATTTTGGAATTTTTCCTTATATTTGTTTTTGTTTGCTTTTATTCCAAGTCCATAGTCTGTTTTATTGTCAAAGATAGACTTAAGTCTTAAATAATGGACATATCTTTCCTCTTTTCTCCCTCCTCCTTTCTCTCCATAAAAAGAAGTGTGACCAGCAGGTCAAGGGAGGTGATTCTCCCCCTCTTCTCAGCTCTTGTGAGACCCCACCTGGAGTGCTGCATTCAGCTCTGGGGTCCCCAACATAAGAAGGACATGGACCTGTTGGAGAGATCCCAGAGGAGGGCCACAAAGATGATCAGGGGGCTGGAACACCTGTGCTAAGAAGACAGGCTGAGAGAGTTGGGGTTCTTCAGCCTGGAGAAGAGAAGGCTCCAGTGGCACCTTCCAGCAGCCTTCCAGTACCTAAAGGGGGCCTACAAGAAAGATAGAGAGGGACTTTTTACAAGGGCATGTAGTGATAGGACAAGGAGTAATGGCTTTAAACTGAAAGAGGGTAGATTTAGATTAGATGTAAGGAAGGAGTTTTTCAGTGTGAGGGTGGTGAGGCACTGGCACAGGTTTCCCAGAGAGGCTGTGGATGTCCCCTCCGTGGAAGTGCTCAAGGCCAGGTTGGATGGGGCTTTGAGCAGCCGGGTGTGGTGGAAGGTGTCCCTGCCCATGGCAGGGGGGTTGGAACTAGATAATCTTTAAGGTCCCTTCCAACGCAAGCCATTCTATGATACATATGGATATATATATTTAAACCCAGATATGTGTGTATATATATATTTACGCACACGTATTTCACTCTAATACAGATTTTGAAGAAAGAAGGGATGAAATTATATTACAGCCGCTGAGCTATCTGAGGCTTGTTTACAGTCTTGCTTCCTAGAGAGCTGTGTACAGATACCTAAGTAAAGCACTTAGGAAAATCAAAGGAGACGTGTCAGGCAAAGAGACCATTCTGTTACACTTGAAGTTTTCTCCTCCACTTCATAGCTAACTGCACTTGTCTCAGGGGATAGTCTTGAATTTGTGGGCTTAATTTATTTACTGTGAAAAGGCAAGCAAAAGCAAAATGTTACCTGTAACAGTCCTTTGAAAAATATAGACTTAATTAAATACAAGCAAAGAAAATCCAGCTGAGGATGTGTGAAACAGAGGATTTCTGTGCCAGAAGGTTTGAAGGACACTTTATAATTATTTTTGGTTTATATTCTGTAGGTTCATACTCAGGAGTCTTGAATCTGAGCTCCATTCTGAACATACTTAAAAATATATCTCATTTGAAACTACTGAATTTCACCTTGCTAAGTCTTTGTAACCACAAAATCAACCAGCTGGTGTGACTTCCAGGTGACATTGAAAAACCCTTCCTGGCATAAACATTCCTGGACAAGTTTCAGCCAAAATCTGGCATAGGAATGTGCCCAGAATATGGACTCAGGTTGACTGAAAAACAGCCAGAAGTTGGCCCAAGATTGCTGAAAGCTTTGCAAATTATTTCTGGTTTGTTAGGAAAATTTTGCCCAGCTGTAGTCATTACAGATGCATTGTAACAATTATTATACCAAGTGAAAGGGTGTCCTGGGGGTGTGGAAAGATGGAGGGTACCTTTTCATCTTGTGTACAACAGCAAGACAGGAATCCAAATTCCATTTAGCAGAGTTCTAATTAAAGGGACTTATTGTTTTCTCAGCCAGAACAGAGTGGCCCAAAGAAAGCCTTCTTGCCGGTTCAACAGCTGGTTCCCTGAGACATTTTCTCCAGATGGGTTGAATTTGTATCCAACGTAACAATACTACTCATGTGGCAAGTATTTCTTAGAGGGTAAGGAGCCCTATGAAAAGATGGTGGTTTTAAAAAGAAATGATAGTACTTTTGTTTGAGAATTGGAGCCTGAATCATTACATTTTGCTTTTTGCATCCTCCATTGTATAATGTTTATCAAATTGTCATCATACATCACGGCAAAATAGGATGAAGATATTTTTTGTGTGTGTGTCTGCGCCTGTGTTCAAAAGCTGATTTTTTTTTTTCATCATATAAGAAAGAAATCCCCATATAATTTATGACATCTGCCTTTTGTATTGTATTTTCTATGGTATGTTAAAGTGGAATCATTTTGGTTATAAGGAACCTTTGGAGCCATGTAGTCCAGCTGTCTGTTTGGAGTAGGACTATTGTCAACATCAGGATCTGTGGACCAGGCCAGATGGGCTTGACATGTCAAGATCTGAAAACCTGTATGGATGGAGAGTCTACATCTATGCCATAGCCTGTTCTTATCTTGAACTGCCCTCCTAGTGATGTGGTTTATCTTAGTGTCCAGTCTGAATCTCCCATGCTGGGCTGTTGCCTCTTATTATCATGCCACTGTGGAGGACAGTTTGGCTTCATTATCTCTGTAGTTTTCTTCATGTAGCTGAAAGGCTGAGCTTAGATTTTCACTTAACCACCTTTTCATGAGATCAAGTAGTCTGAGCTCCCTGAACCTCACCCTGTAGGTACTGTGCCCTAGGCTCCCAAGTATCCTGGTAATCCTCTGCTGGAGCCTCTCCACTTTTATAATATAATAATCCTACTGTATCGTATTTCTGTTTTTAGCATTCATATTCTATATTTTTGATAAAGCTTTCTTACACTGCACTGTCTGTTTCTTTGTCTTGGTTTATGGGCTCTTCTTTGGGTGAGTGGAGAAAAATGGATAATGTGAGAAAAATGTTAAGAAACCATGTGGGATTTTTCTTTAAAACCCAAGCCAGTCAAATTTTGAATACTCAGAAAAACCCTACCAAAACCCACCAAAGAACAAAAGAAAAAACCCCAAACTCTCCTCATTGCTTCCCATCTCTGTCTTGCAGCCAAAATTCCTAAAGTGATCTAATAGTGGGTCTTGAAACGACTGTGCTTTTTGAGCAGATTTTTTGTTTGTTTGCTTTAAGAGTGATCCAGATAACTACATTACATTCAGCATACTGAGGCTGAGTGCAAGGAAAAGTGTCCCAGCAGTGAAAAAAGATAATTTAGGGCTGCTCATTTTGTTCAGATGTTCTAAAATTAGGCTACACAAAGGTATGAATTAACTTTTCTCTTTCTGCAAAGAGCAAAGATGGATGGCTTAAAAGATTGCTTCCAGCATGGACTACTTCAGGGAATATATGACACATATCAACTGATACTCACCAAGATGCTTTTTCTGCCATTGGTTATCATCTTATAAATGTAATATTTCTTTCACCCACACTGGTACTTGAAGAAATCTGTATTTTCATGTTAGCAGCCATGAAAAAGTGCTAAGGTAGATATTCCTTCAGCTGATCCTACTCTGAGAAGAGTTTGTGTCAAGGTACCCTCTGGTGACCCCATAACTAAAGGGCCATATGTTAACCAATTTTCCTGTTCACAGCCATAAGACTATAATTTCCCTCTGGACTTGACTCCGCTCCAAGAAAGACAAAGAAAAGATACGCAATTTCACTTGATCTTTCTCTGTCAGAGGGGAATCAGGCAGCCAAAGGGGAGAGTGCAGAACCTCCTGGGCTGAGTTTTCAAGTGCTGTTTGCTGATGAGGCCAACAGAGTTATGTGCATGTGACAGCTGCTTTTCTGTTTGTGTGGTCTCCCGTGAAATCTAGTGTGAAGTCCCTATCAGAATCTCTTTCTGTTTAGACGATGGGATGGTGGGTGCTGAGTCAAAACCAAGCAAAGTCAGGGAAAACAAAATAAACAAAAATTATTGCTGCAGGAAAAAGGAAGCAACGCCATGACCGAGACCAATAGTAAAAACAAGGTTAATTCCAAGAAGAAAAAGAGAGTCCATTTGTTTGCTCTGAAGTTAACTTGGCACAAAACTTCTCCCCTGTATTTAAACAAAAGCCAGTGTGAAAGGACCCAAGGAAAGAAAGTAAAAGTTCCACACTAGAAGTTCTGAATTTCTAGGAATTTGTTGCATTTTATCTTTTGTTTTCATTCTAAGTTAGAGTGAAACCAAATATCTTTTACGTTTCATGAATGATATAGTGGGGGGAATATTACTGAAATTTTAAAATGTCTCGATGGATTGATTTTCAGTGTGTGTATTTCAATCACATTCACATCTTTTCATGGTATGTGATTTAATACTGTTCTATATGTTAATGTAGCTGACTTCTGGAAGTGACTATGTGTCTGTTGAAATAACTATATTACCTATTTTCCAAATCATAAAGGGTAACTGCTATTAGTAAAGACTGAAATATCTTATTTCCTTGATGAATCAGTGTCCTCATATGTGGGTTTTTAAATCAATATATTCAACATTTTCATACAAATTATTTAATTATACCACAAGTAGAAGACTCTTTAATCTAGATGTTCAAGTATTTCATTACAGGAAACAGGAAAGAAGTTGATTATCAGATAAGCAATTTCAGTCACTGCTAACTAGCAGATGCCCTTAAATATTTTTACCAAGTTAAACTCAAATACTTCAAATATTTTGTGTTGTATTGTAATATGCCAGCAATGATAGATGACATTATTTTTTGATACCATGAAATAAGGTAAAAAATAAAAATAAAATGATTGAACATGTTAGTAAAAATCTGTTATCATCATTCAGGAAGTTGTGGTAGTGTTTTTTCCTCAAAACAACAACAACAAAATAACAAAAAATAAATATGTGAATTATACTTTCTGAACATTTCTCTTCCTCTGTGTCTAATGTATAATTTCTTCCAATTTTAAACAATATTGCTGTGCATTTCTAAATGCTTTGATCTGGGAAAAAAGACTGAACATTTATGTTTTCTATATCCACATTTTTACTCAGCTTGTCAAAAGCTTTGTGCTATTCAAATGCTAAAAAATGTTCCCTCTCCTTACCTGTTCTTTATAAAAGGATCATCTGCTTGTACATGAACAAAGCACCTGCGGGTGTAGTCTTTAGCTAAGCACGCTGCTTATGGGGATTGTCCCATACTATAAATTGATCTTACATTTCACCCCAAACTACACCGGAAGAACAGAATGAGAGTGCAAGTTTTCTTCAGACAACATTCAGGACTCTCTTTTCTTCAGAGCATAGATGAGGACAAAAATCAGAAAGAGTCAAATGGAAAGAAAAAGTTATCTCTGCTGCTCAGGAAATGCAGATGATGCCTCTAATTTTCAATTGGCAGGTAGGTGGTGTGGGTCAATAGAAAAGCATCAAAGTGCTGCAAACTCATGAAGTAACCTTTATGTATGTCGCTGTAGAACTATGTATCAGAAGACAATCTTCTCATGTTCCTGCAGGATTAAGAAGTTGAGTAGTGGTGACAAGAAGGTTTGCATTGTGCCTTGTGCAACCATTTTTTCCTGCATTGTTTTCATTTGCTAAGTGAAATTTAATTCCCTTTGTTATTCTTCTGGCCTGCTAGATGCAAGGAGAAAATAAAGCACAGCAGTAAAGTGCAGTGGTCAAGTCACAATTTGGTGAATAATGCAGCCAGTGATCAGTTTGAAAAGGTGTGTCTGAATCCATCAGTCAGAAGGAAGAGCTAAACCTCACAGAGAAAATGTATCCCTGTCAGCAGTTAATATGAGGTTATACTGAATCATACATTTCTGTTATGTTAACTTATTTCAAAAAGCAAATTGATAAGTTTTTGCTGTATATGAGAAAGTGATTGCCTACCATCATGTTGTGATAGTTTTGAAGATCTGGGTTCTACTAATTCCTAAGCCTTTTTGGTAGACAGAGGAGAATCAAAAGGCAGGAACTACACCTCCCTTATTATAATGAATTATTGGCAGTCTGTGATAACCTCATTATTCCAGGAATGCATCGAACTAGTTATTGAACTACTACATAAAAACAGCATAGGTAATGCATGTCCAAGTAGATTCCTTATTTAAGTTGACCTCATCTCCTCCACTTCCCCTGCTTCTCCCCAGCCACTCCCTTCCCACCCAGGGTGCCCCACATCTCCTCCTGATCTCTGACTGCAACAGGGTCCCTATCATATCACAGCAAAGCTCAGCAGCTCTGTAACGAACTGGAGATTCGGGTTTACACGGCTGTCTCTGGAAGGGGAATCACCCAGGAGCACCCTTCATTTCCAACAACGTCACTGCTCCTTGGGCAGGAGACCAGCCTCGGAGGGCTCAGGACGAATGCTGCCGCATGCAACAGGGACATGACAACAGGCTTTAGTGGCAATCGCAGTGCAAAGCGAGAGGTTGCAGGGTCTCCTTGGGGAAGAGGAGATGCATCCCTAAGTGAATGCCTCTGTTTTCCGCTCCTCTCCAGTGTATCATAGAACCATAGAATGGCTTGGGCTGGAAGGGACCATCAAAGGTCATCTAGTCCAACCCCCCTGCGGTGAGCAGGGACACCTTC
>JAVKLA010000027.1:47045117-47063643 GCA_034782735.1 Sagittarius serpentarius
GCTGCAATAAGGTCTCCCCGGAGCCTTCTCTTCTCCAGGCTGAACAACCCCAATTCCTTCAGTCTGTCTTCATAGGAAAGGAAAGAGAGTTGTCAGAGCTGTCAGCTCAAATGTGCATCTGAAAAAGAAATTATCATCCTTCTTTCCCTTGCACCCAGATAACTGTGGGATGTATGAATCAAAAAATATAAGCACATAATTTAATTTAGCCTGCTAACACCATGTATTTCACCTCTTAAGAAACTTGTGGCTCTCTTGATAATAAACAAGTCATAGATGTCAACACATCAATTGAATTGAATTAGATAACAAGTATTGTAAAAAATGTTAAAGAAAGAAATGTTGGAATCCAGGCCTTTGCATTTGTATAGAACTAGCTCCTTAACTAAGCCATAGCTAGATAGAGGGAAACCAAACAATTTACGATAATTAAATTGTAATAATTACTGTCCCTCAAAAGTCATGAGATTACTGTTAAAATCTTCCAGAAATGGTGAGAGGGAGAACATAAATATAATCCTGATTCCTATCTTAGCTGTTAGCTTCAATGGACATTTAAGGCACTATAATCTTTAGGAAAAATGTATTTTAATGAAATACAGGGAGGAGTTGAAAAGCAAGAAGAGTATTCTGATAAATTGTAATTAAGTGTGGATTTAATATGGTTTTTTCCTGGTGCTTCTGCAATTTTCAAGCAATAATTGGAAAATAATGCTATTAAAAGGTATAGGATTTGAAGTTTTTCTTAAGAAGCTAGAAGCAAGCATCTTTCTCCCCTCTCTTGTAATATAAATAATTTGGTCCTGATTCTCTTCTACCTTACATAATCTTTTTTTCATATTCCTTTTTCTTATTCCTACTTTGCATCCTTGAAAAACATGTGATGCTGGTGTAGTAGTGTTTTATATTACTGACGCTAATTTCTTTCATCTATCAATAATATCTGAGAAAGTCAAATACCAAATCAATTTTTTGTCAGAAACTCAGACCTGCACAACAGAGCTGAAACAAAAAATATTTTCATTTCTAAACATCACCACAGGACAGGCTAGTAAGTGTATTATCACCTTAGTCATCTACTGGGACATGGCAGTCTTCTGCCTTCCACAGTGTTAGTGCCCTTTTTCAGTTTCTGTCCATGGTGTGTGAAGAGAAATGGGATGGAGATAAATAGGGTGAATTGGAAATGGAAAACTATTGAAGAGCATCCATGAAAAGCTTTTTTGAGAGAAATATTTTGGTCTAGAATAGTCGATCAAAATCAATCTAATATACAATAAAAATTATAGAATATAATTTCAATAAGAAAAAGAGTTTTATAAAAATTCTTCATGAAGTAGATTCAGTGTAAAGTTGTCATCAAAGTTTATGTGCTGTATGTTCTAATGGGCACTTCTATATAAGTATTACTGGTTTTAGTGTGTTCTTCTTGCACTGGAGTGCTGCTCTCCAACACTTCCATGGGCACATGGTTGTTCCAGTGTCTACTAGGCCACATCTGTATTAAGTTCACTTGCTGATCAGTTCACATCTTCAGCTCACCAGGCTTAGTAGCAGAAGCTAGTAGAGTCAACACCAGCAACGCCTGTTCACCACTGGCTTCTGCTACTTGTATTCACATTCACTTTCACAGGGATGAAATTCAACCCAACTGCTATCCTACACATCTTTACATTCATCTGTGACTGACTTTTGTAAGCCTCACACCTGACCTGAATCATCTGAACAACCTACTTCATGACGTTTCAAAGTACTCTATCCAAATCTGTCGTGCCTCAGATCAACAGCATTAACAATCAGTGTGGCATTTTCATATAGTTTTGCTGAGATGATAGGGATCAGGTTTGTTGCCCTGGCACATTCCATCCCACTCCAGGAAGAACAGCAGTCCTGGGGGAAACAGCCTGGCGTTATCTGGACTGAAACATCTGTATAGTTCCGAAAAATAATAGGAAGTGCACGACTTCTGGAGCAGCAGTTTAGCAAAATATGCCAGATGCTAGCTTTCACAATAGTGCCTACACAATATTTTGGAGTACCAAATGCCCCAGACAGCAGCTATTATTCTTCTGAATCTCTCTGCCTGACTGTCTTACCAGTTGATGAACTGTTGTAGAGAGAAGTCTATGTCAAGTGCATCAAAACAGGGGTAAATGATACCATTAACAGGTGGAGACTTCATCCCTCGTGGTTACAATCAACAACATCACTAGATGAATCTTTCCAACTATCTAATGACCAAAATGGTATTTATGTAATTATATATTACCTGTGCAAAGGGTTTTATAAGTATGTGAATTGTAAATGTTGCCACTCAATCACAGCCCTTGATGGAGTATAATGGATATTAATACGTTACGTTGAGTGTGTGGATGCTGCACAAGTCACCAGGTGTCCTCATCTGCCCTGAGCAATGTTGACAACCCCTTCCCTCTCTCAGACAGGAACACTGACAGTGTCAGGAGACCAAAAGTTCATGGCTTTATCAGAAACCCCTCGCTCTGAATCACATGTCCTACCTGGAAAATACTGGCTCACACTCTCCAGCTGGGCTCTTCTTGAAAAAAAATTAAAATAATCACTTTCACAGCAGTGTCCCAAATGCCATATGCATTGTCACAGTCTGCTGAATGTTACAGAACATTTGGTAGCCCAGCAGGAACCATGCCATCAAAATTGGTGAACAGGGCACTTTGGGCCGACTTTGTGCAATCCAATGCTGCTCCAGCTCCCATGAGGAAAGTACAGGCTGTGATACACTTATTCCTGCCTCATAAGGAGCCAATGTAAACTGTGAATGTAAGTCAGGACTAGGGTTACACTGTGCTTTCTCTCATGGTACACCCTAAACCAAACTTTTTACCCTTCCTCCCCATGTTCACAGTTCCTGGGCTAATTAGAAACTCAGTGTGTGACCACAGAATTTTTTATATCAGGCTCACTCAGCAAGTTTTCCCTACAAAACTCAAATACACTCTTCTGAAGAACAAGGATTCTCTAGTGATGTTCCCCCCTTCCCTGAACTTGCTACCCACCAGGCTGTCTCTTTACTCTTTCTCTTTGTTACTCCCTTTAATCTTGCTTCTATTTACAGATATAATTACCCTGTTGTTGACGTCTCCTTATCTTCATATCAGCATCCCAGAAGAAATTTGCAAGTTTGCATTTGGTGCAATTTATCTTATTTGTCTTCGGAGATATTAGAGACATTCTAACTACCTCTTGTTCTGTGCCAGTCTCCAAAAGAGCCTCATTCTCCTCCACTCCTCTCTTCTGAAGCAAGGTTAGCCCTTGCACCAGCACCAGAAGGTGACTCCTATGAGTGCTAGGAAAACTTCCAGCACCACCCAAGGTCTAGTGCCTAGGTATCCCCACCGGAGCTGTCTCTCATGGTCTTTTTTCTGTTCCACCTGGTCCAGAGCTGCTGGTAGCCCCTGGTGGTTTTCTGCTTCTTGAGTCATCTCGTATTTCTGGTAGGCCAGGGCAGTCCTTCTACTTAGAAAGTCTTTTGTGGCTTTTCACTGATCTCAGAAATACTGTCCACAAACCATCCAAGCCAGAGAAGCAGGAATCTGGGTCTATCTGTGGGGACACATTGGTGCTTAGTGGCTCACCCTCAGCATCGTGTAGGGAGAGGGAAAAGAGTCAACACTGCGTCTGTACACAGTCCATGGCAGGACGCTGCGCTGACTGCATCTGCCCAGCCACTAGCTGTGCATCTCAAGCTACCACCAATACCAAGTCCATGTCCCTGTTTCCCTATCAAGAAGACAGAGTTGACTTGATCCCGACTTAGCATAGGACATGAGCAAACATCGGCAGTGTGGGTGACCACAGGGAGCCTGCGCTGGAGTGCAGGCTCAGTCTTGAGCATCGTAATGGTGAGGACAGCCTTTGGGATGTAATTTAGACCTCTCATAAACCAGATGAACCTTTAATGGGAATAATGCCTGGGCCACCTGTGATGGATTAGCTACCTTCCTGGCTGGGTCTCACAGGCCAGGTCTCTGCTGACGGATCAGAGCCAGCAGGGATGGTCTCAGTGCGACAGTGCTTATGATGGGGATTGGCTCAGATGACTGGTGAGAAGGGCAAGGAATTGCCCGCTCACTGGACTGTGAGAGCGCGTTGCGGTTGGAACGAACAGAATGACACACTGGAGAAGTCCGAGGACTGGTGACTGTAGCAGAGAGCTGTTGCTGTGCTGGAGAAACAGGCCAGCACACCTCCGGCTGGGGCGGGCGTTTGGGTGACTTGTGCTGGCCCGAAAACCTGCAGCTGCCGGGCGCAGATGTGTTCCTCCTGGTGCTGCAGTTCCTTTGGGCTGCTGGTTTGGGCTGCAGGGCTTCCATTTACAGGATTGGTTTTTTCTTTCTCCTAGCCACAGGGGAGCTTATCAGATAAAAGAACTTGGGGGAGTGACAAAGATTGATTAACAGTGAGGTGGAATGGGATTTTTATTTCTGCCTCCATAAACACCTGAGTGACAGTCAGCTGTGTGTGACTATGGTCTTATCAATAACAGTTTATGTGAGATGCGCTTGAACTAAAACATTTTGTATTTAAACATCCAAACCTTTGGAAACTTGAATCTTAGCACTATTAGGTAAAGGAATCAAATGCTGTACTCTTTCAGCATCAGGGAACAGCTGTAATAAACAGGCAATGTTTCAGAGAGAGATAACAAAAGCTGTGCAACAAGATTTGGGGATATTCCAAGGGATAATTCCCCTGAAATTAATGTTAATATGTGAAATTTTGACAGAGATATTTAAGAAGATGATAGAAGGCATATTTCAGATCTGATTGCTCTTTTTCTCATGTATCACTTTGTAATGGAGGATTAAGAGACGTGATGAAATTACAACTGTTTGTAAAACCTGAACAAGAAAATGCCTCTCTGGGGTTTTGTGGAGATCTCTGCCTCTTGCAATCAAGGCTCAAATTTTTGAATGCAACAGATTATCTATTATTATTATGACAGAATAATAAACTGAGCCCACACTGCGATCCAAATCCTGGGTTTCAGTCAAAGGCTTAGGTAACAAACAGGCTGCAGGTTTTGCAATTTGGGCTAAGTAGGACCTCTAAAGGGTAACAGTGTGTCACCTTTCATTACTATGGGCCATATGCAGGGCTGAAGGGAGCCACAAGAGACCACTTAGATGAGTGCCTAGTGTTTAATCAGTTTTCTGGAGACCTTTGTAAAACTTTCAGTCACTATGACATATCAAGCGTGAAAGTCCTTGGTGGAATTTCTCCTTCCACTTCTGCTAGCAGAGCCCTTTGTTCATGATGCTCCATGTTGCTCACAGACCTAATTGAGAAGCAAGGGCCTATTTACAGTGAAATTGCCATCTCATATCAGGCTAAAGATAAATTTCAAAAGTTCATAACAGCAGGTAGGAATCGGTGCGTATCTCCTCTGTGCTGCCTAACAGGAGAAGGACAAAATGTATTTGCATGCACCTGTGTGGGTGCTTGCACCAGAAAAAAACATCCCCTCTCCTGAGAGTTTCCCATTTTGGAACCAGAAGCTTGTCTTGGCCTTTCTTTTTATGCTATAGATACATAAATAAATACGACCAGTTTTTCTTCTGAGCTCCGTGTTAAGGGCCCTTCCAGTCTGAACTTTTGCTGTGCTGTCTTCTGAATAAAAAAAAACAGTATTTTTTATTTGTCTTTCTTTTTTTCATCATGCCTTCCAGAGATAAGCTGTGATTGCCACATAGAAAAAACAAATGCATTCGGTATTTTTTTCCCTTTCACATTTCTCAATTATTTTCCAATGGACAGTTAACCAGCTACTTCAGCAGAATTCGTTTCTGACCATGAGGTTGCTCAGTGGGCCCTGACAAATATGACATTGCAATCCCCCTGTGCCAGTTCAGGATGCTGCAGCATCACAGTTGAGATGGCTGTTAACGGAAACTGTGCTAGTGCTATTAGAAGCACCAATGCGGGAGGCTAGAAGTGCTTAGAGGTGTGAAAGACAGGCAAGATTTGGCATGAATCTTAAGAAGGGTGAGAGAGCCATAATGGAGAGGAAGGACTAGTATGTGAGGAAAACAAAAGACCAGGTAGAAAAAGGCAGAAAAAGAAAAATAGGGAGGATTCTAGATCACAGTGTTGGGAGACTGAAATTTACAGAGGAGAGAAAGACAAAGAAACTGTAACAATATTTGCTAGGCAGTCTTTTAACAGTGTCATAAACAGATCGTCTTCTGAGAATTCCGTTCAGTAGTTTGGTTAATACAATAACAGGGAAGTCAGTCACCTGATTTATTCAAAGAAAACCATTTTGGTATTCCTTGGGTAATACTTTCTCTCTTCTAATGTTGTCTGTTTAGAAAATGTACCTGTTCCACAGTTGTTTCCTTTACTTGTTTTACCTTTTCTTACTTATTTTCTCAATTGTCTTTGATTCTTTCCATGGCTTTGCATTTATAGTAGACCCTCAACTTTTTTGTGGTTGTGGCATACTGTCCAACAAAAGTGATATACTTTCAGTTTGTGCTGGAGTGGGTGGCCATAGCAGTGGAGAAGGTGGAGAATCTGGCTGTACTTCAGTGTCTAATACTTCAATAAAATAGATATGTGTTCTCTCTCTCTCTCTCTCTCTCTCGTTTTTAACGAAACCATGTTCAAATCTTGGCTCTGCTGTAGCATCTTAGGATCATTCATGATTTTTTTTTCCTTCATAAATTTGGAGTAGTGCTTCCTTCCTCATACTGTCTGTCTCGTATGCCTGTGTAGAAAGGATTAAATTAGAGCCTTTTAAATGTGTTCCTAAAACACTGAGCTCTATGGAGTCCCCACTCTTAGCTGGGACCTGTTGGTGTCATCATAGAACAAGTACTGCTAGTGGTGCACTGCAACAAGGCTGTAGAGTGTTTAGGAATGAAATTTAATTGGGGATCTAGGTGTTATCTTTCTCACATACCTAGTTTTATAAGGAAAGTTTGGTAACCTATTTGTTCCAGGTTTTGTTTTTGTTTTTGTTTTTGTTTTTTTTAAATACTAGCTGTTCTTTTTCCACATCTTTAGAATTGCTCCAGTCCTTCAGCTGTCCAAATGTTAAGCTGTCCAATCAGGATAACTTCCTTCATGTTGTTTCAGCAGCCGTGTTGAGAGTATTTTGTTTCTAATACAGATACAAGTAGAATATCATTTATCTATTTATTTATTATTACTTCTGACTATGTGGAATCAAAGACATTTTAGGGGGTCAACTTCAGGGTTGTGTCATGAAATACGAGGTTACTAATCTAAAGTCTGTGTGTATTTAGCCAGACTAACTCATTATAATTCAAAAATAATTGATAGACCTTTCAGTACCCCTCTCACTGGCTGAAATTTAGCTGTGGGCTAGTAAGTTAAAAAAACCTTTGACAAGAAAAAGATGTAAAAAATATATTACACTTAGTTATGCTGCATGCATTGAAATAATTTTTACTGATTGGTAGATCCTTGGCAACCTCAGTGAGTTTGAAGAGGGCTTTTCCAATGGATTTGGTGGAAATACTTAAACATGTCTGAATAAAACTGTGAATGAAGCATCCTCTGTGATTACTTGGAAATGAGTTGAAAGACACTAGGGAGAGGGATTCTTGTACATATAATCATTCTGTGAAAGCTTTATATGGAAAGAAATGACCAGGAGCACTTCCATTTGAATTTTACTATATAGTAGTTTCTAAGCATCTTGGCTTCAAAAGCAAACTTAAATATTGCACTAGCAAAGCTAACTGAAAAACACTATCAAGAATTGAATGAATGCAAAAGAAAAAATAGTTTATTAGTGTTCGCTGAATACACATAGAGGACAGAAGAGTTCAAACTACTCAACCAGTGAGAGAGAGGATGAAGACCAGACTGGCAGAAGGAAAATAAATCCTTTTGCAAGCTAATTGTGCAGAGGGCAGTGATTTCAGTGAAAATGAGTGACATCTGGCCTTTAAGACAGTGCATAAGTCTCGTGACCCTTGCTAAAGCTTGCTGAAATCAGTGGCATGTCCTAGATTAAATTTTTAACTCTTAAACTCTTTAAATTTACAGATAGCAAATAAAGCTTGTTCTGTTTGCATTGGCATGCTGGAGAAAAGTCTAAAGCACACTGGGATGATACCTTACTAATGCTATTGTTATAGACAGAAAAATTAAGACAATTATCTTAATTGCCTTAATTTTAAACTCAGGGTCCCACAAGAAAATCCGACATATTCAGAAATCCGTTCCTCATTACCATTGGCTTCCAGCCCTGTGCTTGTAACCGTAAGACCATCTAGAATATTTATAATTCTGTATAAGTGGAGTTTCTGCAATCAATGTTTTATTCAGTTGAACAGTACATCACTGAGCATATTGGAAAAAAAAATTCGGAGAAGGGCTGAAAATTTTCCTCTTCTGGTTCTAATAATTCCTGTATGTTTTAAAATCACAAAGTCCTCATTTAAACTACTGCTTTGTTGTTCTGCACAGGTAAAAATGGAAGATTTCATATTTGCCTTTGTCATTCTAAGCTTCCAAAGGACTTGCCTGGACAAAAAGAGTTATGCTACCTATAAGCAATTTATGGGGGAAAAAAAAAGGTAATGCAGGAAGCTCTATAGCCACATACCATACTAAGTGCAATAGTCCTGCTGCATATCATTTAGCGGAAGCACTGCACAGTTATATTAAATAACAAAAGCGTGCATATTGCTTATGCACTGGTAAGGGGTGAAATGATTCACAGTAATTCATGAATCCACTATGAGTCTTTTCATTTTTAATGGACTCGGTATGCTTATTTCCTGTGGCACAGTAAAGCTGTAGAAAAGGGAGCAGCCTGCTGGCCTTTGCACACCTGATCATAAAGATTAAACTTTGTTTTATGACTTCAGCTTCAAAAGTACCTTAGAGATTGTGATAGGAACTGATTGCTACCTCATATGAATAGGAGTATAACAGAGCAGCTGAAACCTGAATTGTTCTGTTTTGTGACTCTTATGTTCTATTAACTACACTTTCTGGATGTTCTGGTTTTGCTTTTCTGGTTATGCTGTTTTTAGCATGCTATTATGTCGTGGATGCATATGAAGAAATGATACTGAAATCTTAACTTTACACTTCTGCAGTCTGTAAAGGCTGACTTCTTTCCCTTGTGTTACCCTAGGTACGTCTGTATCTGTTAGACCGTCAGCTGTAAAGTGCTTTGAGGGAAACTCTGTGGAGAAAATGGATATGAAGTGGTGGGTTTTCCCTGAACCTAATCTCTGCCCAAGGGCATTTTAACACTATTAATATTGAGGCAGAAGATGCATATAAATACAAAATATTTGGGCTGTCCTGTAATAATTTCTTCTAGAAGGAATACTATTGACTTCTCAGATTCCACTAAATATAAACAGTGAAATTCCTGTTTAATCTTATGTGATGGATTCCAGCAGGCATACATACAGCCTGGAAAAACAATGAAATTACCTATCAATATGCTTCAGTTCAGAATGTTTGTTAGTACCACTTGCTTTTGTGTTTTTGTTATTATCGATTTCTTGGTAAAACAGCAGACTCAGAACAAAGGTACTATTTATATAAAACTCAGGTAGAAAATACCTGTGTTTAGTTTAATATAACTTTTTCAAAACACCTGTTTTAAAAAAAAAAAGTCATTTTGAATAATGAGAGCCAGAACCGAGCAGACATTTTCAGTGAACTTCTTGGACATCAGGGTAGTTTGTGGGATTGTTAAGCAGTTCAAGATGAATGAACTCACAAAAAGTGATGGAGAATGAAAAAAATTATTTTCTAATGGAAAATTCTTGTTTGGAATGCAATTTAAAAAAAAGAAGTTATGTGATTGTGTTTTTAAAAATAACATCTTAACGTTCAAAGCATGCTTAAAATTAAAGAAAGTTAAGTGCAATAAGCTAAACAAAAATGTTTCTCCTTTATAAAGAAAAATATTTTTGAACAGGGTAGGTCAAGTTGAACTTTCTTATTATCATACAAAACCACATTGAAAACTCCCCTGTTTGTGGAGCTCTGGCAATTACCTATCAAAAGACCAGAGAAAGGAAAGGGGGTGGAACACAGAGAAAAAGGGTTGGGATTTAAGCACTTAATAGGAATTTAATTTTCTGGCCGTCACGCAGAAGGAGGATGCCTGATGTTGAATTCTTTGGCTTTAAGTTAAATGAGCCAAATTATTTAATCTAAAAGAGCCCCTCCTCTATTCTTATTATTCTTTTTCTGCCATTATTTTCCATGACATTTGTTTACCCAAAACTATACTGAAAGACAAGATTCAGATATTGTATGTAAGGCTAGAGGGATTATTCATGTCATTTAGCTAATCTGATTGATGGCAAAATTTTCCATCAAGCAACTTATGTGTGAATTGGTGCCTTCCTATTCACAGCTGAAATCCAGCTGCGTGCAAAAGACCTCACAGAAGCTTTATGTGTCACTTCTATCTCAGTTAAAATACATTTTGAGGACTCATGTGGGATTAGCATGATGAATAGAGCATGTTCTGGCCTGCTGCGCAGTGGTGAGTTTTATCCTTTCTGATGACTAAAATGATACGAACCTTAAATAAAGCACATATTGACATTGTAAGACACTATTAAGGTCCACAGTGTACCATGGTGATGAACCATGACCAAAGTACTCCCAGGGTTGTAATAATTCATTACTGAAATAGCTTCCTTCTAATGACTAAGGCTGACTGTGTCAAAGAGCTTGGACTCCTAACCCCAAGGCTTGTTATATAGCATTATATAAATCTCACTTTCTGTTCATTTACCTGCAGTATCAAAGGTCATAAATCAGAGCTGATATCAGTACTTGGATAGGTATCTTTTAAGGATCTCCCTCTGATTATTGGATGAAGTTACTGTTAGACAAACCTGAGCTTGCACTCCCAAGGGTCATACGTATGCATGGATAGTACTGAGAAATACCTTCCCATTTGCAGGAGCTATTAAGCTGGTTGTCCTATAACTGTTTTCTTTGAATTTCTAATTCTTATTTTTGTTTTCACTTTGGAGACAGATGAATTACTTTGTTCTATCAGGTGAACATCGTAGCTACCAGGGAACACAGTCGCACTTCCTCAGTGTATTTAAGGTCTGTTGATCTTGAACTTTTTCAAGCTCTGCCAGGAAGCGGCATAAGAAATGGAGGGTTCAACCTCCCTCAGGCACCAGCACTGGGTTTTCCTTGGAGCTGAGGGAGGTGGGAATTAGTCCCATTTAAAGAAGGAGAAAGCGGAAGATGGGTGTCTCCTACCCTGGGTCAGTGCTCTAACCACTGCATTACAAGAGAAAACCACTTCAAAGAGCACTCACACTGCACTTCTAAATGGAAAATGACAGCTAGAACCTTATGAATATCTCATTTTTTTCAGTGTATATTTGATACACTCTGAAAATACCCTATTTTAGAAGCACTCAGCTTTCCCAGGACATCTGTCTTGAAAGAATCAGAACCACCCTCACCTGCTTCGGTCCTGGTCCTGTAACAGCTCTTTCCTCTCTGCCAATAACCCTTCTAACCTCGTTACAGTCACTGGCAGAAATAAACTGCATGTAAACCATTGTGTATGCAGCAAATGTAAACCGCCCTGACTAAACTACCACCTTTTGCCTTTCAAACAAACAAGCAAATAACTATCAAAGTTCTTAAATGTTTACTTGCATTTCTCAGAATGGAATAATCTTCATGCAGAGAATCAGATGGCCCATGGAAATCCAGGCGTGAAAATAAATAACCCTTTCTCCATCAGTATATAGCAATCATAAGGCCCAGTAACCACTGACTTTTGCCTATTTTCTTGAAATAGATCTTAACACAGACTTGACTTGACCAAAGGTTTTCAGGGTTTTGTTACATGACATTTTAAAACAGATAAGAAGGTATGACACCAGGCTAAAGCAAAGAACTGGATAAAAGAGTGGAAGACACCAGGGTAAAGCAAAGAACTGGATAAAAGAGTGGAAAAAAACTGGATTAAATAGAAATTTTTCAATATGGCAAGGAGTTAACAATGAACTTGGTGGTGAATGATGAACTAGAAAAAGGTGAAAGTGGTAAGAAGGCAGAAGAAGAAGAAAAAAGGTACAGTGGAATACCTGACAAGAACAGTTATTTTGCCAAAAGTATTTCTCTTTTTTTTTTTACAATTGCAGTGTCAAATGCAGACTAGATCAGTATGGAAACAATGTCTGAAGAACTAGACTGTCAAACAGTTGGCAACTGTTCTTTCCAATAAACCAGTAGTTAGAACATGCCGTAAGGAGATGAAATACTCTAGTTATTCTATTTCCTTTACAGAAAGTTCAATAATGTGACTACTCTAACTATCAGGCTTAAAGCATATCATGACAAAAAGGTGAACTGTTAGAAGCTGAAGGGTAACAACTCCATTGACACCACCCCATCTTGTGTCAGGAAGCATGTTCTGATGCCTGCATTTCAGCTACCAGACAGCAGCATATTTAAATTCTCATCCTAGGAGCTTAGAAAGAAAAGTAGAACAGCATCCACAGGAGAATTCAAATCTGTGGACAAGATTGTCTTGGTCTGCCTTATAAGCAGATGGTTAGAGCCATCTCAGTCTGTAGGCACAAAGGCCCCTTCTCCACATCTTAGATGGGTGCTCAATCTACTGGGTTATTGGAGAGTGATGAGGCCATCATCTTTCCCAGCAGTTTTGAGTAGCTAATGCTTTATTGATTTGACTCCTCAAACTACACAAGCACCAGAGTATTTAATTTGAGGTTCAGTGAGAGTATTGCCAAGTATAGTAACCTGCTCATCCTAGGTTTTCATTTTAGGAAGAAACAATGAAACATTGATATACTTGTTTAAATGCTAATCAGCTTTGTTTGGCAGCCAGACCAAAATATTAATTATTCTTACAGCCTTAATCAAGGACAAAGAGCCTGTTGATGAGCTTCAGAGGGACTTCATCTTACATAAATGGGTTACTTAATGGAAAATGAAATTCTGTGCTGAAAATATAAAATAATAAAGCATGAGGAACTCTTAAATCACTTGTCAAACCTTGCAGCATTCAAGACTAACAGCAGTAGGTGGAGAAAGGGACAAAGGCATCTCTGAAGACCTCTGCTTAATGTTCAGCTGCAGTAAAAACTCAAGCATAATATTAAAATGCACAAAGAATGAGACTGAAATATTTCAGGTCATATTATAGTTCCTGTCTGTATTCTGTATAGTGCCGAATCCTGTATGATCTCATATAATGTACTATGTGGAATATTTCTCCAGAAGGACAATTCAAAAAAAGGAATTGAAAAAATCAACAGGATTAATATAGGACATAGAAAGCCGCCTCAGTGAAAACCAAGAAAAACCTTATGAGACTGTCAAGAAAACAAGTAAGAGTCAACCCATTAAAACAAAAAAGTAGAATGAATTTGGATTAGGAGCATCTGTTTTCCCTGACCCATGTTACAAAGAATAAAGGACATCACATGAGCCTACAATTTGCATTTTGTCAGAACTAGTAAAAAGAAATGCTTTTTTTCACATAACATTTAACTAAATTTGGGATTTTTTCCACAGGAAATGTGTTTAAGATACCCAATTAAATAATATTATCAAAGGAATGTGGACATTTAAATGGCTATTCAGACTCCCCAGATACCGACATCTACAATAGCCTAGTTTTTTGAAGAGAGAGAATGAGTGATAAAGATTATTTGAAAGGACATATTTGTTCATAATTGCCTACTGCAAGTTTTCAAGTTTTTCATATATGTAAGTCCTAATGATGGATGTAAGGCTGTAACAGAACACTCCTAAATCTCATTTTCCTGGTCTTGTTCAGACAGACTTTTCTCTCATATTTGTTACTGAACTGTGGTGACTTTTACTTCTCTGAGAGTATAAGCTAATTGCACCTCTTACAGAATATCTCAGTGATGTTTTGTGAAAGTAATTAACTACATTCTCAACTTTTTGTTATTCAGTCTTTAAGAAAACTGGCTCATCATATGCCTTTTCCTCCCTTATCTTCTCTGGAAATCTGAGGGAACTATTATTTTCACTGATACACACCTAACTGTTGGTCACATTGCAAATGAGTAGAAGATAGCCACGATCTATTAAGTGAATAGCTAATTTTCATAAAGACCTTGGTATATATAATGTTCATTAGAGCATGCATAAATTGCACATTTAACCATCCAGAAGAGAACTTCTTTAATAACAAAACAGTGAACAGACCTTAAATATAAATAATGATATGGAATGTGAACATCTGGAAACATTTAATAGCCAGTAAGCTATCTTTTCCTCCTATCATCAGAGATATAAGAATATTATAACAACACCTTGCTCAGCCTCTACCATGAAATTAATTACCTTTGGACAGACCCCATTTAATTGCTCATAAAATTGATCTGACTTTCGAGCTTTTATAGCAATCTGTATGTCATCAACAAAAGCGCTTAGAATAAATAAGACTTTTTTCCATCTCTCTGATATAATCACAAATTAAAACTAAATGGACGTTCCAATGCATTTTGGCACAAAGGGTAGATATCTCAAGAAAACACTAGAACAGTGTACATACATAGGCTCTTTAACATTTTTCTGGTAGAAAGGATATTTGACAAGATAGTTATTTAATATTCTGACACTGTTGAATCATTAAGTTATCAATCCATAAAGGCCAGTGTTCTGAAATAAATGATGTTGAGGAACTTGGTAGAATTTTGTGGATTAAATGTTATCTAGACATGGACGTTCTTAGCAATTTCATAGAACCATTGACAGTGGAGAATGAAAGAATAGAATAGAATAGAATAGAATAGAATAGAATAGAATAGAATAGAATAGAATAGTTCAGTTGGAAGGAACCTGCAACAATCATCCAGTCCAGCTGCCTGACGACTTTATGGCTGACCAAAAGTTAGAAGCATGTTATTAAGGGCATTGTCCAAATGCCTCTTGAACACTGATGGGCATGGGGCATTGACCATCTCTCTAGGAAGCCTGTTCCAGTGTTTGACCACCCTCTCATTAAAGAATTGTTTCCTAATATCAAGTCTGAACCTCTCCTGGTGCAGCTTTTAACCATTCCCACATGTCTTATCACTGGAAACCAGGGAGAAGAGATCAGCACCTCCCTTTCTACTTCCATTCCTCAGGAAGCTGTAGAGAGCAATGAGGTCTCCCCTCAGCCTCCTTTTCTCCAAGCTAGACAAACCCAAAGTCCATAGCAGCTCCTTAAAGGACATGCCTTCCAGCCCTTTCACCAGTTATACGGAATAATATATTCACCAGAATATATTGTTACACAAATACATGTTCGCTTTGGGCAGACTCCCAAAAAAGTGTGTATAGAATTGTTTTGGATAAACATTTTGTACTTCAAAATTTTGAAAAATCAAAACATCTAAGAAATTTCCTCTGGGATGAGCTAAATTGCTTTGCTTAATCCCAGTGTAAAACTTTAGATCTTATTTTAGTTTTCTAAAACTTTTGGATATATTAAAATTAAGTCAAAATCACCTCAAACTATTTCATTTAAAAGCAGGTTAAAATGCCATATAACATTTTTAGATTTTTTTGGACGTTGTTTGATTTGTCTAAAAGAACTAATGGAACCTACTGCAACTCTTAAAACTGCCCATTGATTTTTCCTAATTATCTCATTATTTTCTTTCTCAAGAATGTATAAGTAGGATTAGTCTTTGACCTACATATTTACATAGTCCATGTCTCTAAATTTAAACCCCGGTTTTAAATTACTTGAGCCTAAAACTAGGGATTCTATTTTAATCCAAATTACCTTCTTGTTAGGAAATACAGTACAGGTATTTTGGCTAAAACTACCTTTGTTTAAAGGCATTATTCTGATGCTTTTGCTTCAGTTACCTTTGCACTCCGTAAATTGTCATATCAATGTGGAGTTGTATGACTGGAGCTGCCAAATGCATTATTTAAGGTACTATCTGCCATGGCTTTACCACAGATAGAGTGGCTGGCAGATATAGCTGGCATGTATGTTTTGTAACAAGCAACAAACATTAACTGAGGAAAAGACAAGAGAGTATTTTCCCCAAATGCTTCTACTGTGTGAAAGTAATTAATCAAAATAGATAATGAAGAGAGAAATTAGTCAAACGTCATTGAATAAAAATTGTTTGTATTCCATTACAAGGGGTCAATGGTACCTGGTAGCTGAAAGCAAACACACAAAAAAGTGGGGGGGTTGCAACAAATTTTGGACTTGAGGCTAGATTTCTGCTGTTCTGTACAAGCAGTATTTGCAGTAGTACCCTTTGGCTATCCACAGTGTTGCAGCTTTTGGAACATGGTCTGAGAGAAAGAAAACCATCCTAACTAGTATACCAAAGGGCAAGTCAAGCCTGGCCCTGACCATGCTCTTCAGTTCATTTCTGAAGGAAGCTGGAGAACTTCTCAGATAACCTAGAACAAGTCAAGTTGACTACATATCAGAATATAACCAAATACTTCTACTTCATCCTGCTGTCTTGGTTTTTGAAAACTCAGGCAGAAGCAGAACATCCCATTTGGTCATTTACCAGGATAGTCATGTTGTCTCAAATTTAGAGCAAACCTAGGCACAACTCTAGTTTTTGTAAGACATGTGGCCCCAGCCAACCATGCTCATCTCCACAGACAAAGCAGAACACCTCTCACACCCACATTGCTTTGTCTTTCAGACACCAGGTTTCCCTTTTAGGTGGCATCAGCTCTGACATTGCCAGTCAAGGAGTTAGACCTGAGGTGCTGAGTGATCGAAGTGTGCCTGGAGAACAGCCGAGCTGTCTCATGAGGAACAGCAGTGAGGTAATTCCCTGAAAATCAGCATTTGGTTGTGCACAGCCCACAGCCTTTGTAAGCACTGGAAGCTAGTGCACATGTCCATTGCTGGCGCCAGCTCAGGTCCACACTTTTCTCCCTCCAAAGAGTAGCCACATCATTTTGGAGCAGATGCTGATGTTAGCCACTACACACAGACAAAAGGAAAGTGGAGGCTTTTATTTACGTACAGGGTGTAAAAACCCCACTGATGTGTCCTGTCCATCTCACCCCTGGACTGCTTCTTCCAGTTCCCCAGCCTGATAGTGCCTGCTGGCACTTTGCAGGCACAGGACCCCAAGGTAAACCACAAAAAATTTAGCATGTGTCAAAGACCCAGTCTGGAGAAGGGTGGGTTGTCCTGGGATGGCTCGGTCTGACCTATAAAGAACAGAGACAACAGAGTTTCCTAATCCCTCCTGCCTGCCTGCCCGCCCAGACACAGGCACACACATGCAAACTTGCTCCAGTCATGCCCTATCCACTTCTCAGTGACAGGATATCGCTGCCCAGACCTTGTTATATTTCTCTAGAAACAAGACTGACTTTTGTCTGACTCAGTTTATTTAAAGTCTTCCCAAGGAACAAGATTGGCGTTTGGTAAAGTGCTTGGGACATCTCTGGAAAAACATATCATCGTGCTAACATAGGTGTCAGGATGAATCATCTCCTACAGAAGGCTTGTACAACCCACACCACCGCTTGGGTGATGAGCCACGATCCTTCTCCTTCACTCTGAGTTAGCACCTCAGCACATGCTTGCAGTAATTGCAGGGGCATAAAGTGGAGAAAACAGAGCTCTGAGGATATTGATTAGCTGTGATGCAGCTTTGGCCCTGACAACCACCCCACTGAGGTCCCACTTCATCTTTGCTTTGCATCTTAGGGAGGCAACTAAGCCATTCCTAGGATCAGTCCTTCAACTTGCCCTTAGACTCCTCATTCTTTGCACTGCTGTGCTGGAGAGGGAGAGAAGCTCCTGCCTCCGCCTCACCAATCCTGACTTCCAGATAAAAAGCTTCAACAGGAGAGCAGGGAATAAGTCTTGAGAATCTGAAGTTAGATCCCTTCTGTGCAGCATCCGAGTTTCTGAAGATATCATTTTATTCAGCAGAGGTCTTGATGACTTTCACTGAATGTTCCCCACAAAGCAGAGATGGAATACTTAATATTAAGCAATACTCTATATTAAGGAACCAACACGAGTTTCATTAGTACTAGTAAATCAAATGTGCCTGGCAAGATTTTACTATGATTTAGTTTCCCTAAGTAAAAAACATATACCTTCTTCATACTCCAATTACTTCCTTCTCTTTAATCACATGGGGAAAAAAACCAAGTTCCAAATATTTTCTTTTATTCAATTTATACCTATAGTATTTTCTTCCAATTTCTTCTTACATAGTAAAGGAAAAAATCTGAAGCGTTTGGCTTGCTTTCCTGCAGCTTTATGTATCACCTTTTCATTCTCTTTGTTCTTTATAAATAATCTTGCTATTCTGAAATTCTCACTGATTTTTTTTTTTTTTAGTACCTTTTGTTACACATCTTTGCACACCTTTTTTTTGGAGGATAAAATGGCTACACAGTATTCAGGGTGAGGATGTCTCATTGACTTCTGTGGTGACCAGACAATGTTTATATCGACACATTACTGTGATCTAACTCGGGGGTGGGGTGGAGT
>JAVKLA010000027.1:47063743-47084946 GCA_034782735.1 Sagittarius serpentarius
ATAGAGAGAGAGAGAGAAAGGAGGCTTGCTTTATTTTCAGAAAGTTAAATATTAGCTGTTGCCAAATGACTTCAGCTGGACAAATGAGGAGCCGTGGGGCAGATTTTGAGAAATCGCCATGTTACGCTACTGAGAATCTCGCCCCTCTTTGTGACCTCTATTTATTTCACAATGCATGTGAAACCTCACAACGTGATTTGGAATTGGAGTTTTACTTGGCGTGCTAGCACCATCGCCACATGTTCCTTCCTTTCCCCCCCCAATGGATTTTCATCTCACAGACAGACAGGAAAGCAGGGAGGGGGGGATGGAAGAAAAAGGAAAAAAGACCTTTATAATTCTGTTTCTGTATGGGGCCACAGAAATCCCTCAAGCTAAACACAACACAGACTGAAAAAGAAGCGGGAAGAGATTATCAGGAGCCTGGCAAGAGGGGAGTGCAGTTGGTGGTCAGGTGAAGGCTGCTTTGGAGGATAAGCAATTTATGTGTTATCAGCACAGTAGAGAGAACAGTAGCTCCCTACACTGAAAGGAGATTAAAAAGCAACAATAGCCTTTTCTGTATGCCACAGGCCAATCTACTAACAGTATGAAAAGCTGAGAAGCTGCTTAGAGATGATGTTTGTTTAATTCTCACCTGCACCCACTTGAACTGTGTAAAAGACATGGTGCTTTTCAGAACATATGCATATGTTTCCATATAGCACCATTTTGTGAAAGAGCTTGTGCCCAGTTAATCTAGAAATGCTATAAGATTTGCTGTGAGTATAAAAGACAACATCCCTCCCCCACGCTGGGTAGCCTAGTGGCTTCAGAAAAGAATAAGGAAAAAAGTGGTGGGTTTGTTTTTTTTTTTTCTCTTTTTAGAATCAGTCATAATGGGGAGCTAATAGTAATCAGGGGTGTGTAATACAAAATTAAGGTCAAAGCAAATGTGGCCTCCTTTGCCAGAATAGGATTTCAGTTAGGAAACTCAAGCATTGGCTCAGTTCAGACCTGAGATAATTAATACCCTTGATGAATCAGTACATCACGTACTGTTTTGGAAGAAAGAGAGTAATGGAGGAGCAGTACATTCAAGCTGTCAAGGCATTCGAACAAGAGTTAGGAGACAGGATTTTTTTGGCTGCTACTGATTTTCACTGTGTCCTTGAGTCAACCATCTATCCCTTTCTCTTTCCCCTTTGCCTCTAGGACATTAGACACATTTTAGCCACTACCAATTCCTTGCAGGCAGAGACAAGTTTCCAGCAACATCCCTGACTGCTCCAAAAGAAGCATTAAAAGACAGTTTCTGAAAGTCTTTGGCACACAGAATATTGGAAACTTGGGCCCTGTAAGCAAGACTGTAGATAGGAGCTTTTTTAGAATATGCTCTTACACAAGGACAGCCTCTTTCCGTCAGGGATACAGGGACTTTCATACAGTAGCATCAAGACTCTATTATGGTGGCAGAATACAACACTAGTGAAGTTTCTGAGCTCCATTTTAAAGTGTATTTCATTTTTGCATATTGAAAGGCTGATCCAGACCTTCACTACCCTGCTGGTTAGAAAGTAACGCAAAGCTTACTATTTTTCACAGCCCATCTATATGTATTTGTTCTTGTTACAGCTTCACCCTTTTGCTGAAACAGCCTTTCTCTTTCCTTGTGTATATAGTCCCCTGGTGCCTGTGCAGATATCTGTCAGAGCTCTTCAACCTTCGCTCCAATGTGTCAGACAAATGTAAACATCATAATTATCTTTCTACCTTCTTTTGCATAATATTGCACTACCAGAGTAGAGGCTTCATACCATATCTGTGGATTCAGAAAATCTGTACCAGTATCTGCCTGATTGGTTTGAAAGTAAGACGAGATGGAGTCGCAACTGAAGACAGAGACAGATGCAAGCAAAGCAGTTGCATTCACTTTCCGTTTTGCATGGCTGGAGGTATGGGGAATTACACCTCGTGTCTCCTGCTGAATCCAGTCATGGTAAACCCATTGGTCAGAAGGCAAGGATAGGACCTCAACCTCAATTCTCATACATCCTCTGAAATTTTGGACATGTTTTTGACCCTTCTTGGGTCTGTTTGTTATCTTTTTTAAGGAAGCGACAGTAACACTTAGAGCCTCACTACATACATTTATAAAAAACAGAAGTTACACCAAAAAATTTTCATGTATGTGTTTTAATTTGCTAACTTCATTGGAAGTCTGGGATGCTGGAAAAAATATTATCTTTAAATCAGTTTCTCCTTTCTTGCTGGAAGAGTTCCTGTTTTATAGTGTACAGGAGAAAAAGATTCATTTTTGTGTTTGATCAAGATCTGTCGATATGGAAATGCAAGGACTGATTCTGCTCTTGGTTGTTCAGATTTTTAAGTTACTCCTGCTTTAGTGTGGTGTAAGATCAGACTCATTTCTGACGTGATCTTACATGAAGAACATTAATTCCTCTGAATTGAAAGGTACTAAAGATGTATTATTGGTATTATTGTGTAGAGATGATGGAATTTTGTTATTCTACTTGCAAGTCGGCTTTAAAAATGTGACTGGATAGTCATGTTAGCTGTGTAGGCAGAAAGCTCTGCACTCTCAGAGGATCTTTTGTTTGCTAAACAGTGGCACAGGGAAGACACAAGAAACCTGGCTGCTGCTTTCTTTGCAGAGTCACAGCATTTCTCAGAGTGCAGGCTTGTAAGATGTAAGCTATCATATATTAATTACTCATAATTTAATTATTGCACATTGTCTTTTTTAGCTGAATAGTTGATTTCTCATTCCAGCTGTTCTGCTGCCTGTAGTTTATAGTATGATTACTGTTCACAGGCTGCTTACTGTTTTTTTCCTATAGGTATGGATATTGCATGATTGCTTGAGTTTTGTTTAGTTTTTTTCTTTCTATTTTTATGTGGTTTTTTTTTCACAAGCACTTTTGAATCAAAAGAAATTTTAAGGATTGCATAATGAAACAATTGCATGAATCAGAGTTTACCGCTGGTAACCTTACTGTCCATTAATACAGGACCCAGGATTCAGTCACCCCTGACATTCATAAAGTCCCCTTTCTGTCACTAAATCCTGGTGTAGCTCTGAAGAGGGAATATGTTCCCTGTCACACACATACATGCAAATACGCATTCTCCTTCCTTTTAAAACAAAGACATTTTTCTTTATTATCAGCTTAATATAGAGGTTATTTTCAAATTACGTAACTGAACGAGTAATGTGGAAAATATTTTCAGTTATATTTTTTCCCTCTTTTTCAACAATGTCTTGGTAAGAAAAATCTGTGGTTCATTTTGTTTTTTAATTATTAAATCTAGAGATGCTTCCTCTATGCTTTCTGGAAGTTAAACATCTGATACCTTATATATCCTCTTCCTCTCTGTGGGCCAAACTCCATGACAAATCATTTTGTCCATGATGTTCTGATGCTTCCTTTCATCTAAGCTGTCATCATTTATTACATTATCATCACTATATTATGGGTACTTTACTCGAACAGGAAATCCGTTCCATTGACATCAGAAGCTGGAGTCTAATGGACTGATTGATCCTTGAGTTGACTTAGAGCGTTTCTAAATAGAAATTTTCTGATTTTTTGGCAAAATATTTTCTCTCAATTTTCATTTGCTCCTGTTTTTCAAGAAAAAATGGAAATTTTATTCAAACATTTTTATTTTTTTTACACACCCTAAAAACCTTATTGACCTAAAAATAGAGGGGAAAACGTAAATTTAAACAATGCATTATTAAAATTGTGGCTTATTTAAGTCAATGGCAAATTTGCATTGATACTTAAGGTGCTAAGAAACTGCTCACTCAATTACATAGTTGTTATACTTATGAAGGAATGAAAGAGAATGTGAACTTCATCCTACTGACTTACCACTACACCCATCTTCAGAAATACTTACATTCAAGTGCCTCTGCTGGAATTGCTCGGCTCTTGTCTTGTCTCTGAAAAGTAAGCAATGCTGCTCATAGGGAACTCAGAGACATATGAATTCAAACAGAAACGCTCTGATGCCATCCCGCTTTCCTTCAGAAAACACAGGTGCTCTGAGTGCTATATGTGATTTCATATCAACCTATTACAGTAAGCCACTGAAGAGTCTCTCTTTTAAAAATAAGAAATCTGGGAGGAAGCTCTTGCTATGGGGCATTACTGCTGAAACAGAGCAAACCAGGGTTAATAAAATAAAGGCACCAAACACAAAACAAGACTGTAAAACAAATACACTTGTCATGGTTTACTTTCGGCCTCTTTATGGTGTTGAAGCTGAGTTAGAAGTGGCCACGTTAGCCATTCCATCAAGGTCAAGAATCTCAAATGAGTTGCTATGGGAAACAAATTACTGAGGTGTCAGCTGGAGCTGAAGGTTCAGATATGAGGGAACTTTACCCATTATATGCTTGAAAGATTTTCGGAACAACAGAGGCTGGAAAAGAGCATACTGGTAATAATAAGACCAGGAAAGCAGATGTTTCGTTGACCTTTGCTCTATGCATTCGGACTACCCATTTGCCAGCATGCCTGAGTGGACCAGAAAGGAATTGCAAATAAGGTGTGCTCTCCCGAGGCACAAGTAAATAAATAGACAAATAAATAATTAAAAGTCAGATATTAAGTGCTTTTTTTAGGAAGATATGTAAAAGAAACTCAAAAGCATATGAAACACCCGGGACTCATGCCCTGTTATTAAAGATGAGAGAAGACAGTTCTGATTTTATTACAGCATTAATTTTAGCGGAAGGAATTGAAAGCCAGTGAAGGGAAAAGCTAACCTGCCACTGAGGTAGAACTCCCCCAAAACCTAGTTTCATTCACTCTGTTCACTTAGTAAATGGTCACTGTGGATGTGACCTTGGCTGGAATTGTCTGTGGAAAGAGAATTAGGAGGACTAGACCTTCTATGCAACACTGACATTCCTCTTTGTCAAGGCAATCTGCTACTCTTGACCCCATGAAGCTTACCTCCAGATTTGTAGAAGCTGGAATGTTTTCAGTTTCCACCAAGAATTAACTTCGAGAAAAGAAAAAAATCATGCTTAATTACACACAGGGTTGTTCAGAAAAGTTTAGGGTAAATCCCTCTGTCCTAGTTTGATACTGCTGATCCAACTGCTCACTCAGTAGCTATGGGATGGCTTGTAGAGATTAGTGCTATCACCAAAAGAAGAATGGAGCAGCTTGTCTTTATCACATCATTTGTCTAAATTTTCTCATCCATTAAACTTTTTTCCATTGCAGACCTTTACATTATCTATCCAGGAACAGGAAAGGGACTTCATTTTCTCTGCTGAGATAGAGGGGAAAACATCTCCTCTTGAGACTAACGTTGGATGATGACCAGTGAGTGAAAGAAATAGGCATGATTCATTTCCATTAATTAAGAGATTTTACTACACAACAGATAAAATTCTGCCTACTATTTCCTTGATTTCAGGCTGTTGTTCCCAGGGGCTACCTTTTCTTCTCCCAGTCATTCCTACTAAGGCTTTATGTTTGGGGGTTCCTTGTTAAATATTTTAGAGCTGGGGCTGGGAGAAAGAATCAGGCATGAACATCTATTGGTTAACACTTCCATCACTTCTACACCCTCTGCCCTACTAAAAATCTTGAAAAGAGACATTATTGGGTAAATTTCATAGAAATACAGTAAACAAAAAAAAAAACAAAAAAATCAAGGACCTATGTAGGAGGTCTAAGGATTACAGTAGGTTTTGAGCTACTACAGTACTCCATGAGACTTCACTGGTAATGCTTCAAGGTTTCCCATAATACCTGTGTCTGTATCTATATGTTATAGCCAGGACTTCAGTATTTAGGTGACTCTCAATATAAGCATATAATGTCAAGATCAGGAGATATATTTCTAGAAAGGACAAAGGAACAGGTAGTGAAAAGTCTTTCCAGTTCTGTAATAAGGCATTATTCCTCTCCAAATATTCGTCTTTCTTGCTTTTGCCCTGTGTTACTTGTTGGATTGTAATGATCTAGACTGAGTAAAAGCTGGATATTATATTTTATCATGGCAGTGAAAAAGCTTTGAAATCCTGGAAGTTTTTTTTTTCTTTGGATTAGGCTTTATTGTACTTAAGTATTGTGCAGGAATAACTGTAGGTAATGTCACTGTCAGAACTGTGCCAGCAAGAAGATCTGTAAATCAAACCAGAATTTACACACCATCTGATAGCTCTCTTGAAAACATCTGCTGTGACCCCTAATTTCAAAAAAGGAGTATTAGGGATTCTTTTGTTCAATTGCAGCTCAAATTTGAGCGGCTTCCACATTCTCAGGCAGCTGAAATGAAGCTACACTAATGAGAACAAGAAGATTTCTAAACGGAGAGATGCAGCCTCCGCCTGCTGTAGAAGTTGTTGCTGGTGGGTTTTCTTTTAAGGCTTCTCTAGTCAGTGTCATGGAGCAAGTACAGGTATTTCTGGGAATGCTGTGTAGAAGAACTTGAAAATAATCTCCATCTATTTCAGCTACTGCCCTTAGAGCCAAAGAGCAAATGCTTCTGCATTAAGGATCTCTATGCAGCTGGAGATTGCTTTACCAGTCACTGAAATGGAAACCCCTGGGGGGAGTGGAACAGGTGTTCAACTGTGTACTGCAGCCAGAGTAAAAGTAGAAAAATACCTTAATTGGAAGACTCAAAGAAATAACAAGAAAGTAGAGGCTAAATAGAGCAAAGTTTCATTGTTGCTTAGGTGAAGGTGGATTAGAAATCATTGGTCAATTAAGGTAAAAGAACAAGGGTAACCCAGCTTTTGAGAGCTGGGTTACTAAGTGAAAATACCCTGAATGTAGGGAAGCTGACTAGCTTTAACATGAAATTACAAACTGGCCTGATGTCATTGCAAGAAATCTTGAAACTGTTATAATCAAAATTTTTCCTGAATTATTAAATCTGTTGTAAGAAAAGTTACTGCTAGTTCACAGCCTTTCTCTTATGAAAGACAGGAAACTGCTTGATTTATTGTCATGTTCAATACCGATTTGGCACTGGATTTACCAAAATGCATGCTTACCCTGCAGACTATACCTATGTTAGGTGGCCCAGACTGAGGCAATTTGGGTTTTATAGTGATGGCTTTCAGCTACGAGTAAATAGGAAAAGTCTGCTCTTGTCTGTGCTGCCCTAGGAAGGGACTAAAGTGGTTGCTTGCAGTGTAGGAGACTAGGATCGATAACCTAGGTGCCCTCTCTATTTTTTTCTTACTCTCTTTTTCAGACTTTTGTCAGAAAAAGGAGAAAACATGTACTTAGCAGGCCTTAAGTTGAAGTTAGGCAGCAGATGACAAATGGGGAGAAACAGTGATGGACAGAAAAAGGGTAGAAGAATTAACACTGATGCAGTGAACTGGTGCAGTGGGTGGGTGAGTAAAAAGAAAGTGAGGAAACTCAGGGAGACAGAGCAGATCCAGTCTCACCATGTGGTTGGACTGGGGCTAGAAGAAGAATATATGTGCTCTGGATATTTTATGTTTAGAATAACTGAAGTATAAAGGCAGTAAATCACTTGTCCAAAGCCAGATCAGCATCTTTCAGGAAGATGGTCTCAACCTCAGGAATTGGGGGATCATTCAAGTCAGTGTTGACAAATCTTGATTACTCTTAGTGTTCATGTTGTCTTTGAATCTATTCTCCTATAACAAGACATATGTTACATTCTGTTTCCCCCTCCACCCCTCACCAAATGAACATTCCTTAGCCAGGACTGTACTCATCCCTACATTGGGTCTTTCACCAGTTGTGTTACTGTATAAATGAAGAACATAAATGATCATATAACATGATATTTTCTGTGCCAGAGCAGCCTGGACAAGGTCCATTAAGATCATATCTAGCCTCTGTCACTGTTGAATACCCATATCTGTGTACACAAAGCATAAGAAATGTCGACAAAAATGAACTCAACCTTGGAGGAACCTTTGCCTTAAGTCTGTTAGTCTGTGATTGCCTTTGCAGGCTGTAAGAATGTTTATACATTGTCACGTCCCATGCAGGACAGACCAGGGAGGAGTTACGGAGAATTCAAAATTCCCTCGGGCTAAATTAAGGTGAAGAGGCACCAAACAATCAAGTGAACATTTTATTCATGACAGAAACAACCTGAACTTAAGAGCGTAACGTTAGGTGGCATGGTTTCTCACAACAAGAGTTGGCACGATAACACATAGTCACCAAACATGTCCTGCAGGCCTTGCTTATTTGGGGATCAATTCAGGGAAGACAATCAGGAGAGCCCTCCCACTGAGTCAGGAGGTTCAGAGCAGACCCCCTTGCATTCTAGGCTCCTCTCTGAGAGGAGTCTAGGGGTGGCTAGAGCCACTCCTAGTCCCAGACTTGGTCAGTGATTTCATGTCTAAAAGGATGAGGCGTGGGGATTATGGAAAGAAAAGAGGAAAAAGCAGGGGAGAGGGAGAGAGAAAGATTTCACCAGTCATACGTACAGCATTGGTCTAGCCACCCTAGAGGTCCAGTCCCAGAGGGGTACCCACACCACCCAAGGCTTCAGTTTGTGCCCTTTTATAATCTCTTTGCCTTTGGGTGGGCACTTGAACTCATCAGGCTAATTAGGTGTCATGCACGGTTTGTGCTTCCAGAACCTTCTGGGAATGGGTTGGTGGGTTTGGGGGTCGTCTGGGGAGGAACTGCTCCCTCCCTGTGGGCATAGCTGTTCTTTGATGGTGAGCTGCCCTGCTCAGTAGATCAGAAGAGGGACCTACCCACCCTGCAGCAGTCCTCCCCATCCTGTTGCTGCTAATGGGCTCTTCTTCACCTGCCCTGAGTTACTAGGCAGGGTTCCTTGTTATGCAGAGTTGGTCATTAGGCAGAACTTGCCCCACCACGATGTTTAAGACATTAACTCTTTCAGTCTCTCACATACACATCAAAAGTGTTTTTTTTTATTTGGTTATTTTGTGGATTTGGGGTTTGGTTTTTTGGACCCATGTAAATGTAATCTGTGACGATTGCCATATATATGAAAACTGTGAAGTGTGTTTTATTCTGAGAAATACTGTATTAGACATCTTGTGGCAAACATGCCAAGACAAAATGCACATTTTAATAGGGAAAGCTCCTGTCTATAGCAACCTTTACATATACCAGTTTTTATGTTATATTTGTCATTTTTTGTTTATTTGTCATGAGAGATTAAATAATAACTCACCTTTTTTTCTTTTAATAGCAGCCAGAATTTTGTTTCTGCCATCATATCTTGTCATCTCCCTGCTTCCTTACGAACTGTATACCTCTCCCATGTTACTAGTTGTTCTCTTTGACCATTTCTGGATGCTCTTGATTCTCTCAAAATCTGTTCTGGAGCAACACACTGATATGGGTTAAAGGCAAATTTTTGGAAGCTGTTTATGCTCCTGATTATGCAGATAGATACCTGCCAGGTATCATGTTTGGAGACATCTTAAATGCTGAGGAGATTGCAGTTGATCTTAATAAGCCTTCAGTATCCATCTAGTTTGTAAATTAAATTGGCTAACCCAAAGTAGTCAGAGTCATGCACAGAAGACCAGATGTGACATACCTTTTAGACTAGAATAATACAGGACTTAAAATATTATTTTCTACATGTTTTGTTATTTACCCTTTGCTCTTCCTCATCCTCTTTGGAGTTCCATCATTTTATACAGCTTTCTGAGGGGTTACCTGCAGCAGATACAAGTGACATAAATGTGCAGTTCAAACTGTCGTTTCTATTGCGCATACACTCTCCATGTGTTGAAGCTAAACTCCATAGAATCATAGAATGATTTGGGTTGGAAAGGACCTTTAGAAGTCACCTAGTCCAACTACTTTGCCATGGGTGGTGACACCCTTCATCAGACCGGGTTGCTCAAAGTCCCATTCAACCTGACCTTGAACACTTCCAGTGATGGGGTATTCACAACTTCTTTAGGCAACCTTTTCCAGTGTCTCACCACCCTTATAGTGAAAAAACATTTCTTCCTTATGTCCAATCTAAACCTACCTTCTTTCAGTTTAAGACCATTGCCCCTTGTCCTGTCACTACAGGACTTGGTAAAAAGTCTCTCAGTCTTTCTTATAAGCCCCATTTAAGTATTGAAGGGCTGCAATAAGGTCTTCTCAGAGCCTTCTCTTCTCCAGGCTGAACAACCCCAACTCTCTCAGTGTTTCTTCATAGGAGAGGTATTCTGGCCCTCTAATCATTTTTTGTGGCCGCCTCTGGACCTGCTTTAACAGGTCCATGTCTTTCTTGAGCTGGATGCAGTGCTCCAGGTGGGGTCTTATGAGAGCCAAGGGAGAGAATCACCTCCCTTGACCTGCTGGCCACACTTCTTTTGATGCAGCCTAGGATATGATTCGCTTTCTGGGCTGCAAGTGCACATTGCAGGCTTACGTCCAATTTTTTTATCTACCAACATCCCAAGTCCTTCTCCACAGGACTACTCTCAATCCATTCATCACCCAGCCTGAACTGATGCTGCTGATTGCCCTGACCCAGATGCAGAACCTTGCCTTTGGCTTTTTTGAACTTCTTGGTGTTCACATGGGCGCAGTCCTTAAGCCTGTTAAAGTGCCTCTGGATGGCATCCCTTCCCTGAAGCAAATCAACTGCACCACTCAGCTTGGTGTTATCAGAAAAGTTGCTGAGGGTTCACTCAATCCCACTGTCTATGTCAATGAAGATATTAAATATTATTGGTCCCAATACAGACCCTTGAGTGGTAACAACACTTGTTACTGGTTTCCACTTGGACATTGAGCCATTGACCACAACTCTTTGTATGCGGCTATCCAGCCAATTCCTTATCCACCTAACAGTCCAACAATCAATTCCATATGTCTCCAATTTAGCAGCAAGAATATTTTGGGGGACCATATCAAAGGTCTTACAGAAGTCCAAGAAGATGACATCCATAACTCTTACCTTGGCCACTGATGCAGTCACTTCATCGTAGAAGGCCACTAGAACAGCGAGTCACAATTTGCCCTTTGTGAAGCCGTGTTGGCTGTCTGTAATCACCTCCCTCTCTTCCATATGTTTCAAGATATCTTCCAGCAGAATCTGTTCCATGATCTTCTGTGTGCAGGGCTGAGCAGGGCTAACTCTCACACCTCCAGCTGAGCTTGTTATCTTCGAATTTTCTCAGTAGACAAAGAGCTAAATAAGGCACTATAATCCAGACATAAAAAAAATGTAATGAAGCCTCTCAGAGTTTTCTTAGGTGGTGAAGTTACATCTGCTCTGTTGCTTTCTGTCTTTGCTGAGGAAACTATCCAGTATTGAATTTAATTAGCTAATTTTTTTTATATTGCTTGTGAGGGATATGTGTAGTTGTTAGCACCATACATGAATGTAAAGCAGCCTGGTTTTCTTCCTCCAAACCCCTTAGGTACAGGGAATTTAGTGAAATGATAACTTGCATGATGAAAGAAGGGTTTGCACCAGGGTCATCTTTACTTTTTGGAAGTTTATTAGGAGATTTGGAAAGCACCAGCAGGTTAACTTCATCCTCACCAGGAGTAAGAGAAATTGAAAGTAGGGTTTTGTTTGTTTGTTTGGGTTTTTTTCCCCCCCTATAGAAAGAATCATTTGCTCATTGTGGAAGTACTGTTTACATATGTATAGTTACGATGCTTTTTTTTTTCCTTTTCCTCTCCTACTAATACAGATCCATGTAGGCATCATCATATATTTGTTGGAAGAGCAGCAGGGAGCATTGCTCCTGATGCAGAAAAACAGCCTGGAGTTGTGAATGACATGGAGGTATCTCATGTTTGGTACAGAAAACCTCAGCATGACCCCGCCCAAGATTGCCACTACCAAAAAGTATTATGCTTAGCCCCTATTAAGAATTGTGGTTCACTGAGTTGTCTTCACTAAGATGACTCGTAGCCTGTTGTACATTCTTTTTCTGAATGCTGGGGGAGGACAGAGGGGAGGACTGACATGCAGAAAGCAAAATTGTGATGAGGTCAAGCATCCACATTTGCAATTGTTAGTGGGAGCCATTATCTGATCATTTAAGATGTGATATAAATTATTTGTGGAATTGATACTTCATTGACCTCCTGGAAGATTCAAATAATGTTGCTGATTCAGTTTAAAATTACATTTAAGGTACTTTAATGCATTGCTGGCCAAACATTTTATTGTTTAGCAAGGTGAAAGACAGTTTTGTTATACATAATGCACAGAAATTTATAGCGTAAAGGAAAAGTCTATCGTGAGTTGCCTCCAATCTCAATAAATGATGATGGATAAGAGACATGAGGAATATAGGAGTATATGTTAAAATCTGTCATTTCTCCATTCCTGATTGTGGGAACTGGCTTCAAAATGAGTTAAGATCTTCCAAGTCTGGGAGATATTTCTTCCCTTTTCTCTGCGCTTTTGCAATTCTGCATTTTTTTAAAATTGGTCATCAAATATTTTGAATGGAGGGAAAAATATGTAAAATAGTTACTTTTCCAACTGAAAGCAGTAAATTGTGTCCAATGTTAGGTGTTATGATGCAACTGGTTTCACTCAAAAGACCAGGAAGGGCTGACAATGTCATGAGTCTTAAATATTTGGGGAAAAAAACCCAATAGAATAGAAAATAAGATCCTAAATAAAAGGGGGTTGCTATTGTCTTAACAAAGCAAAGCAAGTATATCAAGCAGAGAGGGCAGGCATAAGTGGGAAGATTAAATCTAACGTTATTCAACTGTTAAGGCAAAAGACCCTGGAAATTCAGAATGACTAAAGAGGCAGGGAGATATTTCACAAGATCGTGGCAATTTCGGCTCTTACAAATGTACCTTACAAATAGGAGAGTATTTATGGAAAGTTATCATCTCCCCTAGTGGGAAGTGTGACCATAAACTGCTACAGTAAAGGCAAGGGTTTTCATCCCTCTGTCCTGTGGCTAATGACAGGAATATCTGATGAGTTCATTGAATTGCATAATACTGTCATTGAAGATAATCATTTAAACCCTATGATCACTTTTAAAGACAAGACTGCGATGGTGCCATTAATATTTTAGGGTTTTGTATTGAGTATAACAGCTGGGAGAAGTGTCCCCATATCTATAAAGGCTGCAGAGTGTGGTCTTTGAATTAGCAGCAGGAGTTGTCATCTGGTTTTAAGTGTTTGATTTTTTTGTACTCTGCAAAATTCAGCTGGAATTGAAGAAGTTCACCGAAGTGTTTAAAAATCTTGAAAAAGTAATGGCTCCACTGGAAACAGCCATTGAGGATGATTCGGAGAGTATAATTCTGATCTCATATGGGATCATCTGTCCTTTTATTACTGTAAGACTACTGCAGAAAGATTGGTGAGATCAGTGTAGAAATACGTTATTTCTGAAAAACCCGTTATTCAGCCACACAGGAAGTCTTCCATTTTCTCGAAGGGCTGATGTTAAAATTTCGTTCTTTTTATACTACCAGATACTTTGGGTAAGTAAAATTTCAGGCTATTTAGATGAAGGGAAAAAGAAAAAAAAGTGACTTCGATCTGATTATCAGTTTACAGCTTAACCAATAAAGGATTTTTCCAGAAGAACACAAGCAAAACCATTTTCCCCCATATTTATAAATATAGCAAAAAAATTCCTTTCAAGAAACTCAGGATGAAGATGATATCAGTATTTTTTTCCCCAAATTTTATGCAAGCTTATTTTTAAAAAAGTACAGCACAACCTTAATTAGTACTCTTATGGAGAGAATAAACATGTCGTCTTTCAAGAGGTGATATAAATAACCTTCTCCTATAATCCTTACCTCCTTCTCGGAATGTGATAAACAATTCTTTTTTTTTTTTACTAGAAAAAAGGAGAATAGATCCAACTAAGTAAACAGATTCATGTTAGGGCAAAAAGAAGCATGAGAAGTAATGTCTTCCTTGCATTCCTGCTAGTCAGTAGTGCAATCATACTCCTAAACCTCGCTTTTTATGCCTTGATTTCAGCCTTTTAATCCCTTGATTACAGTACCCTCTTCTATAAGGAAAATATTTCATTTTCACATCTCCATTTCTTTGAAGTCAAGCAAGACTCCTTACATCTACCTTCCCAAATTAAGTGTCTTGAAGGTCCCAGGTTAAGGTCCTATTATATGAATGCCATTGGAGTTTCTGCACTGTGGATGCAAATCACTCTGATACTCTCTTTTCTGCGTTCCACCTTTTCTAAGGTGTGCCTAAAAATACAAAAAAGTTTACATGAAGAGTTATACCAGTTGGTAGACTGGAAAACAATGATACCCAAAACTTCTGTGGAAAGCTAAGGGGTTTTTTTTCAGCTATATATTCCTGTGAAGCTAGATGCAGAAATTCTTTTTTTTTCTTTTTCTTTTTTTGCCTTTTTTTTTTTCTTTCTTTTTAACTGATAAACACAGCCATTTCAAGTGTAGGCAAATTCTAATTTAAAATCATGGGCTTCATTTCAATGTATGGAGAATGGGTGAAATGGGATATGGTGTGGTGACTTAAAAGCAATTCCATTTTTAATTACTTTCCTTAAATACCCCATGAAATTCAAACATATTTAAGAAGGAAAACTGCAGTAAAAAGAAGAAATTTTAATCAGAAAACTGGGCACCTTTTATTAAAGGAAGAGACATGTACTCACTAGCTATGGTTTGTAAATTGAATGATCATGAAACAGTTGAATACTATTTCCTAGTACTGCCTGGATTATTGAGGCTTTTTTCTTACTCTTGAATGTCCCTCTCAGTAGCAAAAGTAAAAATTTAGCCTGACTAGAAATATGATGCAATAAACATATCTTGGAATGGAAGGACTGCTTTTAGTTTTTATTAAAGGAGTTTTAAATTTTATTTTACTGAAACAACGCAGCCGACCTTAGAACAGTCTTTGCAGGTACAGTAAGTGTTGGGCTGCTTTTCTACTGAACCATCAGAGTAAAAAGAGGACAAACACACTTTCCTCCCTCCAAGTAACAGTTTTTAAGTAGCAAAAAAAAGGGAGAACTGGTAGCAGCACTGCTTTATACACACACATGCAGTTCCCCGAGTATGACTCCTAGGTTAAATTTACTTTGAAATCAGATTAGAATTTATATTTGTGTTCCGTATTTGATGTCTTGAGCTGATATTATTTTTTGATTTACAGACATGGAAACAAAATATTATTGCTTTCCTTTTTTTATTATCTTTTTTTAAATCATTATTATTTGCATGGACTTTGGCAGGAGGGCAAACCTTCTCCTTATGTCCTTATTTCTACAGTGAGGAAGTTGGGGACAAGACAGGAGGATACAATGAAATGGTGCCAAAAATGGGTGGTTTAGTGGTTTGGATGGCTCTCAATGCTGACATGGGGGAATGCCTTTCCTTTGGCTGATAGTCTGTGCTTTGCACCGTTCAGAGCTGAAGAGATGCATAAAAATTACCTAAATGGATCAGATCAGTATTTGGGTTCTTACAGTGGTTAGTAAGAATGTTAAAGATACAGCTATAGATAACTGGGGGAGTCATTCTCTTTGAATTTCATCACAAGTTCAAACCCCTATTTAGTGATTATAATCAACAGAAAAATTGTTTCTTTCACATGAGCCTTTCGCGGTTTCTTTAAAGGCTGTCTTACGGCCCTGAGGTGTCTGTACATCCTTACTGAGCTGGAAAATAACCAGCCCACAGGGGGAATACTTCCACCACAGAAGTTATGGAAATCAAGGTTCCTCTTAGATTTTTACTTTTTTTTTTTTTCTCTCCAGCTTTTGTTGGCAGTTCCAAGCATTCCCTCTCCCAAAGTTTAATGCCAGCTGCCTGCTCTCCTCTTTGACTTGTGTGGTATGATTCCACCAATCTGGCATTGGCTCATTTTGGTTTAGAGCTTTCCAATTATTAAAAAAATAATAAAAAAAACCCCACCAGTCTTCATGTTACCACATTTGCATATGCTCATAAAAGAAGAGCAGGCTTTTAAGGGAAACTTTCTTCCATGCCTTAACTTTTTTTCTTTAACATGCTTTTCCCTTTTTCTTCCCTTTAGTCCTTTTCACATACACATAAGACAAAAAATCCCTTCTCTACCACATTTGGCAGAAGTTTCCTAGATGTTTCATAAGATCCAACAACAAGCAATTTACAGGTCTGACCTCTGGACCACAATGTTTGTAGCTGTCAGTATTTTCAGTTACCTGATTCTCATTGATGCTTACAAAAAATTTATTTATTTATTTATTTAGACAATCTGTATGTCAGCTCCTATGGTGATGTGAATGTAGTATGTGAATGTACTCTCTCTTCCATGGGGAAAATCCATCTCTGGGTTGCTAAGCCCTTTGATCTCACCTTGATTATTTGTCAACAAATGGAGCATTGTAGCAGCACTACTGAAGCGGGCCAGCTCTCCAGAGCCCCTATATACCTTTACGTGTTACTGTTAAATGTAACTCTGACCCACAGTTCAGCTTTGCCTCCCTGCCTGGGAGCAGCAGGAACAGGCTGCTCCACAGGGAAGGTGATGTGGGAGCTGACCATGGCATGGCAGGCACTGCTACGGTGACAGTAATCTTTTATCCTTATCAAGTTAGATTTCTTGAGTTCATGGGGAATTCTCATGCAAGAGAACAAAAGAAACGCTGTATTTTTACATTCACTGCCAGAGTCTTTCTCAACTCCTGTGCAACTTTGTGGGTGACTTCCGTGGGCTCAGGAACAGATTCTGACCAGTTAGCTTGGGGGTTGTTCAAAGTAGAGCACAGCTAACATGCCCCTGTTTCCTTGCAAGCTTAGTCAAACCCCAATATTTTTCCATCTACTTCTATCTATCCAAAATACCTGAGAAGGTGGATGCTACTGAAAGTTTCCAGCTGAAAAATTTATCATTTTGTTTTGGCTTGACACTGATTTCCTATTTGCATACTGTTGCAAAACTTCAGAGGAATACTTGTTTACAGTTCTGCATGCTCTTTTTTTCTCCAGTGGATCATGGTCCTGGACTAGACCACATGACTCATGATGTTAATCCCTGATACAGTACTGGAAGCTTCCATTATACGGGCCCTTCCATTATATGAAAAGCTAAGATTTTTTTATTAGTTTTATTTAAATACTTTAAAGATTGTTTATCCTTAGTCCGCTGCCAAAGTGAAAGTGCTTTGTGCAATTTTGAGGTAACTAAGAGTGTTTTAAAATAATGGGGATTAGAAAAAGCAAATGTTACTGATCTTTGGAGGACCCTTACTGTGATTTGTTATTCTTATAGCCTGCATATAAACCTTTTCTTTAAGCCTCATATGAAAATATGGCTTGTCCTTAGGACTTAAAATAAGTTATATTAAAACCAACCAGAATTCTTTGGTGAACCTAACACACATTTTTATTGGGCTAAAGAGAGTTATTTCATTAAATGGGGCTATCTGCAGCCTTGATAGCAAGTGATACAGTATTGGTTTGGGATGGCAAATTGGCTGTCTCTTTCCCTGCCACACCTAGGTAGTTGGAGATGCCACAGTCTGTGAAGCAAAGTAGACTATTACTACCCTGAGCATATGTTCATTCATTCTGTCCCTATACATAACAAAGGCTGCAGAGTAAGATTGAAATATTGGAGGGAGCTGTGACTATCACATTTTGTTATCTGAACAATTTTTCTTTTTTCCCATGGAGTCATATGACTCAGGGCAGCCATTTTTACTTCTTTAAAATGAAAATATACTACCTCCTTCATTGCTATGCAGAACAAGATTCAAAGGCTGTAACATCAGAAAAGGAGTAATAAGAACAAAATACTGATGATTACACTTCCCCTAACTTGGGGAAAGGTTAATTTACCGTGACTAGGGTTAAATGATCTTGGCTTCATTTATACTTCATGGATTTTTCTAGCTTTGGCCCTTTCCATCTGACTCTTTCAGTTTCATCCTGTGTACCTGACACCAGGGAACACCTCATTTTGGGTGTACCCCCATGGGGTCAGCACAAGGAAGTTACACCAAAATGTCATGGCTTCTTCCATCACTTGTGAGTTTTTCCTCTCCCTTCATCTCCTCCAACATTTATATCTATCATCTGCTCGCAGAAGTGAAAGCATCATAGGACTTTATTGTCATTAAATCACAGACAATGGCTTTTTTCCATCATCACAAACAAAATATCCTTCCCTTCAGAAAGTCTTACACAGAATACTATTAAATGTGTTGCTATTGTTGCTATTATAGCTCTCAGTGCCGTGCATCCTTTTGAGTCTCTGGTGGCTTGTATACCAAATGATTCTTTAGAAAACTAGCATTTTGCAATTTATGGCAAAGCATTATTCGTTTTTTGGGTGTCTTTGTTACTTTTAATGTGCTTCATTCTTACGGTCACTGGCATTCGAAGCAATCTTGGTGCATATAGGAACTCCTTTGATAAGTCTGTAACAATGTTTTATGTATATTATAATTATGTCAGTCAGCCAGAAGCGCACTACAAATGCTTGTGTTACACCTGAAGTGCTAGCAACAGCTACTGTAGAGCTAGGGTTTTGTTTAATGGTTTTTAATTTCATACTTTGTTTGCAGTAAATTGGTAAAAATCTCCCAACTCACGACAGAAGTTTCCAGATTAATCTGTTCACAGAAGGAACCATTTCTCAGCCTCTTCTGCCCATGGGTCACGTATGGGGTTGGAGTCTGTTTGAAGACACCCTAGCAAATTTGACATTATTGTTTCTTTTCAGCTCAAGCTGCGGAGACCAATACTACAACATTTTATCACTTAAAAGCTGTCTCTTTGTAAGTGTATTCATAAAACCTTTTCCATTTTCTCCTCCTGGTCAAAAATGATTAAATTTTATGTTGCATTGTCTTTATTAATAGAGAAATTAGTTTTGAAATTGCAAGTTTATAATGGAAGAAAGAAGTATGGCTGCTAAGATGAGCTTCTACTATAGAGTGAAACAACCACATTGATCAAGGGGGACTATAAAGTGTAACTTGCTACTTTAGGATGTTTTAGGTCACATTTATGAGTCCTACTAGAGTTGATCAGTTTATCTGCTGGTCTTACTCAGTTTAAGAAGGCAGTGGCCAGGGCCACCTAACAACCAGTTAGATATTTGGTCTTTTACTCCAAGGAGAAGAGCAGTTTCAAGGACCAGTTTCTACTACAGTAATAGACAGCATATGATCCAGTGAGGTTAATGAAATTATGTGGTCAGTATTTTCTGCCAGCGCAGAGCTGACTCACAGCAGAGTCTTTCAGATGATGCTGTTTAGTTAGCGATGAAGCTTCCATCTAAAAAACTACCACATTGCTAGCATCCTTGTAAATCTAAAGATCTCTGAAATTTAAGGATGCCTGAGACTGAAGCTCTAGACTTCATAACTCCACTTGGATTTGGGTTCCTAAATGTTTTTGTTACTCAAGCTTGAGTTTTTCTGAATGAGTTTTTAAGAAAGGAGCAGAGGTTTGGTGACACTGTCCAACTCCTGCTGAAATGTCTAGAGTCTACAAAAGTCAGCAAATGTAATGCTAATAAGTTCGATCATCAGGTTTCCTTTCATTACTTCTGTTTAGCGTGAGTGTGCTACAAAAGCAGCATTTCCCACAGTAATTTGGAGCTACCTCATCAAATCTCAGCTAGCATCAGAAATAGCAGAGAAAAGAGGACAGATTCTAAAATACAAAGTTCTGTACCTAAAATCCTTTTGTTCCAGTTCTAAGTGAAGATCTATAACAGCTCATAGTCTCTTTATTTCCTTAGCTTTAAATATCTCACTGCCTCTTGACAAACTCTTCCTTTTTTCACACTTGAGAAAAATTGAAGCTACTTTGGTTTGTCAGGTGGAGATTTTTTTGTGAAACTGTCTATCTCCCGTAGCTCAATGAAGACTCAAACAGAATGGTCTTTATGATCCAACACACATCCAGGATAAAGAAAGTTGTTGTCAATGATGTTTTGCCACTTGCTCATAAGTTTTCATGGTCTTTCACAGTATGTTCTCCAAGTTTCTAAAACAAGGACCTAAAACTGCTGCTAACATCTCCAGTCAATTCACTCTGATCTTGTAATCAAACAAGCCTGCAGAGAATCTGCCAGGCAATTTTTCTCTAAAGTGTTTGAACCTTGCAGGCATATTTCCAGTGCCAAAAATCATTCCAGAATTGAAAACTTCTTAGTCAGGTACAATCAAGTGTGAATCTTTGTCTCTGGGTATATAAATCTTTGGATTTAGGGCATGCTAGTGTTAACAACTTGACAGCTTGTCTGAAACAATTAAATTTTTAACCCAAAGGATCTCTCCTGTCATAACTTTTTACCATTATCTTAGAAGTGTTTGAATCCAGTCTGGCAGCAAACTATCAATTTTTACTTTAAATTAAATGATATTATTATTATTATTATTATTATTATTATTATTATTATTATTATTATTATTATTGTTGTTGTTGTTGTTGTTGTTGTTGTTGTTATTATTATCGATAAGATTGACACAGCTCCAACAGATGCAGTCGTCTGAGGTGGGCACACAACAGTATGGCAGAGCAGGAAGCTTGTAATAAGACTCACGTTATAGTGTGTGTATATATATATATTTACAGACACACGTATGTATAGCATATATGTTTGAAAGACTCACTGACTGAGGCAGCCTTTTCCATTGCTCCACTGCACTATTTAAAGCCTGACATTGCATCCATCTGCAGTGTGAATAACTCTATGAATATTTGTTGCCTTCACTGTGAGTTGAGGTCACGTAGGATCTATCTTTGATCTCTTGTAGGCAATTATTATATTTCTGTAGTATAAAAGAAGTATTGTGAGACTTGCTTCGCCTGTGTTTATACAATGCTTGAAATTCTTGTATATATTAACCATTAAAATGTGAAGTATTATGAATCACTTCATTTACTGCTGAAGTGGAGATCCTTATGACTAATGACAAAATGGAGGACAAGAAGATGATACCTATCTGAAACTTTGGAAATTTCTGTGGCAGAAACAATGGCATTTCTCTATTTGGATTTTGCTAGGACACCAAATTAATGCCACTATGGTAGGTTAACCCATTAAAAAGAGAGTAGAACGGTGAGAAACAAAGACAAAACTAACACTCCCCCACCCCTCTCTTCCCAGGCTCGACCTCACTCCTTCCTCCTGAATCTTCTACCCTCCCACCCACCCCAAGCGGTGTAAGGGGACGGGGAATGGGGGTTGGGGTCAGTTCATCACACGTTGTCTCTGCCGCTCCTTCCTCCTCAGGGGCAGGACTCCTC
>JAVKLA010000027.1:47090108-47104668 GCA_034782735.1 Sagittarius serpentarius
AGTTTGTGAAGAACTGTCTCCCCTGGGAGGGCCCCCAGGCCGGAGCAGGGGCAGAGTGAGGAGTCCTGCCCCTGAGGAGGAAGGGGCGGCAGAGACAAGGTGTGAGGGACTGACCCCCACCCCCATTCCCCGTCCCCCTGTGCCGCTGGTGGGGAGGAGGGGGAGAAAACCGGGAGTGGGGTTGAGCTGGGAAGGAGGGAGGGGTGGGGGAAGGTGTTTTAAGAGTTGGTTTTACTTCTATTTATCCTTGTTTTGATTTCGTTGGTATTGAATTAAATTGATTTTGTTTTTTTCCCCAAGTTGAGTCTGTCTTTTTCCCATGACCATAATTGGTGAGTGATCCCTCCCTGTCCTTGTCTCGACCCATGAGCATTTCTTTATATTTTCTCCTCCTCATCCCACCAGGGCTGGAAGGGGGATGAGGGAGTGAGCAGCTTCCTGATGCTTTGTTACCAGCTGGGCTTAAACCTTAACACACTTCAACTGCCACATTCTACCCCATTAGTAAACTACATTCAAAGTCGTCTATCTCACTTGTTCCTCTACCAAGCAAAATGTTCCCTGTAACTCTTTAAATGTTACAAGAATTATCAGTGTATCTGGAGAAATCCTGCATCCTTTATTGATTTTTAACTACTTGTAAGGGTGTATGCTACCTTCAGGCTTTGCTCTAGTATTAGATAAACAGATTTTTTTGAAAGTGTGAAGGCTTTACGGCAGTATGGGTAAACCTTACCTACAGTTCATAGTGAAAAAACTGTAGTTTGTCTGTCTTTGCAGGAGAAATTTGATGCTCTTTTGAAAAGGGTATGTAAGTAATAGATGCTTATGTTCCATTTCCGCATTATACATTTATCCACAGTAAACATGAACTTTGGTTTATTATATTAAATGACAACACACATCAAAGAAATAGATCTTTTGTCAGCCAAGTGCCTAGTGACAAGTAAAGTGTAAGGCGTTGCTGGATGATCTCTGGATCTGGTACACAGGACTTCTTTGTGCAGACAAAAAATATATGTGTTCTGATTGCTTTTCTTCATGTTTACAGTTAGCTAACAGGACTCAAAGGCTGCAGCTTTACTGGCCTATTTCTGTATTGGTTTGTCATCTGACTTGCAACATTGGATCATGTCTTGAGAACAACCTGCTGTTCTTCAGATATGGCTTTCACTGAATTCTGATCATTCCACCATAAAAATCTTGTTTTGTTCAACAGAAACACATTCTTTATTCTTCTTTCCTCTTTCTCAATGACCATATGCTTTCCTCAGCTCTAAGAACTGCCAATCCCTTCCTTTTTGATTCTCTGTTCTCCAGATATTTATCTCAACCTTCTTGCCTTCATGGCTTAAATTTATTAAAAACTTCTTTCCTTTCAACTGAGTGTTTGTAGCAATGATCAAACCAATCATAAATTCTAGCTTTCTGTACTCTAAAATTAGTATGTTGGGGCTTATAGGTCTTTTACTTCCTTGGTGTTTCTAAACAGTAAAAAATGCTCTGCTCATAACCCTGGCCAGTTCTCCTACCTTTCCTCCTTCACATACACTCTAAATTACAAGTACATCACTATTGCATGCTCATTTCTTCCCTGGTTATGCTTTTGATTGAAAGATTCTAAAATGTACATTTGTAAAGATTTTTACCTAAGATGTTGTCTAATTTCAGGTTAGCAAACTAAAGAACAGACAAGGAGGGGGCTAGAGCTTGCATGTGAGATCTGAACCTCCTGGCTCTTGGTAAGACAGCTAATTACTGGGCATCTGTAAGAGCCTTTGAGTCCTCTTGGACACTTCTCAACCATCTGTTTCAGCCTCCTTCTTCTAGAGGTGAACAGCCCTTAGTTCTTTAGCAAATCTGATGCAGCCAAGCACTAGCTTGAAAGAAATTATATGGGCTTTCTTCAGATGAAGGCACAGGCAGCTTTTAGCATGAGTCCAAGATTTCAAGAAAATTAACCTTTTTTCATGAGGATTATGTTTTTAGATCATTTTATAAACACCACATGCTATTATCATCTCAATCAGTAGAACTTATAGTAGGGCTTATTTATTTCATGTGGACTTGGTGGTATTGGAGTTGTAGTGTTTTTTTTGTGAGCTTTTTTCATAATTAATAACAAATTCTCAATTAAATGTTGTGGTAAACAGCTGCAGATGAAGCCAATTTGTTTATATCTTATATTCTCTCTTATCATTTTGAAGAAAAATGCTGCTGTTGACAGCAACAGCAATAAAAGAATATAGGAATCATATTGTATACAACAGAATTTTTTACTTTGATCTGTAGGTTTGTGCTGTGTGTGCTGGAAGACAGGAATTGAGGAAGAAAGTCAGGCTAAAAAGAAAAATATTTATAGCAGTGTTAGCAATAAATAAATAAATTCCAATATCAGATCAAGCAAAATAATGCAAAATCAGTTTGGGGGATTATCCTGTGAAATGTCAAATCTGAGTTTTCAATAATAGAAATTCTTTGGTTAGAGCAGATCAAAAAGTCTCCAACAAAACTTGTCTGACAGAACATCAAACAGACCTTTAATGAAAATTACTTCATACAGAACATTTTAATTTTCTAGGACAAATCCCACATATAGAAGCTGGTGCCATAGAATCTTACAACAATTTTACTTCAGTTATCTCCTACTTACACTGGTCTGGCTCCCTACAAAGACGTCTTTCCCATGATCCTGTCAGAGGGTGAAACATGCATGATACAATATCTCCCTTCACCCAGAGCAGAAGCATTGAGGCGTTGTAAGAGACAAATCACGCTGAAAACAAAAGGAAGTATAAGGCACCCACTACAGTAAACATGATGTACCTTTAATTCAATTTCAAATGAAATAGATTATAATTTTTAAAAAAGTTTCAAATTATCTATATTTTCTCAAAAATATTTCCAAATAGAAGTATTTTTTCAAAAGCTTTTACATCCTATAATAGATCTTGTTTTTAAACAAACGTAACAATCCACAAGAGTTTTTCCACTAATTCTGAATGACTTTTGGTTGGTTCCATCAAGAACATGTTTTAGATGATGGGAGAGTCATTTCTATTCTGTGAGGTGATTGGTAAAAAATACATACTTGTTAAAGATATTTAAATACTGGCTACTACCATAAATAAACCAAAGTAATTATCTAATTCAATTCCATTCTTAATACAATGGTAGTATGTATTTCTGTGGAGAACATTATCTGTATATCTACCTACCTGGGGGTATTATGAGTCAATATAACTGGCTTTTAGCCTAGTTCTTTCTTTGAATTTCTGCCCATCTTTAACAATGAGAAAGATTTACTTGTCTATAGGTATATTTTATTAATGTTTTAAAGCTTACATTTCTAAAGTTAGAAACTTATATTCATATTTAGAAACTTAAGGTTTAGTCTTCCAAGTCTGAAACTTTTGGCATAATGCGGTTGTCACAGTCACAGATGAAGATAGTGGCAGCTCAAAATACAGACTGTCCCTGGAATGTGGCAAACTGAGCAGCTTGTTTATCCCATACAGGTTTGCCACCAGGAACATAAGAAAATAAAGACAGGTTTTTTCATCTGGCTCATGTTGACCACTTGATGCTGTTGCAAGCAATTACGTGGTATATAATGACACACGTTCAAGAAACGGTAAAAAATACGCTGATGCCTGTCTACACTGAAGGTATGAGCACATTGGGACCATAAGAAGAGAGAGGTAAGCCTCAAACTTTTTTCTTGCTTTGCTTCAGGCTTTGTCTGAAGCATGGTCTGATGTCCTAACGGTTTAAGTGTTACGAGCAAACAAGATGTCCGACTACTAATGGATTTTATTTCCACAGGGATACTTTAATAGAATAAAAAAAAAAAATTTGGCTGATTATTTCTTTACAGTGAAACAGGACATTTTGGATATTAAGAGAAACAGAGCAGAGGTTAAAATACACGCACTGTATAAATGGATCAGGCAGGGAACATGCAAAAAGAATATTTTTGCGGGGCAGGCAACTTCAGAAAGCTCAACCACCAAAGTTTAGGGGAAAAAAAAAAGTATTACATGGTTCACTTTTGTTTTGTTTTCCCATGAGAAGTCTCTCAGTCACTATAGATGATCTTTGCATCCACCAGTACGGGGAAACTCAAGGTGGTTGTATGTGAACAAGTCCAGATCCAGAATTACTACCATGATCGTGTGGTGTTATGCTCATGCTACTGCTGTAACAAGAGGGTCTGCATGCAGGCTGGTACTGATGCACTGCAGTGAGCTGTGCCCTGCTGTGCTTCTTACTGCACGTGGTTGTCTTGATCCGTATTCTCTGCTAAGTTGGAAGCGTGTGAAAACTTTCAGACCCACCTATGTTTTCTGACTGTGTGTGATGGAGAGAGAGAAAGTGAAATTGGATTAATCCCAAAATATCAGGTATTTTTATTCAGGTTTCTCTCAAGCCATGCTGAGCCACATTTCTCTACTAGTAATATTGCAGAAGTTTTTTATGGTGTGATTTTGACCCAGTGCATTTGCACTGTCCCAAACGGTTCCTGGATAAGATTTAGGAATTAGCCATTCCAGGGATCCCAATAGACAGTTTCCAAGCTGTTGAACTCTTCTGGTGACTGACAGTTCATTAGCATAGATGCAGGTCTCCTTGCCAGCTTATCTCAGTGTCTGGGAATGCTTCAGGGTACACATAGCTTATTGATGTAGATGTAGCTACAGTGTGCAGAGATTTCTCCCTGGATTTCAGACATCTTCCCATCAATAATTTTAGTGAAATATCTGTATTTCTGTGGAAAACAGCAATAACCAATTAAAAAAAAAAAGCCAATGTTTGATTATGAAATATTCTTCAACAGTGGTAAAATCATTAACTAGACCCATTTGGAATATTAAAAGAAGAACCACCAATAAAATAGGTAAAATTGTATTTTTGCATCTTGCAGTCTTGTGGTCAAGGTAAATATTAGAAGATTATGATGTTCTCAGACACTGTAGGGACTGCAGCCAGTTAAGCATCTTTGGTAAACTGGGAAAAAAAAAGTGATCTTTTGACTGTCTTTGTCAAATGAGATAATTCTCCTGTGTTACTCAAACTTTTTCAGGTTTTTCTTTTTACTCTAATACTTTGAGTGCACGACGTAATGAGATCTTTTCTGTGTTGTGGTGGAAGAAAGACCACTTTTACATAACCTGGCTGCAATGTGGTGGCTCAGAAGTGTCAAATGTGGTTTTGGATTATTGGAATCACTGTATGTGAAGGAGTTTCCAGGTTTTCAAAAGTTTTCTCTGCAGTATTACCAATGTAAGTCAAAATAATGAGTATTGGTCAAGAACATTAAGTATCTGTTTTCTCTGACAACATTCCAGCAAGTCTGAGACCTTTCCAGCTCCCATTAAGAAGCTTCCATTTGGTGGCTATTATTTCACTTATTCTGGGCTGCTTTCTGTTCTTGCTGCTCAAGCTTCTTGGCACCCCTCTGGCTTGGCAGCCCACTAGCTTAGTGCTGGTAAAAAAAGATCTCAATGTATGGAAACAGAAGAGGGGTATAGTTTATTTTACTTTTTGCTTCCCACCCTAGAATAAGTAAGTGTGAAAAGCACATTGGGAACATAAGTTCAGGGGTGGAAATAACCCTAAATTGGCAGCTGTTGTTATTTTACTTTATCTTTTTTATGTCTCTTTACTGAGGAATACACTATATGACTGAATCTATGAGCAAAGTAGATAGTAATTCTATAACAAAGCACAGAATAAATGTAATTTATTATTTCTCGTGATAAAATTTAGGATTTCCAGGCATGAGTCCATTGTTCATTCTATTAGGTGCTGTACAAACACAGACCTAAGTGCCGGTCCCTATTTGAAAAGGTTCCAGCTCTTACAAATGCATTTGTCCCTATTTTCATCTGTGTAAATGGAAAGCTAACATGACAAGTGGCTTTGTCAATACAAAGGAGGCAAGTTAAATTAGGAACAGACAACTCATTGTGTTGAACTGGTGGCGACAGAAGCCACGTGGTAAATCTTATGCTTGGAGTTTTCTCTCTTGCCCTCAGGACCCTCATTACAATCAGTGGGTGGTAAGGCATCATGCTTTAAGGATACACCAATCTGCCCAGAAGTAGTTGAGGGATCCCTATATTATACTTTATTGTGTTCTGCTGATACCTTTATGCCACTGTAGACTTCATTAATGTCTTTAGCACTAGTGTAATGGGCCCCTACAGTTCTTAATAAAAGAACTGTAAGGTCCTGTAGCATATTAAAAAAATTTTTAATTGGCATCTGTTCTGATAAAGCAAATAGCATGCACAATATGTCCCAAAATATTACTGCTGAATAGAAGAAAATCAATAATCTTAGGCATCTTATATAGAGGCTCAGGAAACCGAGGGTGTTAATTTTGTGGTTTGTGAGGCAGTAGTTAATTTTCAGCAGTGTGCTGGTTGCTAGGTAGTTTTTATTGTCTGCTTAAACACTTCTTGTTCAGCCCCTGCTGTATCTATGTGCATTCAGCACAGCAGATGCTTAATTACAGTCCCATGCCACCAAAGGGTCCTTCTGTGTTCGGAAGTTTTGTCCCATGTTTGTCAGGCATTCATTTTGATTGTGTGATGAACTGCATTAAGGCAAAGCTGGATTTGTTGTTACTTAATCTCCGCCATTTTGTCCTGCTGTCAAGGGCTTTGTGTGTCTTTCTTCCCTTGCTTTCCTTCTTCGTGAGGCTGTGAATCTGCCACACTTAGAAACCCCACTCCACAGCACACCCCTTCCCAGGATAAAGAGATTGAAGTGAGAGTGATGCCAGAAAAGAAAGACTTAAGCACATTCTTAAGCAGAGATGTACTTGTGTGTTTGGAGCAAAGTAACAGAGAATGGTTGAGGTTGGAAAGGACCTCTAGAGCTCAACTTGTCTAACCCTTCTGCTAAAACAGGTTCAAAATAACCTTGTCCTTTTCTTTTATATAAACTTTTCTGAATAGTCTGTATTCAAATGCAAAAGATAGACATGTACATAACAGTTACAGAAGACCTGGCATAAAACAGTACAGTGTTGCATATAAGCAGGGTCAAGTCCCCAAGTGCTAAGGTTATTTCTGGGGAAATAAAGATGAAAATAGTTACTTACATTTCCAAGATAAGAAATCTTCCAACCTGTATTACCGAAGATTTTTTCAAAGGCACGTAAGTGTTGCTTTCCTGATTTTTCAAGAAAGACTCTAAAAAGATGAACGTTTATGACAAACGTAATTTGTGTGCCTTAAGTCACAGGTGCCTAAAGACACAGAGCCTGGAGGCATGTCTGGGATTAGAGTACCAGAGAAGGAAGGAAAATGGAATGGGAAAAATGCCATAGCTTAGCCATCAACCTTTCTTTAATCTTTCCCTCTTTAAAAGGTATGTATATGTCTTTGCCTTTAAAGCAAGAGGCCCCACAGACTTCTGTATAGCTGAACCTCACTTGAGCCTACTGACAATGTTCACTCAGTGGGTTTGCTTTTCATCCTTGCTCCTTTTGTTCTGGCTCTGTACTGTGGCTGACGTTTCATTAACATTTTAATAACTGAGCCTAAATTAATACCATGAGCTTCTTGTCTCACAGTGCTCTCAGGTCTTCCCAGTGTAGCCTGATGAAATGGTTTGGGCTGGCTGCCCTCGAGTGCCAGCATTTGAGAACAGGACATCACTGAGAAGTGAAAGTTCACTCTTTTTCTAAGAGCATTGGTGTAAGTTCCATGTCATTAAACCTCAGTTAAAATCTTGGCCTTACTAGTAACGAAGTTGAGCTGCTTATGATCTCAGCTTGTCTTTGGAGGCAGAATATCGCTGCATCATTTTTCTGAGACATGTAGTGCCCATAAACATATTTTTTAAAAAATAGATATATATTCCCGAAGTTTTATTGCTGCTTCTCTTGTTCAGAATGTGACTCACTTCACAGGGCAAAAGCCTGGTCCTTCAGAAAATCTTTTTCTTCAAATGCTAATTTTCTTGCTGTCATAGCCTGAGGAACAGTTCTCTTTTCAGTATTTGCACAAGGTAGTCTTAAGTGTCATTCTCAAGCAGAGGAAAGAACAACAACAGCAAGAAAAGAACAGTGAACTATTCAGGTTGATGCTGTTCTGAGCACAGGAACATTGAACTGTTCTGCCAATAAGTTATAAAGATGGAGGTTTGCAGACCTCAGGTTAGATTTCCTGTGCGTCAGACACTGATCATTGCTTCTTACTTTTAAATGGCTTCTTATCACAGCTTTTTCTGGTTACTTTTTGCATTTCTAGGCTGTGTCAAGAATAGTAAGTTGAACAGAAACAAGAAATGTTCCTGTTCAATCATTGAATTGTTAGAATGGTCCTTGATATGGTTTAAGCTTTGGAAAATTGGCAATGTCTGAATAAGATTTTGAGCACAGTTTAGTAGCTGTCATGGATCTCAAAAAATTACTAAACATATTTGGATTTAGCTATGCAGTTTTAGAATTTAATCATGTGGACACATACAATTCCGGGACAGATGGTCTCAGTAACAGAGAATCATCCTGGAAATGTTTAATTTACTAATACCAGTATTGCTTTAAAGATGTATTGATTTGGTCTCACCCAATTCCCCCTCCAGAGGTGAATGGTTGTGGTTTTGTTATAATTTTTATATGTTTTAATATTAGGAGCAAAATTCTACTAAATGATTATTGCATTAGGCTTTATAGAAGAATGAATAAAATGAAAAGGAAACTAGTATCCCAAAGAGCTTTCAGTCCTGACAACTAGGAACACAAGTGAATGAAAACAATAGTGGGAAGGGATGAAGGAGTAGGATGATTTGGGAGAATGAGTGGCAGGAATATGAAAATAGTACTGTCTAATTTCTTAAGCCTCAGTCACACAGACATTTAAATGTGTACTTAATAAAAGGCATGTGAGTAGTGTCTTTAAAATAACTATGAAGTTTATGTTGCAGGAACGAGCCTTATCTGGCAGTCTTAGAATACATCAGTTCCTGAAAATTGATGGTGGAATAATCCCCTCTTTGAATCTAGAAGGGAGGTGCTAAAACCCTCACAGTACAGTGTTTTTGGTTTTGTTTTGGTTTTTTTCCCACAGGCAAGTATGGTGTAGGTGTTAAGATTATAAATTGTGGTTTCAGATACACTGATTCTATTTCTCACTTCACTGTAGATTTTATTTTTGACCATGAGCATTAGCTAATGGCCATCACAGCAAGAAATGTAGGTAGGTACTTGGCCAAAACAGATAAAGCAGTCTAAAGGAGGCATTAAGGTGTGTTGGTTTCTCCAAATAACCAATGAAAGAAGGATCCAGAAAGCTGTCTCTGACAAAGGATACATCTAGACTGGTGCAGAAAAAAGATAAGAGAAAGGAATGTACTTAGTTTTGTGGAGCTTAGGTATCCATATTGGGTTTCCATAATGGGGGCTTCTGCCTACTTGGGATTCAGACGAATCATGTCCTGAAAAGAGGTGGCTGATTGGATAGAAGTTTTTCTATTTCAAAGATGACCTGAGGAAATATCAGTGGAAATAGCTATTCAGTTTAATTTTGAAACTCAGGAGCAAGGTTTCTCCTGAGTTCCAAAGGAGAAAAAGTTCCAAGGAGAAAAGTTGCTTCATCGTCCGGCCAGGGAGTATGTTGAGTAACACACATAAGGCATCACCAGGCTGATCAGCGGAAGTACCTGGAGAACAGAGTGATACAGAAAACCGTAATATGGATCTGTATCTGAACTCTCTTAAGTCCCAGTTTAGGTAGACTTCAAGGTATCAGGAACTCTTGCCTTGAGTTCCCCATGTAAAATGAGGGTAACAGCCTTTCTTAGGCAGATTGTGTGATATCCACCTCTCACAAGGTTTTCTAAAGAAACACAGGCCACATAAAAACCTGAGCTGAATGTATTTCTACGTGATCATGCTAAGAACAAGTTTGTCCTCTGTTAGCCTTACTGCTTTTCTTATCTGACAGTTACGTCCATCTTGCTTTCTGGATTCACTTTCACTGTTCCATTCATTGTGTTGGTCCCTGGTGTGTTACATACGTTTTCTCCAGTTTTACATCAAACCTTTTGCTTGGCTTTCTGGTTGAATTCAATTATATTTCTTTTGTAGTAATCCAACTTGCATATCACAGAGATGTAGTCCTCAGTCATTCAGACAAAGAAGCAGCAATGAATGAGACATTGGGACCTATCCTGGGTATTTGACTTCTCCAAGGGAGCATGTCTTTTGCTGTGGTCAGACTTGTCATTCTCTTTATGCTTGAACTCTGCTTTGGGATTTGGTCTTTGTGCACTGATGCAGTACACAGAAAGTGAAAAGGGATGACAATCTATTGCAGATTACTACAGTGCCAGAAACATTTTTGTTTCCTACAGACACTGGTTTGAGCCCTTACTATGAATCAATCATGAAGTGATGAAAATCAAAAAACTGTGCCTGTAAGAAGTGTCTGATAATCACCTCTTTAGAAGCATTTCTTGGTCAATCAAATTGTGAGAAGACTGCATTTTGAAGATACTTGTTTTCCTTCAGGTAAATAGTTTACGATAGTCCTGGTCACACTGTGTCAGAATTTGGCAGAATCCTGCTCTGTTGGACTGGAGACATTATCTGCTGAAATGCCATATTTTGCATGAAATGCAAAGCCAAACCGAGATCCAAGTCTGTAGTTGTCACTACAGAACTTTGCACTCCCAGCAAAAAATACAGCCAGGACATCAACATTATGGCCAGAATACAAGTTATGCTAATACGTTGCGGCAATGCAAATTATTCTTCAGGTTCCATTGCATGCAAGATTTTTATGTAGCATTGCTTAGAGATATTAGGTGGAGATGGGTGAAATTACTCTTATGTTTTGGTACCCTCAAATGGATTATAGGTATATAATATGCAAAAAATGTGATTTTAATTACTATATGAACTTAACCTTGAAGTTTTTGTGTAGAATAAAGATTAAAAAATGAAACAATCAGAGAAGGAAAATAGAGCTTTTCTCATTGTAACACAAAGATGTGTTATTTAAGATTTGCTGAATATCAAAAGAAGCCCTGTAAAGTAGCAAAGCTGTTGCAAAGAAACCCACTTCTTTGATCTGTACCTCCACAGTCTTTATTTGAATTTGGTGAGGATGGTATTGGTCACTTCTTTGTTAATTTGTGCTCATATTTCACTCTGGCTTGGCTGTGGAGACCAGGAGTACCACTGATGAAATGTAGAAAGAAGGTGATGGGGAAGAACAAGTACTGGAGGGAGTCCTGTTTCCACTGCATTGTATTTGCTGTCAGAGAGCATGAGGATGAACACTTCAGGTAGCAAATGAAGTAGAATAGTGGCCCCCTGAAAAAAAAATTAATAGAAATAATTAAAGTTGTGTAACTCTAATCCTGATGCAATATAAGAAATAGCATCAGGATGCAACTCCTTGTGCAATACCAGAAATTACCTCCCACATTCTCCATCTCTCTCTAGTTTTTCCATTAGTAGAGGGATCAAAGGCACCATCAAAGCCTAAAGATTTAATGGAGAGGAAGCTGAAAAATAGGTAATTTATCACCCTTATAACTACCAGCTGAGATTTTGATTCCACTGAGAGCACAAGAGAATTGGTTACACAGTCTTCTTATCACTGTCAAGGTTGCCTCTGTGGGAAGGTAGTTTGGTCTACTCTTTTTTATTTTTTCTATTTTGAATGTAAAATTTTTTTGTATGGTACAACCTGTTACTGATTCACCTCTATAAGAAACAAATATGTTAGTTTCATATCTAACAGGAAATTCCCTTAAAAAGTTATCAGCTCCCTGGGTGTTCACTTGATGACATTTGGTCATGAAGACCATTCTATCTGCATAGTACCCTCAGTTTGAATGTCATCAAAACCTCAAGTTAAGCACAAAGGCAAATGCCTTTGTTGTTAGAAAGCTGTATAAACTTTGGCATAAAAACAAGAAAATGAACCCAAAATATTTCATCCAACATTGCAATGCAGAGGGGAGAAAAAAGAAGGAAAAAAAAAAGCAATTACCAGAAATGATTGTGTGTTCAGGACCGCTTACTTCATTGGAAAGTAAAATGGGCCATATCCAGCTCACCAAGCGTGTGGAATATATATCAAACATTACAGCCTGACATCTTCTATTGTCCTGGTTGATGAGAGCATGTGTTTGAACAGAAAGGTCATGCCCAGTCATGTGTGCTAAGTGTTTAGCTGGTAATGCAAAGTCAACAGTTTTTTTTCTCTTCCTTCTCTCTTTGTTTCGGTAGTAGAACACTGAGGATCAGGATATTGCCTTGATTTAAAATCCTTAGCTGCAGAAGCTTACATTTTATTTGGTTTCTGCTTCATAGCAAAACTTTTCCTTTCAATGTGTAATCTTACAGTATTCCTTTATCAGAGGCCTCAATTTGTCAGTAATAGTTTTGCTGATGTAATTCCAGACCCAATAAAAATCTATGATAAGGGGCAGTAGGTTTCTTTGTACTTCGTATATATCTATATGTCTGTTTTTGAAGGACCCATATCTACATCCATTTCTGTTACTTACGCAAACAGAGAAGTTGAGAAGCAAGGATGGTGGAGGTGTATACTACTTCCTTCAAATGATGGTAGGTGAGAAGTCACAGAAACAGTCAGTTCTCCCCTCCATACTAAATATATATTTTCCTTTTCAAAATATGTGAAAACTGAGTACTACTAGTAATATAACCATTGTGGCAATACAGCTTGCTTTCCCAGAAGTAGGGAAAATGGTGAGATTTGACATTGGAGACACTATGATCAAATTGAGAGACCATTTGAGTTCTGATGGCACAGAAATTCCATTTTCTCCAATAACAAGTGCTAGATCCAATGAATTATTATGACCTTAAGCAGTTCCAGTTCTGACACTGATGCCTGAATAATTTTGTCCTTATTTCCCCTCCTGGGCTTTGATCATTTCATCTAGACAAAAGGTGCATCTGGACTGCCCTATATTATATATTTGTACAATGCTTAGTATAATGAAGTTCTTACGACCCCTAGAATCACAATTCCACCTAAAATTTAAATGATAAAAACTCTGACCATTTCTAGATGATGGAGCTCATGGTATAGCAATACAGGGTGGAGGAGGAGCTTTGGCCTTGGTGACTGTGATCAGAGATCAAATTAGAATTCAAATCTTCATAGAAAATGTTCATTTTGTCTATTTATTAAGATGTCTTGCCATGGGAAAGTCATTAGGAAACTCATATCACTCTCAGACCTGTTTGGGTAATAAAGTCTCCTCTTTCTCTCCTAGTAATTACCATCTGTCACCTGAATGTTTTCCCTAGAAAAACAGGAAAATGAACTTTATTATTTTCAGTATCAGACAGCAGAGTATTGTGTTGTGTTCTGTGCATTCAGTTGCTACAGTTTTCCAAATATTTGAAAGACTCAGCTCTCATGGAAGAAACATAATCCCCTCCAAGGCTTCAGTAAAGGGAAAAAAAAAGATCCATAGTGTTGAACAGTGCTGATGGACTGTTTTTCCTTCAAGTTTGTTTTTATTTTTCAGAAAGAGGAGATGTAATGCAGATGTGCTGTGTGGGAGAAAAAAAAAAGACTTAGACATAAATCTAACACATAAAAGATTGATTATTAGTCATTTCAAACACAAGACACCTCAAAGAAAGGCTTAGATATTTTGTTAAGGTATTTGAATGGCATATCCAGTTATTTGAGTTAAGAAAAATATTGTAAGGCTTGACAATTCTTAGGTATTATAGAATAGTAAGTTGTGGTCAACAAGTCCTTTTTTCTCTTCCTTCTGTAAGAAGCACTCTTGTAACCATACATTGCTAATAGAAGCCAAGTGTTGGAGAACAAATGCTAATTTCTTTAGCGACTAAGACACTGTCCATCATATTTGAGAAGTCATGGCATTCTGAGGAAGTTCCCACTGACTGGAAAAGGGGAAACATAACCCCCATTTTTAAAAAGGGAGAAAAGGAAGACCCAGGGAACAGCAAGCCAGTCAGTCTCATCTCTGTGCCCGGCAAGATCATGGAACAGATCCTCCTGGAAACTATGCTAGGGCACATGGAAAACAAGCAGGTGATTGGTGAACAGCCAACATGGCTTCACTAAGGGCAAATCTTCCCTGAGAAATTTGGTGGCCTTCTATGACAGGGTCACAGTGTTGGTGGATAAGGGAAGAGCAACTGACATGATCTACCTGGATTTGTGCAAAGCATTTGACATTGTCATGCACGACATCCTTGTCTCTAAATTGGAGAGACATGGCTTTGATGGATAGACCACTCAGTGGATAAGAAATTGGCTGGATGGTTGCAAAGAGTTGCGGTCAATGGCTCAATGTACAAGTGGAGACCAGTGACTAGTGACACTCCTCAGGGGGCGGTATTGGGACCAGCACTGTTTAATGTCTTTGCTGGCAACACAGAGAGTGGGATTGAGTGCACCCTTAGTAAGTTTGCCAACAACACCAAGCTGTGTAATGCAATCGACACGCTGGAGGGAAGGAATGCCATCCAGAGGGACCTTGACAGGCTTGAGAGGTGGGCCTGTGTAAACCTCATGAA
>JAVKLA010000027.1:47105122-47119788 GCA_034782735.1 Sagittarius serpentarius
GACTTCTTACAAGGGCATGGAGTGATAGGACAAGGAGTAATGGCTTTAAACTGGAAGAGGGTATATTTAGATTAGATGTAAGAAAGAAATTCTTTACTGTGAGGGTGGTGAGGCACTGAAACAGGTTACCCAGAGAGGCTGTGGATGTCCCCTCCCTGGAAGTGTTCAAGGCCAGGTTGGATGAAGCTTTGAGCAGCCGGGTGTAGTGGAAGGTGTCCCTGCCCATGGCAGAGGAGTTGGAACTAGATGATCTTTAAGGTTGCTTCCAACCCAGACTATTCTAAGATTCTATGATTCTATGAATTAGGTGAAGCCTGGGGAGCTCAGATCTAATCCTTATGCAGCTATATGTGTTTGCTTTTGGTGTAGACCAGAGCTCTTTCCACTAAGTGAAGGATATATCAGTATCATCTCAGTCTACTTCTCTAAAAGATCAGGCTTGCAGCTTTCTCAGAGCCTTTGGCAGAAACTGTAATGCTGGTCATGCTCCTTTTACCTGTCCATTTATCCAGCATAATTTATTAAAATTTTTCCTACTGTGAACCAGCAAGTGACTTCCCTTTGTGTTCCACTTCTACACCACTCATGGTCCTGTATGCGGTTTCTTTCTCAATGTGATGCTAGTGGCCTGTGTGCAGAATGCTATCACAAAGTAACATTTGGAAGCCTCTGACCAGTGCTGAGCCACAGGTGGTCTCCTCATGAAGGCACAGGGTCCAGAACTTTTCCTTAAAGAGGAAAAAAACCCCAACTTTTCCTTAAAGAGGAAAAGTTGGAAGATATCCTTGGCACAGTTTATGTCCACACAGAACCTCTCATAATCCCAAGGAACTGCATAGTAAGTATGCTCAGATCAAACTACCTGCATGTTAGCTTAAAGTCCATATACCTAGTAAGTAGACAAGAAACAAACTGCTATATTAAAAAAAAAAGTACATATATATATATATTTAGTCCAACATTCAGCGTATTTTAAAATTCTGTTACTATAACTTCTTTTTGGAAGCAAAAAGGACCATCTGCTCAGGAGGAAATCAATACAAGATGGATTTACTAGACATAAATTGATCCAAAATAGCTTCTCCAATAGAGACAAAAGAACTTTCATAAAGTTTTCTTCAATAAATGCCACTAACCCCCCATCAGCTCTTGTGCAGCAGATTTATATCCAAAGGAAGTATTTAATCGCATAGATTTGTTTGTAAGAGTAAAAAATAATAATAAAAAAAATGGACATATGTTTTCATTATGATAAAAGGAGGGAAAAAATGGGTTAAGATGTTTGAAGAAGTTAACTTACTGGCTCTGATATCTTTTCTGTGGTTCCTTTGATATATTCACACTCTTGTTGGCAAAGCTAAATATTAAAGCATATCCAATTAGTAGTATAATATTTGTGTATCTGGAAAGGCTGTCTAACAAGACCACACTTTTCAACAGAAAGGTGAATGTCCAGTTCTATAGAAAATGGATTTTTCAAAGAAAAATAATAACTCTGCAGTTGCTAGGTTTATACTGTCTTTGATTAGGTCAAAGGCTAGGAAAGGGGACTCATCACTGACAGGATATGGTGCGTTTCTAAACTCATCACTGGAAACCATAGCCCTCATTAAAAAAAAAAAGCCAAAACTCTGCCAGGCAAATATAAGATGTTCTGAGTTTTTAATTAAGTTATACAAACACCTCATTTAAAATAAATGAAGCAAAAGGAAGGATTTAAATCCTTAGTTTCTATCTATGCCAGTTATGGGCCACATTCTGTTACTCATTTGTCTTGTATCAACATTTTCTTATTCAGCTCAGTCATTAAATTCAGTGGGACTACGTAGCAAGGCACTTCCCTGTCTGAGTAAGGGTGATGCATTTTGACCAGTGGACTAATCTGCAGAATAGCATACTGGTCTTCTAAAAGGGTAGTAGAATTTACCATATAGATTAAAGAAGGACTGAGGTCAAAAACCTCAGTACAAGCAGAGATATCAGCTAAACCTTGATACATTGACACACACAGCTCAGGAGGGGCTTCAGAAACAGTCAGTAGTATGTAAAAAGGGGAACAGCTTTATGTGTGCCTTGAGCCTAGAGCCTAAGACAGCAACTGAATCAAATCACATACTAAAATAAATTTTCACTTGATTAATTGTTATCATCTAGAGTCCTTAAAGGGTTTCTGCTGATGAAAAAATCTCAGCATGCACGTGGTCTGCATGAGTGCAGAAAGTTTCTTATACTGAATTCTTGGCGTGAGGCTCAGAAGCAAGATGATTCACAAATTAGACAAGGAATTTAAATAGGAATTTTAGCTTTGCAGGAACACTTCTCCATGTCTGTGAGTCAAACTGGTCTTCCTGAGTGCTGCTAGAGGCTATATCTGTCACGCATAGTGAGGCACACTTTCTCCATTAAAGTGAACTGTGGTCATTTCAGCAGGTATTACAAACCTTTTGCTGCAGACATAACTAAATGCTTCAGATTGTTGATCTTATAATTACAGAATCATTTGCTTATTGATGTCAGGTGTGAAAAGAGCTACTCTTTCAGCATAGTGGTCTATGGTGACTATGAACATAGTGACACGTTCAGTCAAAATTCTTCCACTGTCTTTGGTCAACGCTGTGTAAATGCAGTGCCTAGAAATACTGGTGTTCTTAGATACAGAGGGTTCAAGCTTTTATTCTTCACTTAATGACATAAGACTATGGAAGGCAGATCAGGAAAAAAAATAGTTGATGCTATGCTTTATGAATATTCAGAAGATGAGAAGTTACAGATAAAAGAATGTCAGCTGATGTTATAGTCAACAGACAGAAATACATTCCTTCAGATGATTGAGTCATCCTATCTAAGGCACATAAAAATTATTTTCTAAAAGTATTTGTTTCTCTTTAATGACTAAATAGGGAGACCAGAGGAGTAGCTTAACAGTTTAAGTCACTGAGGTGAATCCTACATTAGTGCTGAAGGTGCTGTCAACCATCCAGCGCTAGCGGGGGAGTCTCACAGGAAGGAGATATGCAAACTTATTCAAGGATATAAATTGTTTTTAACATTCATTAAAATAAAACATTTAACAAAAACATATACAGAACACATCTCAAAACTAAGAAGGTCAAAAAAGTGCTGAACCTTTTGATCACTGTGGTAAGTTCAGCTTCCCAATAATTCAACATATCTTGGAGTGACTGCAAAGTGAATGAATAAGGGTCAGATGGTTTGATTCCTCCAACTTTAGAAAAAAGAAATAGGAGGAGATCAGATTCATATTTTTATTTAGTTGAGAAGTAAAATCTGATTTCCCTGAGAACTGGTAGGGCCATTATTGATTCATTTACTGGGTAATATAGCAATTTCACACAGCATAACATGCTCTTTGGTGGCCTAAACCCCTGTATTTGAACAAAATAAACCACAAAATTGATAGTATAAATAGAGGAAGGGAACTACCATCTGTTTCCTTGCTTTAAATAGTCCCTCTTGTGGATGTCAGTGTTTCATAATAAAGTCAAAGGTTTCTGTGAGGAAAAAGGGGGCGGTGGGGGAAGAGAGAGGAGAGAAAGGAAGCCTTCAAGCAAGAAATCTCCCTTGACAGAGAAAGAACAGTCTGACACAGAGAAAGAAAGGAAAAAAAGACCTGACACTATCTTTTTCTTTGTCAGTCTCCTTACTTATATCTGGATTTAAAAAGATTATTTTAATTACCTACCTCAGTTAATCTAAGATATATTAGCACAGGAAGATTCATTCATCCCACATATTATCCATTCATCTAGTCTAAATTTTCCCCTCCCTATAATATCTTCCAATGGATGCAGAGTAAATGAGTTCTTCGTAATAGTATCTAATAAAATAGTGTATACGAGAATATTGTGAACAGATATTTTTCAATTAAATTATCTTTCCATTAGAAGAATAACTGTTGAGTATTTTTCACCTTGGCTTTAATGTGCTCCATCTATTTATTTAATGAAGATATGGATGACAATGCATTCCTTCTAAACTTTAGTTTTCATAATGGAGTGGCCTTTTCAGACCTCGGCAGAGCCCATAATTTCCTGTGCTGAGGGCTGTACAAACATACAAAAAGGAGATTGCTCTTGCTCTGATTAATTTATTATCTAACAGATAAGCCAGACGTAGGATACACCTACATGGGCTCTTGCCCTCTGAGCAGACATGAGCTCATTTTATTTGCATCCAAAGCAGATGGAAATTTTCTCTGCCTGTGCTCCACATTAACTAGAAGCCTCGTGAATACAAATAACATGGTGTTTAGTTCAAGCTACCGAGTGCTGATGAATGATGTTATTTCTTAACTTGTGCTTAGGGTTTCCTACAGCATCTGCTCAGGAGTATAGATAAAGTGAGCTCTAGTCTTTCTGAAAAATATTATATAGATAGCTCTGAAGAATGGGAAATGGCAATATGGAAGGGACCATTATGATTTTTGGAGATGTCTGGATGGGCAAGATAAATGACAGGAGTAGCAATTTCTTGCGGAAGAACAGAGTAACTGCAAATTCAAGTACAGTGCCCAGTCTAAGGTAGAATCAGAGTTCTGTTCCTGAGTCTACTAGAGTTAATCATGACTGAGAGTCATTTAACCCTTGGAGTGAGCATTTAACTGTCTAATAATTAGCTTTATTAACTCAGCTACTCATTTGTGTTCCCTCTAGAGTGAACAGAGAAAAGCAGACACTCCCAGACACTCCCAGACAAGTTATCTGTCCAATCATTTCAGACACTTAAATTATGATTGACTGAATCACCTACTGGTAGTTTTTCTCTCCCCACTGACTACAGAAAAAAGGACTGCACTTCTCATTTTTAGGTTACAGAACTCTTTCCCCTTGATTTTGAAATATTTGATGTTTTCTTGAATTTGCAAAGTCTCTATTCTGACCTGCAACTCATCACTCAGCTACTACAGGATGTTATTTTTATTATCCTTCAATAACTTTATTTTCTGGATTTCCACCCCCCTCTATTTTCTGCTGCTGTACTCTGTAGATTTCTAATCATGAGTCCCATCTCTAAGGAAAAAAGAAAAGAAAAAAAATTAGGGAAAAAAAGGATTTAAAAAAAAAATCAAATAAGAATGGTGAGGGAAAAAAGTGACTACAAATCTATTTTACACTCACCCTCACTCCAAGCTGAAATTATCCTGTTCACTGAGGCACAGGTGGTGATTTTCCTAACTTGATTTGGTCATTAAAAATCCTCTAGCTGCTTCAATACTTTCTCCCTGAGGCCCCTATCAGGACTCTCTTCTCCAGTGATTAGAATAGAGCCGACTGGCCTTCTGAACTTATTACAACCCTTTTTCTAATGATCTCATAATGACTGCAAACCTGAGCCCAGCAACCTGACAGATAATGATGTCAATTATGCAAAACAGAAATGATGGCTTTGAATCTAATATACTGTATTTGGAACTGGGGGGGTGGGGGGGTGGGGAGCAGGGGGGAAGATTATTTATGGTTTCACTGACTAGCTCTGTCATATTTCAAAATGTCAATAAAAGATAATAAAGGGGAGCTTGGGGAACACACAAAAAGAAGCTGATTACAGGGCCCTTGATAAATTTTAAAAAGAAGGTTAGTCCTTCTTCCTTCCCTTCTTCCCTAAAAAGCTTCTGGTGGTTTTTAACTCTTGTGCTACTCCAGTGAGATTTTACAACTTTAGTCCCTTCTTTTTGTTTTCCAGTAGAATACCTATGGGAAATCCTAAGGCTTGTAGGCACGTCAAGAGTCAGTGTCAGTGAATGTGTTTTTAGCGACCACTTATTAGTAAAATCACTCTGTAATCATTTAACTAGGAAGACTTTTAAATATATGTATTTATTATTATTAATGTTTTATTAATGTTATTTTATTGTTGTCTAATGACATAATGAAGTTCCAAATTCCTCTTGGTTGTGAACAGCCACCTCAGCTCTGTGGCAAGATGCTTTATCATATCACCAGTTATGGATTAAGATATGAGCAAGCATTTAAGGCAAACTAAGAGAGGTTTCACTTTCAGCCTTGAATAAACCAAAATTTGTTCAGCTTTCTTGGAAAGTCCTGTAACTTTGCATGAGAGTGGTGTTTATATCATGTGTGTCATGACAAAGCTCAGCTTGAGTTAGGACATCATGTCACACAGACAGTGACAAAAGTGGAATCCATGTCCCAGGCCAGTTTTCTCTTTACTAATCTGCATTTTCCTAGCCCCAGTTATTCCCACCTTCCCATGATCCCCAGGCAACCATAACCTACTACCTCTTAATTATTGTGGTATTTTGACAACTCCCAATGAGCTGTACTTTTTAGACCTCAAGGGTTATGTTCCGTAGTTCTAAAATTTAACAATTATTTATCAGAATAGGAATCTGTCCCAGACTAGCTAAAGAAGTTGTAGGTTCAGGAAATTTTGTGTGATTGCTTAGTGTGAGAAAACAAAGCCTAAGCCCTGCACAAGGGAAACTGCAGTCTTAGAGATCCAAAGAAGTCAATGATATGGAGAGGGACATTTGTGTGATGGGAATAAGGGCATTACAGAAGGGGGGATGTTCTTTGGAGTACTGTTTCAGTATAACACTGGACCTGGGAAATGTGGAAATTACATCTGTTTATTCCTAACTGAGTATGACCAGAAGGCAACAGTCTTTCAAACTGACATGCTACACTGGCCTTTCTAAAAAGCAGTGATAATACTGCAGCCAATTCCAGGAGTGGGAATAAAAAGGCGCCTGTAATCAATGCAAATAGATGCATAATATTCTGCAGGTCTGATCCAGTACATAATGCAATTGACAAAAGAGTCCTCTTGATTTCCATAACATTAGACAAAACCTCAGGTGGCAGATATGTATCCCAAAAGATGATTCAAACTCTGTTATTTTTCTCATGTTATGAAAAAATAAATGCATGGATTTTTCAAAATTGGATACTTTTCACAGGGCTTTAGGATCCAACAATTTGTAGTGAATCATAAGTACTCTTTATATCATTTATTAGAACACATGTTTGCAGATGAATATTTAAATGGTGTTATTTATAGTAGCATAGGAAATGTACTTGTAATGATCTCAGTACTTTCCAGTAGAGAGAGGTGGTGAGAAATCCTACGCAAGGATAAACTCAGAAATCAGAATTGAAAAAAAAGTTATTGAACCATCCAACTGTAATATCTCACCATAAACGTCAGATTTTTCTTTACAGTGGTGATACTGTGTCACCCAGGTTTTAGCACAAAGGGTGACAGTTTCTATCACTGATACACAGCACTCTCACAAGATACTACCTGCCCCAGTGAGAAGTGTCTCTTTAGTGTGGCTGATCACATTTCTCTTCCATGTGAGCCCCACCTTGTGATGCTGAGCAGAATGTCCAAGTCAGGTGACTTCTCAGGGAGATTAGCACAATATAAAAAACCCCCAAAAGCTGGGGGGGGGAGCGGGGGAGTAAAACGAGGAGATTAAAGATGTGAACACTGAGCTTTTAAGTGGTATTTCCATGCTTGCTTTGCTAGGTGGCTACACCCAGACAACCAGTCATGGCTATATCTGTATTGCATTGTCAGTAAAATGGAAATGTAACATTTCTCTCTCTCTGTATCTTTCCTAGAGATTAATGGGTATTGTAAATCTTAAGATAATTTCACTGAACTCATGGATTTTTACATATGTTACCCACAAGTTGTCCATTAATAAAACAAACAAGCAAAATGTAATTCTTTCTTCTGCTACACAGGTTGTGTATAGATGAAGGTAATAAGGTATTTTTATCTAAAAATATTTTCCTTATTATTAGATCTCTTTAGACTAAGAGTATTCTTATTCCTTACTGTGTCTGTATTTACCCCATGCTCTGTACAGTGATGCCTCCACCAAGACCTGGATATTTGCAGCATGTCCGGGGATCAAAAAAAGAATTTACCACTTATTGGTGGCAGAAGGGGAACAGATGAAAACTACTGAAGAACTTATTTTCAGGGAAGAGCAGTTCTAGAGGAATTAACTGAATGGGAGGTTGTAGATTTTGTGTATACTCCTTTTGTTAGTCACTCTTTCCAAATCCAAAACAGTTTGCTTTTTTATGTGAATTTACCTTTTTTTTGATACTTGGAATTGGAGATAAGATTTTAGCCTTATTCTGAGTCAGAACCAACCAGCTTCCCGCTCAGATTTTTGTGCCTGCAGCCCAGCAGAGTGCTACCAAATGCTTTGTGCTCTTGTGGCACATGTTGATGTCTAATTTGCTCTTCACTACCACTTTTTAGTGTTTCACTACAATAAGCACACTGAGTCAGAAGGTGCTCTGGCTACCGTATTTTGGATTTTATAACATCTTTCATTTCTGTGGGACAAACTACTATTTTGTGGAGTGGTCCCACTTTAAAATACTTTATTTTGAGCACCCCAGTGCAATGACGAGGTATGGCACATGCAGTAAGTGTTGTAGCACTCCAAAAGCAAAGACATTTATGTTCCATCTTACATTTAATTGATTGTTTAATATTAGCACTTCTTGCTGAGGGATATGTTGAAAGTAGAATTGACACTGAAGGAAATAAGTGCAACCAAGGATACATCTGTAGTATCAGTGCTTTTATTTTCTCTACATGCAGTTACATCTTGTGTGATGGACAGGAGAATTACACTTTCTGTCCAGAGAAAAACCTATATAGCAATAGTTATTAAAGAGCAACAGGGGAAATAGATATCACATACTGAATGTGTCTGGCACTTTCATATTGTTGGGAAAGAAAAGCAAAATCTTAGGTACCAGGTGCAACTAATGCTCCAGTTCAGCTGCTGTGCCCACTTCGCTTAATATTTTATTTCCAGCTGTAATAGCTTTTTTTCCTTTTGAAAATTACAAAAAGTTATTAGTTTTCCTATAAGCCATAAATTCTATCAGGTTTAAGAACAGGCTTGTACGTGTCTGAGAATATGGCTAACCCAGACACTGGTTTTCTCACTGCTTAAAAAAATAGTTGATTATTATTTACTATTCTCTGTATGTCAAATAGTACAAGTCCAGGACTTTTAAAGTAAAAGCCTACTGTGTTTGGCACTTCAGAAATACACGTCAAAAGAAATCCAACCCTGAAGAGTTTGCAATGCAAAGATAAAACATAACACAGGAGGCAAATATGACAGACAGATGGTGGGAACACAAGGTACCAAGAGGACAATCATTACCGGTGTCATAAGCAGTAGTCATGACCCACCAGCTGCCTACCTGCTGTCAGAAGTTTCATAGATACCCTGACAGAGATCAGAAGAGGAAAATGAGTGAGGTGGCTGTTGACTAGAAGTGTGACAAAAAGACTTCAGTGGGAGTTTTGGGTTGTTAATGTATCTCATGGCTTGGCAAAGCCCTTGGCGATGGGGGTAAGTAGGATTGTGCATTCACCTTTCCTAGGACCATCCTTGGACTGACTGATTTTTCATGGTTTTGTTTTTCTTGTCTCCAAATAACAAGGCAGCATTATTTGTAAGGGACATGAGCAATACAAATCTACCTCTCTGAAATTTCTTATTGGCAGTCATAAAAAAGACTTCTGGGACATAAGAAATCGGAGACCTGTAACCAGCAGTAGACAAAACCATGAAACTTGAGGAGGCTAAATACGTTACATTCACTGCTGTTCAGTCACCTCATGGGCTTTGTTATCCCCCCACTCATGACAAATCCAGACCTGCCCGTGTGTAAAAAAATAATCTTCAAACTTCATAGATGTCAATGTACTTTAAAGCATGCATGTTTGTACAGCTGCTTATGCAGTGTCGGTGTACTCCTGATCCTGGCTGGGCAATCTCAGTGACACTCCACCACTCGGTTCATCATGCAGTCCTCCAGGTTGACCTTTGAGACTTGGACAATGTGTGAGGGACTTAGACCAATTTGTGGCTGAGAGTATCTCCTTCCATTTGTCAGTGATGACAATGAATTTCCTTCCCATGTGCTTGCCAGCAACTAATTTTTTCCTCCCTCCTCCAGTCCACAGCGAGCAATGATATTTTAAGCCACAAATAACAGCAGTTTATTAATACAAAGGGAAGCTGGTGACCACAAGAAGTTCTTGTGTGGCTTTGCCTAGTGGGATGATAACTTTCTGAGACAAGCTGCCCTCTAAGGGCTGGTCTTCATGACAGTTAATTACTTATTGTTGCAAGGGAAGTAAAAATATGAATCAGAACATGCCCATAAAAACTCCCAGTGTCGGGTCGTGCGGCTCCCTCACATATCCTGAGGTTATCAAGGAAACTGTCACTGGCAAAACCCTCCTGTTGGGAAATGTACTTGCATTATAGAACAAATATTTGGGAAACATATTTTCAGAAGCATAAAAAAAAGTGAAAAAACACCTGGAGAATCCTATCTTGCCACTGCTCTTTTCTAGGTTCAAAGACCAGATGGTCTAGTAGTAGATTTACCATGGAAAGCATTTGGTTGTTTTCTGAAGGATAAGTGCCTTGTTATCATTTCTTATCTAAAACTGGAAAAAAGGCTCACTATTTAAAGGTCACTAAATAAAAACTATCTTTGGCTCAAGACTTCCTTGATCCACAAAAAATCAGTGAAAAGAAGGAGAAAACACTGGGGAAAGTTTCATTATGATGAATAAAAAGAGTTCGTTGGGAGGGATCTCTGGAGGTCCTTTAATTTAACTTCCTCCTTTGGGTGGGACTACTGTCCTCAATGGGTTGGCAAAGGCTTGCCTAGCCAAATCTGGAACAACTCCAAGGAGGGAGATTCCACAAGAGTGGTTGTTTGATCTGAGCAGCTGATGGCTCTTCTGTTCTTAATTTCATAAACATGACCACCATTTAGAAACAGAATATGGGGCTATGTGGACCTTCTGTAAGACCTGATACAACTATTTGCACATTCTCACATTGTGTTCTTGTTTTATTTCATTTTTGTTTTCCATCGATAACCGTGAATCCTTACACCACCAAAGATACTTATATTCTTTGTCTTCCTAAACAAAAACTCTTTTTTTTTTAAGCTTAAAAATACTAAACTTAATTCTTCTTTTAATAGAACCTGCACTGGGTTTATGTGGCAAGGTTTTGGTAGTGGCAGGGCTGCAGGGGTGGCTTCTGTGAGAAGGTGCCAGAAGCTGCTCCCATGGCTGATAGAGCCAGTTCAAAGACAGACTCACCGCTGGCCAAAGCTGAGCCAATCAGAGACATTGGTAGCAACTCTGTGATAACATATTTAAGAAAGGGTAAAAAATGCTGCACAACAGCAGCTGGAAGAGAGGAGTGATAACATGTGGGAGAACACAACTCTGCAGACCCCCAGGTCAGTGCAGAAGGAGGGGGAGGAGGTGCTCCAGGTGCCAGAGCAGAGATTCTTCTGCAGCCTGTGATGAAGACCACGGTGAGGCAGGCCGTCCCCCTGCAGCCCAGGGAGGGCTGCAGCCTGTGGAGGACCCCACGCCGGAGCAGGTGGACATGCCCTGAAGGAAGCTGCAGCCCGTGGAGCCCACACGGGAGCAGGCTTCTGGCAGGATCTCTGGCCCATGGGGGAATCCACATTAGAACAGCCTGTGCCTGGAGGACTGCAGCCTGTGGACAGGACCCACGCTGCAGCAGGTGACGAAGAACTGCAGCCCATGGGAAGGACTCACACTGGAGCAGTTTATGAAGGACTGTCTCCCATGGGAAAAAGCCCAGCTGGAGCAGGACAAGAGTGTGAGGAAGAAGGAAAGTCAGAGACGAAGCATTATGAACTGACTGCAACCCCATTCCCAATCCCCCTGCATCACTCAGGGAGAGGAGGTAGAAGATTTGGAAGTAAAGTTGAGCCTTGGAAGAAGGAGAGATGGAGGAAAGGTGTTCTTAAATTTGTCCTTATTTCTGATTATCCTACTCTGATTGTGACTGGCAATAACTTAAATTAATCTTTCTCAATTTGAGACTGTTTTGTCCATGATGGTAACTGGTCAGTAATTTCCCTGTCCTTATCTCAACCCACGAGCTTTTTGTCATATTTTCTCCCACTGTCCTGTTGATGGAAGGGGAGTGATAGAGCAGCTTGGTAGATACCTGGTGGCCAACCAAGGTTAACCCACCACAAACCTAAATGCAGATCATTACTCCAAATGTTGTGCAGTAATAGCCAGTAATCTGAACTATTTAATTTTTATTTTTTTCATCACTGTATCCTTCATTTTTGCAAAAGACTAAATTCTTCAAAGGAAAATTTCAATGATTCCAATAATAACAGTTAAAAAAGAAAACAATCAAAGCCACCCCTAACAATAATGAGTCAATATTTCCTATGCTGTGCATATTTGGCAGTGGGACTAGAATAAATGGATCCTTCAGTTAAATGAAATAATACATGGTTTGCTGCATCTGTGAATTAGCTGCATAAAGATAACTGAGGCAGGTAAATGCTGAATAAAACTGGATGATGCACATTAGAGAACCAATTGCATCTCTTAGCAAATAGTCTTTATATTAGGGTGCCCACTAAACATTGATGCCAAGCTAGCACCTGAAATTAATGGCTGCAGATCCTAATTTGATAACAGGTATAGATATGCTGAAGGCAATGGAAATGTGTTGATTTGGGCTACTTAGCAAAGAATAACCAGTGCCTTAAAACACAACATTATTCTGTAAATGCTGAACGTCTCTGTTCTCCCTGTGATTGCCACAACTGAAATGAGATTTTCTTAAGCTAATTTGCAGGATGTATTTAAATTGGAAAATTAGACCTTCCATCTACTCCACACCTACCTATATCTCCAACTTTGGAATCTACAGCTTTTTAGATAATTAAGGCCATGACACACTCTGGGTCAGGGTCTGAGCCAGGATCTCCGCACAAAGCTTTGTAAGCTTTGGGGGAATGCCTTTGTGATTTTAAGTCAGATATCCTAAGTGAAACTCATCTTAGGTGACATCATTGCCCTACACCCTCCAAAAATTTTAGTTTACTGTTAATAGCATTTTTTCATTCATGGTTTCACTCTGAGTCACAATGTGGCCATTCCTATCGCAACCTTGCTGTCACAGATACCATCATCATTCCTTTTTATAAAGCACCAGTTTCCTGCATCAATTTTTGTGCCTAAATACAGCTGACTTGAATTGCTAAGGTAGAGCAGAAAGTCCTGGAGAATGAACAGCTGGAAATGATTAGATATTGCTTTAATTTTAAAGCTGAACAAACTCATTTTATGGTCACAGGAGAGAGGCCCTGATACAAGCATATACATATTCTTACCTTTAGATTAACTCCACTGCAAGATTGTTTGAAGCCTGGCTCTATTTTCTTGATGACCTCCTCATAGTTTCCTGGGAGGCTGCTGTCAGATCCTCTGAAGCTGTCCCTTCTTCAGGCTGAAGAAGATCCAGTCCCTCAGCCTCTCTTCACTGGGCGAGTGGTCTAACCCTGACCATCTCAGTTCTCCCCCCTGAACTTGTTCCAGTTTGGAGGTATCTTTCTTGTATCAGGGGAGAAAAAACTGGACACAGTATTCTAGATGCAGTTTAGAACCAGACTGATTCCATGCATTTTATCAAATACATGATCTCAGCCTAAAACTCATCAATAGAGGGTGAGTTAGGGCTGCCTCTCTAGTTCACTGCGAAAAGATGCAAACAGGCAAATAACAGATCACTTATATTGGATACCTCTGTTAAAGACTTCTCTCTTCACTGACTGTAGACAGCAATAGAGACTGTAAAGTCTCATGGTTTAGTTTAGTATGGATGGTAAAATATGGAATGATTAAAGAAAAGGAAGACGAATATCATACTTGTAGGTTGCTCTGTAACATCTAGTCAAAATTGATTCCTCAAGTATGAAGTTGAGGCAGCGTCTGAAGGCTCATAATAGCACATTTTGTGCTTGGTCTGTTGTGAGAATAACTAGAGGCCATTAGTTTGCAGGGCTGTCAAGCCATGAACCTTTCACTAAGATGAAGATGACTTGGAAAGAAAAATGGTATTTTCTCTTTTTCCTCTGGCAAAGGGACTTTTTGAATTTCAATTCATGATTCGCAAAGGACTTTGTGTCTCCAGTGACAGGGAGGGATGGAAGGAAAACCCATATTAACAAATGTCATTTATAATTTATGAAATATTTTCCATATCTGAAACTACAGATCTCCTTAATAAAACACAAAAATAAAATCAGAGAAAGAATATTAAAGCTAGCATTTCATGAGGTAAGAGAGATCTTTGAAGAAAGTAGACATCACATACAGCTGACCTGCAGATGTGGAGTATCCCAGTCTAAATTCCTCATACTAGCTCTCACAAACACACTTTTTCCTTCCTTTTTGTGTTTTTTTCACTTCCTGCTCCTGTCCAAGAACTCATATTCATCCACCGTCCGAATATGGTCACCACCAGCTCATAAGACTCAGACAATCCTATCAACCCTCAAAACACCACACACTCTTCTGTAATTACAAGGTTCCATGAACCACCTGGAGACCACTTACCATGGCTTCATGAGCCACTACCACCACTTGGATTACAGGAATCAGTAGTCTATGTCATTGCGTCTTCAATTATATCTGGCCCTGATTCAGCATATATTTCAAAATAAGTTTAACTTGTTTACAATTTGTTTGTGTCCTGGTTTCGGCTGGGATAGAGTTAATTGTCTTCCTAGCAGCTGGTACAGCGCTGTGTTTTCAGTTCAGTA
>JAVKLA010000027.1:47123901-47141386 GCA_034782735.1 Sagittarius serpentarius
GACTTCTTACAAGGGCATGGAGTGATAGGACAAGGAGTAATGGCTTTAAACTGGAAGAGGGTATATTTAGATTAGATATAAGAAAGGAATTCTTTACTGTGAGGGTGGTGAGGCACTGAAACAGGTTTCCCAGGGAGGCTGTGGATGTCCCCTCCCTGGAAGTGTTCAAGGCCAGGTTGGATGAAGCTTTGAGCAACCTGGTGGAGTGGAAGGTGTCCCCATGGCACATGATGATCTTTAAGGTCACTTCCAACCTAAACTGTTCTATGAATCTATAAGATGAATCTGCTTTTATTTTGTTGGTTTTTTTTTCAATCAAAATAGAAAACCTGGAAAAATTTTGCTGATAAATGGTTGACTGAGCTGTAAGAAGATGTACATGGTCCCAAACATATCCATTCCTCTTTTTCTTTTATTTGTAATTACTGGACGGCATATACATGAACAATACACATTTCTATCTTTTCCTCTTCCTGCTTTTCTGCACAGAACAAGCAGCTGTGCCACGGGGGATTTCTGTCTGTCTAATCTAAGTTGTTCATGAAGCACATATCAAAACTTAATTTCTAGCTCTGTACTTTGTAGGAAACCTATTTTATGGAGAGACAGTTAATTGGAGACTTAAAGTTACATGGAGGATACACAGAGCTTTGAAGTCCAGACCCTGAAGGAAAGACTTATAAATGGTTTGTAACCAACAGTTTTGCCCACAGTTCAGACCATTTAACAGCTCAGGATGAGAAGGGCCATGTAGTAAGGCCAGGGATAATTTCTTGTGGAGGCTCAAGATTAACATTTTGATTTATGAAATATGCCTTTTCTTCAGTTGCTCCTACAGGACTGCTAACTGTTGTAAATGTGCCTTTCTGGATTAGGCTGTAATGATTAAAATGAGGTCTCCCACTGAAAGTAAGTGTTTAAAATTGGATATGAAATGATGTAGTTAAAATTTTCAGTATGAAAATTCAATGATAATCACACTTTACAGCATAAAACTACAGGGCCCGATTAAGTTTGACATTAGCAAGAACTCTAACAAGACATTACCAAGAAAAATAACACACTCAAATCAGACGGTTCAGCTCTTACCACATTAAGGAAGTAATAAGCTTCTAATATCTCTGCTGCAATACATAGCAAAAATAGAAAAGCATCTTTCCAGTCAAATGTTTTAACAGAAAATCTAAACAGAGAAAAAAGAGAGGAAATGTAGCTTAAGCAGAAGCAAAGCAAGAGTAGCCAGAGGCTGACCTACATTTGAAAAATAAAAGAACCCAACAGCAGTGCTAGCTGCAGCTCTAAGAATGCAATTTCGAGTATTTTCCATGGCTTCCTATGAAATGGTGATGATCCGGTCTGAATCAGTGCAGCAGCTGTTGCAATGATCTATAGGAATTATCAGTAATAAGTCTCAGAGGAGGTTGAAAATGTGCACTGTGAGCAGCTGAATCCTCCTCATCTCCTGCTGGACAGCAGTTCCTTCTTACTCCGATCCACGTGCGAGGAGTACCAGAGGGCAATGAAGTTGCCTTGTTATTTTCCTACTCTGTGAGCAGCATTATTTTATAATGAACCTCAATCAGACTTCACGATTTTTGCAAGTCTATTAGTCAGAGAACCTGCTTCATCTTGCCCCCTTGTAATGGGATTTGCAAAGCAATTATACATCCCCATCTCAGTTGATGTGCCTCGGACTAAAACCTTACACATGACTGCATTAGTTTATCACAGTAACATACCTCTGCTACCTGCCACAACAGTCAAAGAAATTAAAGTAAAAAAGAAAACTGGGAAATTTCTAACTGTTGTTGCTGTAGCTATTTTCCCAGTCAGTCTCAATTAACTTCCTTTAAGGCTGACATTGCCTGTGTTTTTATCCATAGATCTCCAAATGCATTTGAAAGGTTGGGACGGTGTTGATTCTTCTTCTTTACATGATAACTGAGGAGAAATAAATTACTTTCTACACAAACAAAGGAATTCTGCATTCTTCTGGACAGTCATCCAGGCCAACTCAGTGCACAGTTAGACCACACCTGCAGTGTGGTGGAGACAGGGGACAAAGACCATCTGTAGGGTCAGGATTTCAGCCAGAGTATCTTTACACACTAAAAAAGTCAAGAAAGACAGCTTTGTTGGGCAGTTATTAGGTTGAGACTCTTGAGAGTTTAAAATGGAAGTGGAAGGGTTGCTGACTAAACTGATGATAGGTTGTATGAGTGTACATGAAAACAGACACATGGGGAGAAAGAGAAGTTTAAAGATTTCTCACTAATCCATTTTTCTTTCAGTCAGAAAAAAAAGATGGTTTGTCAAAAAATGAAATTCATCTTACGCTTTTATCTAGTTCAGTGAAAAGTCTGCAGAGCAGGTTGCTGAGGTCCAGAGTGATCAGAGAAGAAGAACACAGAAGGGAATATATCCATCAAGGATCAACAGAGCAGGAATGTTGAGTCCCAGCCAGTAGCCTCTGAAGTAGGGAAGAACCAAACCAGATAGGACCTTGATCCTGAATTTATGATGCTCACTCTAGATATCTAACCTGGAATAGAATGCTTTTTACAAACTATTTCTTTTTTCTTATTTTTTCCTTTTCCTTTTTTATTTTTTTTTAAGAGGGTGGAGAGGGTGGAAATATCTGTGATTTTATGTTTAGAGGTCCAGATGTGGCAACTTCCCAGCCAAAGTCTTTTTCCCAGTATTTTGCCCTGCTCTCTCTCTCTGTTGATCTCTTCTATATGCTACAGTACATCTGTTCTCCTTGGTTATTTTCACCACAAGCTGGCAGGATTTGTTTCTCTTCCAACACGCCAAGTTAAAAAATAAATAATCCTGCATTGTTTATAAAATGCATTCCCATGAGATCAACCCTCTCCTAATGAAGTCAGTTGCTTTATTTTTTTTCATACACCAGATCATTTACTCTGAGATGATATTAATTTACAATTGGAATAACAGTTGACACCTGGCAGTACACTAAACAATATGGGGCTTCCAATCTACATCATTAGTTGCTCATGCTTTGCTGAATCTCTGCTCATTAAACTCCAAATACTGTCTCCAGTGAAGTCTCAGCAGCTTGTTGGTCACTGGGGAGTTCCTTCTGAAATAAAGAGGTAGGGACACTCCACAAATGCTACGAAAATCGAGGGCTGGAGCAGCTGTCCAGATGCCTGTGCCTCTAGCTTCATCTATTCTGGCAGAAAAAGCTGGATGATATGCATGATGGTGGATCCATCATTTATACTTTCCCCTTCCCTTATTTGCACCAAATCCCTAATGCATGTTGGCAGACTCAGGCTTTAAAGATGAGCTGGAGATACCCATTACAAACAGCCTCGTCCAATCAGCAGAGATATGTTAGCTATGGTGCAGGAATAGCTATCACTTCGCACAGAGATAAGGACCAAAGGGAGATACTTCCAAAGCTATAAAACTCAAGTAATTTGATGGCAAGCCATAGAAATATAGTTCTGGAATCAAGCAGCTGCAGAAATTGCTTTCCTGCCTTACTGCTTTACAAATTAGCTGTGGACATAATATGTCTATGACTCAGACCTCAACCATGGGAAAAATCTGGGGGACATTCATAGAGGCTGGTAGTTTCAGTACATGTTTTGTGGCTGTGGAAAGAAACAGATGGTATTCAATTTGGAAAGTAACACCCCTGCTAGATAGGCCTAGTTAGCTTTGTGGTCTAGTGTTTGTCACTGGTGATTGTTTCTAAGAGCAGACCTTGCTGGAACACTGAATCATTTCTTCCAGCTGAGACAAGCTATTGGCTTAGTCAAGAGGTAACGTTGCCTTGACTCATCCAGTAGTTTTTGACTGTGCTCACAGTGTTGCTAGGTGAGGTCTTACATGAGGCAATATAAAAGAACTACTTACATCAGGATCAGCTATAGGCTAAGAAGCTCCTTTCCAGCTCAAGCTCTCTCTGGTGTTTTGTACCAGTGGGCAGATACAACACAAGTGATAGCAGAAGTAAACTTGGATGCAATTCATTTAATGTGCTGAAGTAATTCATGTTCACACTAGAAAAGGTAGTTGTAAAGAAAATAGAAAAACAACAAAAAATTATTAAATATTGATTGCTATAGTGAATTGGGATTTGGAACGCAGAGAGGGGAAGTTTTGAAAGTGCTTTCAGAAACAGTGGAGTTAGTTGAGGACCAGAGAACAGCTCCAGGTGTTACACTTGTCACCTTCAGCCCTGTAAAACCGACCTTTGCAGCAGGGAGGAAACTGGTGATGTTAACTGGAAACAGTTCTTGGAAGTAGACAGAACAGCACTTTGACTGGATTTAGCAAAGAACCCATGAAGTATAAGAAGAGAGCTGTTTTATGTATGTGTTTATGTGCTTGTGTACTTAAGAAGTAACTATTATGGGTTGTGGGGAATTTGCTTACTCCTGTAACATTCAGCAATGATGTTCAACATGAGAAAAATCAACTTTGGCTGTATTTATAAAGACTGGATGAACTCTTATCGGACTAGTTTTCACTATTAGAAGAGTAGAAATACTAAATTAGTTGGTAGCGAACAGAAAAAGCCACAAATAAGGACAGAAGAGTATCTGCAAAGCTAGTAATCCTTGAGATACTGAGTGGAACTGACTGGTGTTCAATCAGTGCTCTGCAAGTTGCCTGGAAATACATAAAATACTTCTATCAGACCCATGAATGGTAAGAAAATGAAGATATGCACTTTTCATGGATTTTTTTAGGAATCTGTGTACTGAGAAAATGTGGAAGAAATTGGTAGGTTAACGTAAACATATGGGTTGAAGGAAATTTTTTATTTTTGTCACACGTTATGTTTATTGGTTTTAGATTCACCAGAATAGTTGGAAAGAATGAGAAAGGAAGACTGTTCTCTGATTGTCACCTAAGTAATACAAGTTTTGCTTCATTTTGTCTTAAGAATTCCAGTTCTTACTTAAAATGAATTTCATTCTTTGTCTATCATCTGAGATACCTGTATTATCACTCCTGACAGAAAAAGACTGATTTTCTTTACTATGTGAATGAAAATATGGCCTTGGACAGGGGACATCAGAGGGGTATCCATGGGCATGTCCTAGCATTATTGTTCACACATGCTCAAGCTCTTCTGTTTTATCCTTGCTATGTGAACAACTGAAAGGCTAAGATCTTTGTTTAATGAACTTTACATATAATCAGTTGAATGGGACTGTTTTACTTTGGGAGAGAATGAGGACAGCATGGAGTAAGAACTACCTGAGAAAAATCTAACAGGCAAGATTTTATTGGTGAAGAGCTGTGAGTTATTGATAATTGGACAAGAAATAAGGCAGCCAATGTAAATAATTGTACTATTTCTGGCTGGCATGGTGTTAATTTTCTTCACAGTAGCTTTTATGGTGCTATATTTTGGATTTGTGACCAAAACAGTGGGGCTGAGCTGCCTACCGGGGCTAAATGACAACAATAATCAAGTAAGAAACTAAAGAAAACAGTGGAGTAGAACTGCCGCTAGGACTGAGCAGAGATGTTTTGCTTGTATGGTCTCCCTTTGGTCATTTTTTGTCCCATCAGATTTCCATTCAGCATTTTCCATTCAGCTTTCTGGAATACTCAGAGCTGTGGCTGCAATTGGTTCCAGCTCAGCTCTTGGTAAGTAGTACAGCCATTTGAAACACTTGTTACACACAAAGTGACAAAGATTATAGTTTTTAAAATCCACGGTGGCAACTGATGCATTCTCTCTCAAGCATTTCTCTTGTTGCTGTTGCTGTCAATAGAATGGGCTCCTATTGTGACATTTCTTTCCTTTTTCCATCAATCTTTGTCTTAAAAATGGGAGTTAGAGTCGTTACATGTCACAGTCTCTACTGTGCAGTTAAAATAACCTCCCGTGGATGCTGGGATTTAGCTGCCTACAGGGACTATGTCAGGCTTTCTAAGGCCTCTGAAAAGAACACTAGATAGCAAGACAGGTTTCTGGAGAGAGGCTTTGTTCAAACTCCGGCAAAGTTATGCAAGTCTTATTTTATACTTTGGACCTGATTTGAAAACAAATGCTAGCAAGAGAAATTGAAGACGGCTAGCTATTGTGAGGTCTTTATAATCATAAACAAAGTAGTACACAAGGGGTTAATTTGGCTTTTGCTTTCTGTAGAAAATGTCTGTTTTGAAAGCCATACCTTGAGAAAGACTTTTTCATAAAACTGAAGAGCCACCTCATAGTCATAGAAATGGTGTAAATTTTCAAGAGCTTACATTTGTACTCCTGTGATACGCAAATGCAAACAATCCAGTATGAACAGCAACCCCACACTCCCCAGACTAGCCATGTCTGAAATAATGGGGTAAATAAAAAGCCCAGCCGGAACTCTGTTTGCTGAGTTCTGCCTAAGTATCGTAGCCTGAATGATGGTATAATGGTGATGCAATACAAATTGCAATTTCGACTTTTTGTAAGCTTTCCAGGACAGAGAATATCCCTTTGGTTCCATAAAGAACTATGTGTGGTGGGACCTTAACTTGTGAATAATAGATCTAGTTACTATTTCAATATGAATAAATAAAATTGATCATGTTTCAGTAAGAAGTCTTAGCTTTTTAGTAGAGTCTTCCTCCCATATGAATGATTTCTTTCTAGGTATATTGGCATTTGATGTGTGATTCATCCATTTTAAATCATCTAGTCATCTTCCTGTTTTAATGCTCTGGTAATGAGCTGTGCCTGCCCATCCACCACTGTAAGACCAGAGTTGAATAGCATCCGCACACATACTGAAGCCTTACAACTGTACCCATGTGAGGTACCCAGACCGTGTATGCAGGAACAAGTTTAAGTGGACTCAGGAGGTAGGAATTAGGAAGAAATAACTTTTCCTTGAATAAAAGGGAAATGAGGAAGGACTAATGCTTCAGAAGATGGTGGTTTTCTTGTTTTGTTTTATTGATGCAGTATCTAACCCTTCCAACTTCTCTTCCAACTTCTAGGGAAGTTAATGGATGTTTGCTTTTGCTTACCTCTTAGTTTTCCCTTTCCAGTGTTACTAAATGGTAACTTTAGAACTTATTTCCTGTTCCTGACCATGGTGATAGCAACTGAGTGTAACCATGTAAAACTGATATCAATAACAAAGTGTCTTGTGACTATAGGATATGGTCAGTATGAAACTGCTTCAGTTAAGAGAGTTACACTGTGTGTTCTCATCTCCTAAAGGATAACATTTTTCAGGGAAGACCGTCCTGCACATGAACTGGGTGTTAGAAACACATAGAAATGGTCAGTCCATGTCAGTTAATGCAGACCATATTCCAGTGGAATTGGGCTCAGAGATGTGAATATCTGATGGAGAATGTCAGGAAGTAATCACAGTTTTGGGGTGAAAGCAGAATAAGGGTCACAACATACAGTTTATTAACAGCAGCACTGTGGATAAAATATCTAGCCTATAGAAACCAGCCAGAAGCAGGATGGTCCTGACATAATCAAGTCACAAACCAAGCTTTCAGATTGTGTTAATTAGGATTTCTGTTGACATAATCATACAGGACAGGCAATAGTACGTTCTGCTCAGATTCCAGGGTGCATGTGTGTCAGGCCATTTTATTTGTCTTATTTTTTCTGTAATAAGATTTTTTTCTGCTATGTCTGAGAAAGATCCTTCCTTTCTAATAACTTATTTGAGTCATAGAAAGGAAAAAAAAGTCACACCAGGTGTGTGAAGATCATCGTGGAGCTTGGGCTCAATAACAAATTGAGGTTTTGTCATTTGTGTGCCCATATGACAGCTAGAATAGCATGCCTGCTTCTGCAGCCATTAGATACGAAGGCTTCCCCAGCCTGTAAGTTGCTGTTTTCCCTCAGCACATATGCTTTACTCATACAGCTTTTACAGTACCCCCTATCTAGTTCTTCAGGAACTCCGCAATAAGCTCAGTCTCAGCCCATACCTCTTCTCTACGGACTCATCTTTGCCTGCACAAACACCCCTCAGTATGACCCCTCAGTATGCATTCTTCTTCATCTTCTCTTACCTTCAAATGCAGTTTTAGTGTAGTTTTCATATTTCATTGATTCTTTATAATGGCAACTTAGCTAGTATAAGCTGGGGTGAAGTAATTGGACACCCTGCGCAATATTAACATGGTTTTGGAGTTAGGTGGCTCTCTAGGACCATTTCCTTTTTTATGCCTGTTTCATCTGTTGACATCATAACATCTTATCATTGGAACATAGAACCTTCAATGGTGACAGCAAGAAGAAAGGAGAAACAGAAGTGTTTATTCTGTACAGTTAGTATTCTGATGTTCTTGTTCCCTTAGTTAAAAGTACCTGCAGTCCCAAAATGAGTGCAAAGGCTTTGTGTGTTTTGCCTTGCACAAATATACAAATCCTAAACTGTTTTTCTGTTTGTATGTGGTTGGTTGGTTGTAGTGTTGGGGATGTGTGTGTTTGTTTTGGGTTTGTTTTGGTTTGGGTTTTTTGGGGGGTTGGGGGAACTGAAACAGCTGAGGAAATAAGTAAGGGAAAAGGAGCAAGTGACACAGAAAGCCTTGCATTTCAAGCCAAATTTGGTCCCAAATCTGCTAAGGCCCAAAGATTTCTTTTATCTCTTTGCATAGGTCTGTTAAGGGAGAGATGATTTTGTGGACCATAGAAATACAACATCAGCTTTTTCCTTACTGTTTCTTTACATACTTTCTCTCTACTGTGCACTAAAAATAGCTTCTTGCCTTCCACAAGTCTCAAAATGTTTTACCGCTGTTTACCTAAGGTTATGCATCTGGAAGAAATCCTTTGTTATCTGGCAAAATGTGTCCCCTTCTTTAAAATTTTACTTAATTGGCCCACTCTAACCCTCATATCACAGCATTCTTATAGGTCAGGAATCAACAAATTACCTTAATCATGGAATTAAATTATCAGTATTTGACTCAGTCCCTACAGAGTCAATGGGACATAAGTATACACTTAAAGTTAAGGGCATACTTAAAAGCTTTGCTAAATCAGGGACAGTTAATGATGTTATTTCACTCTTACTGTTTAAAAACAACCCCTCTTCATAAATCATGTGATCAGACAGTACCAGTATTCCTTTTTTAATGACTAGAAAACTAAGGGCATTTTTTTTTTCTCCTGTACAATTTTTACATGTAGAATACTCTCTTTGTAACTGAAGAGATGAATTACTATAGAGACATTGATCCTGCTTAATTTCCCTTCAGGTTCAACACAACGCTTTGTTCTTTAAAGAAATATCTCCTTTGAGCTGAGAAATGGCACATTCATTGATATTATTCTGTCATTGCTCTTGCAGTCACTGCAGTGTTTTTCTGGTCCTTGGCCTTGAGACATCTCAATGGATAATACATTGGATTATCATTTTAACATTTGAGATACTTACCCCATAAAAGGCTATCTGCTGTGGCATCATGATCTAGGAACAGGGAATATTCTCACAGTTCATAAACAATTATATGTCTCATGCTAAACATGTGCCCAAGCATTATCACATTAGGGTATTTGGATACCTATTTTTTTTATTATTATTGTTGTTGTTGTTTTATTTTCAGAAAGATAATCACCATACTTAAAATGCATAATTAAAAAATAATAATAATGCAACTCTTTTGCCAGAACTTGACTGGCAACAAGAACTGGGTTCTAATGTGAAGAAATCATTAACACACTCATTAGAGCCTCCACACAGAAATATGAGAAAACTAAAATAAGATTTCTGATGCTCAGTGATCTAGTTTTCCCCAGTCTCAAAGATTAATTAGTTTAAGAAACAATATTTGTATTAAATGGAGAAAACAAACCACCAACAAGACAGATAAGCAAGACAACATGCAATACCTAATTCATAAAAACTAACTGCAGTATTTTTCAGTCTTTCTCTCTGGGGAAGGAACTACTAGACAACTCTGTAGCCTTCTGTTTTTCCACTACAGAGGAGGTCTATAGGGATCATCTTGGAAGAATCCTGTGGGACACAGTCATGGATGAAAGAAAGGTCCAGAAGAGTTGATTGATTTTTTTAAGGATCACTTCCTCCAAGCTCAAGAATAATACACTGGGGTTTACAGGAAGGCAAGCAAAGGCAGCAGGAGTCCTGTGTGGATGAAGAATGAGGTACTGACAAATGTCTAACAGAAAAAGGAACCACACAAGAGGTGGAACTAGAAACAGGTCATCCAGGAGGAAGGTAGGAGGTATTGACTGATCATGCAGGGGTGGGGTTAGGAAAGCCAAAGCCCAGGTGGAGTTGAATTTGGTGAGAGATGTGGAGGGTGACAAGGAAGATTTCTACAGGTATATCAGCAGGAAAAAGACTAGGGAAAATGTGGATCTGCTGCTAATGGGGCAGGATACCTGACAACAAAAGACATGGAAAAGACCAAGGAATTTACTGACTTCTCTGCCCCATCCTTTACTGCTAAGACAGACGTTCAGGAATCCCAGGCCACTGAGAGCAAAAGGAAAGTCTGGACTAAGGAAAACCTACCCTTGGTGGAGGAGGATCAGGTCAGGGAATATTTAAACAAACTGGACATACAATAGTCCATGGTATGTAACAGGACATACCTGTAGATGCTGAGGCAGCTCACTGATGCCAGTGAAATGCCACTGTTGACCATATTTGAAAGGCTGTCAGGTGGGAGAAATTTATGGAAGAAAGCAAGTGTCAATCCTATCTTCAAAAAGGGCAAAAAGAAGAATCCAAAGAGTTGCAGGCTGGTTGGACTCACTTCGGTCCCTGGTAAGGTAATGGAGTGACTAATTCTGGAAACCATTTCCAGACATATGAAGGACAAGAAGGTGACTGGGAGTAGTCATCATGCTGATACTGGGGACAATACCATTTAACCTTTTCATTAATGACTTAGATGATGGAACGGAAAGCACCTGCAGCGGATTTGCAGACAATACAAAGCTAGCAGGGGTAGACAATGCACTAGGCAGTTGTGCCAACATTCAGAGGGACCTTGACAGGGTAAAGAAGTGGGCTGATGGGAGCCTTATGAAGTTCAACAACAGGAAATGCAGAGTCCTGCACTGGGTAATACCTACTCAAGTTCCTTTGTGCCACTGGTAGAACTGTAACTGGTATCGAGAGTTTTCTGGTGGGCATGTAGTTTTGTAAGGGACTTGGGCTTCTTTAACATTAAGAAGGGAAACTGAGACTTGAGTAGCTAGAGATGTTTTCCCCAAACACCTGTGCCCTATTTGTGAAACTAGCAGCTTTTAGGTAGGATTACAAATGAAGTAAAGAGAGAACTCAGTGCTTCAGGGCTTTATGTAACAGAATTCTCCACATTGGTTGATTGAGTCTTGTAGCTTTATCATTGACTTTAAATTAGCCAGCTGTTGTTTCCTGTTGAACACCACCAGAAAGTGACTGATTGCTTAGTAAATCAAGATTTTCTCTGAATAGGTTTAAAGAGATTTAGACATTCACTTGCAAAGTTGACTGTTTATTTGACAACTAATCGGTAGAACTTATTAATTGAGCAATGTTATTTTTCCTGTCACAGGACAAAACAATCTTCTCCTCTATGTCTGGTTGTGCTGCAACTTCTTGCACCGTTTCTTTGTTACCCTAAAAAAGGAAAGAATACAGGAGGCAGAGGTTTTTTTTGCTTTGTCCAAAACCAGAAAGACAAAACACTGAATCATTTCACAGAAACAGGGAGACACTGTTTTAAGGGATTACTTTCTCATATATATATGTGTGTATGTATCTATAAATTTTATAGCAGAAAGCTTAGTAAGAGACTCTAGAAATGTTGTAGCTTTCAGTGAGATTTTAATGACATTGAAACTGGTGGAAAAATTTCTGTTGGTTTCTGTGTTGCCATAATGTCATTCATAGACAGGAAAAAGAAAAAGTAAAAATTTCCTTCTCATTTGCTCATAAGGATCAATATGCAAACAGACATGTAAAGGCATGAAAGATTAATTAGCATTTTCTTTCACCTTGGCATTTCATGAACCAAGATGGATTCCTTCCCTCCCCAAATATATTGTATTGATTTGTCCTAGTCTTAATAAATCTTAAACTAGTACAGATTAGTTTATGAGAGTCTAATAAGCCTAGGGCTACATCCAGCAAAATATGTAGGTATGATAAAAAGGGCTTAGTTAGAATTTAGGAAATTACTTCCAAAGATGTGAACCAAAGAGCCATATGCACAGCTGGTCTTTTCTCCTCATCATCCACACTTCTCTTGTTCAGATCTTATTTTGATTTTCACTGTTTTAAATTCCCAAACTGGTTTTCTGAGCTACAGTCTGTAGATGACATGTGAAGTTAGTTGTTCAGCTAGCTGTCTACGCTTGCTCCTGAAGGCACTTTGTTCCAAATTAAGACAGTTATCATAGAATTAATTGTTTTCTGGACTGTTGGTGTTTTTTTTTTTTTTTCCTGCTGTTTTTATTCTGTGTTTTATTGACTTTTGAGACAGTCTTGACCAGCTGAGTAGCTCAGACTTAAAAACAGAGGTGATAAAAGGCAATTGAATGTTCAAGTCCATTTCTAAATCTAGCCCCTGTCAACAGTGCTCAGAATGAATTTCTACTGATGTTCTGAAAGCTTAAAAAAAGATTAAAAAAATAACCAAGACTGCAAAGGATAATTCATATTTAGAAACATATTTCTGTCTTGCCTGTAGGGAAACATAAGTGCAAGTCACATTTTCCCCATTCTAAACAGAAATTTGCTTTGTCTGGCTACAAGGTGGTTATGTCTTGGGTCTCTCCCCACCATTCCTTAACAGCAAGTTCATTGGAAGATATTCCTAATCTTTCTTTCTGATTCTTACTAAGTATCCATCATCCTGTCCCCTTCTTTTCTCTTTCTGCAGATTTTTCTGCATCTAATCATGTCACAAACACTACCATGCTTATACTAGGAATTTACAGATCAACTTCTTTACCAAACAATTTATTTGTTTCTGAAGTGTTATGGAAGTAGATTTCTGATGACTGCTGGTTTTTGGCTCTGTGTTTCATGGCTGTTATCCTGTGTCTAATAAAGTGTTCATTCTAGCTGATGCTTTTCCTGTAAGTTTTGCTCGTATGAATTCTCTGATGTGTTTTAATTTTGTTGTTGACCAAAAACTCTGGACACTTCTACAGCAGAATCACTATTTTATATTGCTCTCCTTTATTCATCTGCTGTTTTAGTGAAACTTCTTCATCCTGAATAGCTTTGAGATCTTTTCCTTCTCTTACAGAGGGTTGAAATTGAAAATTAAGTTTTAAAGATATTTGGAGGGAGGACAAGGGAATGACAGACAGGTAAAACACAGGCTGATCATATAGGTTTCATTTTTCCTAGGAAACAGGTAGAAGAATATGACTGTTTTGAAAATAATAATAAAAATAATTCACAACACAGCATTTTCAATAAATCTGAATTAATATTTTCAATAGAGCTTAAAATGTGCATAAAACAGTAGCTGACATTTCACTGGGAAACTCAAGAGACAGAAATTATAATATGAATATGACAGTTTTTTATATTTCATATATATATATTTATAGTTATTTCATTTTGATTTTCCTGTTTATTCCCCATTCACCTCATCCTAAGGTAGACATCTATGGGTTGGATACACTGCATTCTAGAAGTGGGCATTTAACACCACATGTAAGCGAGTGGATTTGGTTGCTGAAATACAGGCAACTTGTGTCATTTGATACTCTCATGGGTATCCAAAACATTTGTGTGTGGATGACAGATATGCACAGAACTCATGATGGAGTCACTTGTGTCTTTCTGGTGCAGTGTATGGAAGCCAGGAGGGTCTAAGAGGACACTAGATGCCTATATTCAGTCATTGAAATCCTACTGCAGGGGTGGGACTCAGCTTGAGACTCAGATATCTAAATGTAAGTGTCTTCAATTCAGGTGTCTACATGTGAGCCAAATGTCTGAACTCCTGTTGTACTCAACAGAGATTTAGGTAGTACAGTCAGCGAAGCCTTAGAGATATATTTAGCTATACTTGAGGTATAACATCCGAACTTAGACACCTTAATTTTTGTATCTGAATTCTGTCCCAAATGTCACTGCATAACAGATGCCTAAAGTTTGATCAGCTAAATTTTCATTCATGTGTCACCACAACTGTTGTATACTTGTCATGGTCTAGTTGAGGTTATTCTTCCTGTGTGTCTATGCAAAGGCAGGCACTTCAAAGGCTGTTTTTCTCCCAGCACAGCCAGGCAGGGCTCTTAAACTCTGAGAAGCCTTTCTGTCTTCAGATGGTACCCAATAACTCTTCCTAGCTTCTGCAGTATGCTCTGGCATGAAGGTCCCTTACTATTTTTCTGCTGTCCTTCTCCAAAATCAGGTGTTGTAAGCACATATCTTCTCTGAAGAATGTATTCCTTAGGGAGAAGTCCTCTTTGTGCCTCTTTCCTAGCTCATACGTGTTACAATGAACACAATATAACTGACTTACTTTCAAACTGGGGGGGGGGATTCCCTGGAAACACTTCCCAAGTCAGTGTATTTTGATTATCAAAATGTCTTTTGCTATGATGCCTACAACATAACAGTCAAGAGCTACAACTCTGTTATGTGGAGACTAGATAATAAGGCAGTGAATACTCTTGCACTATTTTCTTGTGTTCTTCTCTCTGTTGGAAACTGTTTCTTACCTTGTGTCTTCGATATGAAACTTCTCAGGGCAGGGCTACCTTCTTGTCCAGCATTGGTCCGACATAGAATGCCATCACGGCTTAGTAGGGGGGCTATACAAATGACATTGAATAAACTTGTTAAAAATATAGTTTAAATAAAATATGTTTTTGTTATCAGCAAGGTTCTTTAGAAAATATAGGAATAAAGTTTAGCTGTGTAGTTGTAGTAGTGAATTATCACACCTTACAGATACAGAAGAGAAAGAAGAATATAGGAGAGGCAGCAGCACTGGCAAATCCCATCATGAAAGTATATTTAATAAGAATTATTGCATACTGTAGTTGTGTTTTCCTAGAGGAGTCTACAGAGATCTCATGGTACCTATAATTGTAATCCATTATCTGTTGATCCTTCTATTTTTTGACACTCTGTAGTCCCACCATTCCTTCTAAGGACACCTAATGATGCCTTTTGCTGGCTACTGGCTTTGATGTGTCATACATTTGTTAAGCAGCTTTGATATTTGCCTCCTCTGTAATGTAATAGGTTACTTTGGTGTGGGATGCTTTTAGCTTTCCACCTTTACAAGATCTGTGGTTTGGCTGACAAACTGCAATCAATGACTTCATTACATGCCTTTTCACCTGGTACATGCTTTTTCATCTGGGTTCCCTGACATTCAGCTGGGCTGGAGCTTGTTTAGCCTCATTGTGCTTGTTGGGATTCACTCCTCCCTCTTTCCCTTTTCTCACTTTAATAGTCATATTTATTATTATATTTATGTCCCATGGAGGCTTTTGATGCACTTCAGAAGGAGGTGATGCTACTTCCCGCACAATATTTATCTGGTAGCTTGTCTAGACTCCGATGTTATGTGAAGTTTTCCCCTTACTGAGGGTTCTTCTACACTTGCAAAGGCAGAGGCTGGCTTAGGCGGTGAAGCCTGAGGCCTTCTTTCTCACACTACTGTTCTCTAATCCGGATTTCTGAAGTTCTTGGGCTGACTGGATTTTTTGCAGTACATTTGTTTGTTCTGTGGCTTATTTATAAGTCATGTTTTCTTAAGTACGGATGACAAGCTTTTGCTAAGGCCTGATTTTGCTCTTAAGTGAATCAAAACACCGTATCAAAGTTGCTTTGCAAGTGGTAATGCGGCTTTAAAAATGAGCGAAGCATACTTTAAAAATGTCTTCCACCTTAATGTCCATGTAGAACAGATACTCAAGGGTATAGCTCCATGTATTTGAGACTGTATGAGATCAGCTGTAATGCGCAAACCTGCCACTTGGGGATTGTGAGAAATGATGTGCTAAATGGCTTATTGCCAGGAGCTGTGCATAAATACTGGATTCAGGTCAATAATATCTGTAGCTGTTATTTTAGAGGGCATGGTGAATCTGTGAGGGTAGAGGATAAGAAGAAATTTAGAGCTGATTAAAGGAAATGTCTGACTAGCTTACAAAATTCATGGTCACAAGAGACAAAAGCAAGGGTTTGCAATTAAAATTAAAGAACCTAATTTTCAGTCAGAAGAGAGACTGACACAGAAGATGGGATGTGTGTCCTCCATAACATAGATAGAAGAGACTTATTAACTATTCAGCCTGTTTTTTTTCCCCAGCTTTCCCAGAGTAGTGCACATTTCTCTCTGCTTTCCAAAATCTTTTTGGCACAGCTGCTAAGAATTTTCTAGATTTGCATTTAAATTCAGGTTTCCAACCAATGGATCTTTCTCTCTTTCTTATATCTCCACCCTATAACTACTAAATCTTCCACAACCTTCAAATTCAGTAAAGATATGTTATTATGCATAAAAATGTAATTAAATTAACACTCTCAGAATATCTATGCTGAACAAAATTTAGTAACAAGCACTTGAAGAATGGTATTACCCCTCCACAGTATGATGGTGTATAAGGTTCATGGGCTGCAGCACAATCTTCCAGGTGAGAACTCATGTAGAGGACCATAAATGTCCCTCTGCTGTCTGTTTTTAAAAGAGCATTTTCCTTGTGCTGAAAGGAGATCAGGGAGGGTATTTCCGTAAGGTGCGGAGATATAGCAGGACCTACAGGCAGCCCTTCCAAGGAATGTATTCTCACAAATGTATTCTCACAAATGGCTGTCTAGCTGATGTTGCCAGGCAGAAAAGACATGGTCAAACCTCAAATTCCTCAATGCTATATTTTGATATTTTTGTGTGTTTGAGTCAACAGAATCAAGATTACATATTTTTTTACTAATAAAATAGATATATATATATATACATTTCCAGTAGTGAAAAAATACATACAATAGGGTGGGCTTTTATTGATTAGTCTGACACTGTTCCAAAGGAAGAAAAAAAGTATCTTTTGTCTTCTACTTAACATGGTTTTCTTGATATGGGTTGAAATATTTTTTATTTCTGATTTATGGAGTATATAATTGATACCATTAAACCATAACCTTTAAATTTCTGTTCTGCTATTGAAATCCACTTTTTTCAACCCAAAGCTTATTTTGATACTCTGTTTTTTTCTATTTTTTTATTTAAAAGATCTCTGTATATGTTTTCATTTCAAACTATAAAGAACTGTAAAAGAATGTGATTTGTTAGGATAGTTGAGAATATTTGGAAGGAAAATCAGCAGCTGATTTACTTTAAATACAAGTTATGTTTTTTGTCCTCTTTCTTGTGTCTGTATCTCTAAGTAGCTCTCCTAACATCTGGAGGAGAATTTGATCTAACAGGTTACTTTTCTTCCAGAATTCATTTTATCTTGAACTTTATCTTCCCTCTTCTTCCCTCTTCTTCCCTCTTCTTCCCTCTTCTTCCCTCTTCTTCCCTCTTCTTCCCTCTTCTTCCC
>JAVKLA010000027.1:47147134-47158141 GCA_034782735.1 Sagittarius serpentarius
CTGAACTGAAAACACAGCGCTGTACCAGCTACTAGGAAGACAATTAACTCTATCCCAGCCGAAACCAGGACAACTGTTGATGCCCACATTTAGCCAGTCAAATGTATCCCATCTTAGCAACTTATACATCAGACTTCCTGATATGAGAAGGAATCCTCTTTGGTCAAAAGGCAGGAGCCCAAAACACAAACCCTGTGGTCAGAAAAAGAGGAATGTATCTGTGAGTGTGGTGTTCTGAGGGCATAGCTCATTATTTATTTTTAATTCTCAGTCTCATTTCCTTCAAATGTCAGTTGAATTTTGCTGACTCTTGAATGTGTCTAGGCATCTGCTTTCCTATACAGGCACATAATTTCCTGTTAGTCTTGTGAGTAAAGAAAACTGACTCTGCAGTAGGGGTTTGGTGCTTAAACGCTGTTCAGTCTAAGAGTCTATGATGACCTGTTCTTTACGGAGGCTGTCCCTTTCCTTCAAAGTATTCATCCCACTTTTTCTTTGCAGTTTCCTAGTCAAAGACACAACACATGGATCAAACACAAGATTAATGGAGCCCTTTCAGTGGACATGAACAGTAACTTCGTAAGGTATGAGTAAAGGTTAGATATAGGACACTTGATCAAAGTTTGAGTGGAGACTGGTATGCACCTCTGTGAATTATTTTTTGACTGAAGATTGATTGCTTTCAGAAGACAAAAAGAAAAGCACTTATAGCATGGTGCACTTGTATTTACAATGCCCTAAAGAAGGCAGAGAGCTGTCATTAGACATTTATGTCCTGTTTCTGCAAGAATTCACGTGCAGATGGACAGGAGTCTTATTGTGCATGAGTAGCAAACGTTCAGCTTCCCCCTCTCGCAAATCAGAGCAGTCAGGCAGGTTTTTACTCAGGGTAGCCAGAGTCTCTGAGGTGTGATGATGAGGGTGGAGTGCTGCTGCCAAAAGCAGGGGGTCACTGAGTATGGAAACCAGACACATCTTCTATATTTAAAAGTCAGAGTATTTACACTATAACAAAGAAATTTAGTGTATTCATTAGTAAGTTTGTGATGTAGTTGCCAGAGGAAGACAGAGAGGCACTACATGAACACGAGTTATGTGCATATATATATATACATACACATATACAAAATGTGTCCATATATATAGATACACTGCATTCATTTTCTCAAATATCTGGTTTTCAGACAACACAGTTAAGCTCCTGATTAGCAAACCTGACAAAAATTCCTCTTCCATATACCTTCCAGAAGCTGCCTCTAACCAGGATTGCATTTTAAATAATAAACAGTAACTTTCCACTCTACTAGCTAAAGCACATTCATTTTTACATGATCTGTTTTAAGCAAGTGGACATATGTAATTCACACTTTTTTTAATAGCTTTGGATTTTCTCTAAGAAGTGTTATGCAAAAATTGCTCTGTGATAGATCATCTGTGTTTATGGTATAAATTAGTGTGAGTGTTATGTTAGCCGTTGTAATTATACACCTTTGAAAAAGAAAATTGTGAAAGATAGAATTAGGCATATTATAAGAAATGGGTTTTAATGCTTGATCCAGTTGCATATTGCTAGAAATACAAATTTTTATACTTTTTTTTTAGCAAAGAACTTTTTGGAATAGAGAGTGGGGATTTAAAGGATTGGTAAAAGTTATGTCTGCTGTTAAAAATAGTTTAAGGTACTTATTCTGTAATTGCACAGACCTCATAAATTTTCTATCATGTGACAAATGATACGGCTGCTGAGAAAGGAGTTCTGATTATGTTGATTATTTTTCCAAGGCACTGTGAGCCATATGCCATTACACTGAATTGTAATTTACTCTGAGATTAAGTTTGTTGATTTTATTGTGACTGCTCAAAAACAAAAGTAATGTAACAGTGGAGTGGCACTCCACAGTTAGTTGATTTAGCTGTTACTATAATCTAGGAGTATGACTTTTGCTCCAGGCTGGGTATATAGCAGCTTAAGATCATAAATAGCTATTGTACATTTGAAGGACTTTCTTGCACTTCCAGGATATGATCCAAAAGAGAAAGAAAAGAAAAGAAGGCTGCCTAGCACAGCAGTGATCTCATTTATCATCATGGGAGTTTATGCATTCCGTATCTTAAGGGAAGCTGAAAACTTCTTTCTGCTCTATTTTTTGGCAAGAATAGCCAGACAATAAATTACACTTTGGGTATCGTCATGCTTCTGTTCTCACTGCTGACCAGGTCTTCAGCAGAAGCAACTTTGAGGCCACAATCAATTCTGGAAACTTACGAGTAAAGCTGTCATTTTACTAATAGCTAGGTGTTTGGCTTAGCCCCAGCAGCACTTACAGGCTGATGGAAACATGAGTGAAGTAGGTTTTGCACCAAGGTTCTGTTGACTGGTTGCCCCAGGTTCATTAAAGTCTTCAAGATAAGAAAAATGAAGTTGAAACTCAGGTAGATTCTCCAAGTATTTTTGCTCTTTTTACACACTAAAATCTGTCTGTCTTTAAAAACTGTCTTCCTTTCACTCTTTTCCACCTAAATCTGAAATGATGATTGTTTGCCCTATGATATTTTCTGTTAGAAAAAATAACTACATGTTTTTAGTCATCTATATTATTTTCTTTGGTTTTACCAGTCTTTAACAGTTAGATTTCTTAGAGTTTAAAAAATTTGCATTATCCTCTGCAAATATCTTCTTTACATCTATCGGACTATACCTGTGCCATCTTTAAAGTGCCTGTTGGCAGAAAGGTTGTAGATGTCTTGCTAAGATATTATTTTGTAAGAATAGCAGTGAAGGTGCTAAATGTTACACTGTAAAAACAAGAAAAAGGAACATATCAAAGTGCTAATGCAATTAACCAACATAGCACATTTTAATGATTTTGTAAGAAAATGCTAGTAAGCTATTTCCATTCTATATCAAGAAATAACAACAGGTATATTGCATATTAATATGAGTTACTATGGCTGGAATTAGTATACAACATCCCCTTGAAAGTGTATACATGCATTTCAAATCATTGCAAGATCTAAAAATCTGAATAGGATTAGGTCACCTCCACAAAATGAGTATATATGACAAAGCTGTAAAGCTTGGCTACAAAGTGTCTCGTTTCCAAAACCTTTGATCATTGTAAATGTTCAGTTCAACAATATGCTTTTCTTTAAACACACTTATTGAGAACTCAGCACATTTGTCACATATGGTCCTAATGGACCTGAAGAAAAGAAAATGCAGACCACAGCATTTCAGAACTACTAACAGCTGAGAGGGACTTTAACCTAAAGCCCAAGCTTTAAATCCTAATTCTACTGAAGCTAATGGCGAAATTCCTATTGGCATTAAGGAAGCTGGAATTTTGATCTTAGTGTGAGCTTTCCCTGGAATAAAAAGACATTTTGATACCTATTTCTTAGACTTCCATATATTTGAGATATAATCATTCAGAGGTCTGGAAGATTTGGTTTGACTCTGTTCTTTGTTTGCAGTAATGGGTCTCCAAAACATGGGTTATGTTCAAGATATTTTATGAGAAATGGTGATGGGCTTGAGCGTATATTCTCTGGACACACCCACAGGAGTGCATTTTAGACTCATTTTAGAAAGAAGCAGTTGTGTTGAGGGAGAGGGGTATCTCAAGGATACCCGAAAATTCAGAGCATGCTCAAGCATATAAATCCCTAAGTAGGTCCGTTAGTACTGTGGCTGACTAGTCTTATATGTCTCATTTGCTGTTGCACTGGTACTACAAAGGAAAAAAGAAAAAGAGGCAAATAATCAAACTCAAACTCTATCGTGTGAATCTCTTCCGTAATACCAAGCAAGAGATATGTTGCATAGACACGGATGTTGTCATGGAAAAAGTCTATGGCTGAAACTGGTACACACCCTGTTTGTGCCTTTACTTTAAGTAATCCTGTAGCGATGTTCTGCTAATGTCAGTATTCCCTTAGGATTATTTTACAAAGTAACATTAGAAGTCCCTTATCAAATCCAAGGACACTTGGATATTTTCACTCAAGGAAAAAGTGACCCTTTTGCAAAACAGCTAAAAATTTTTATACTTGTTTTGTGGGATAATGTGTAAAAAATGCAGATTTACAAAAGGCCTACAATTCTCCCAGGAAATTAATTTTTAATAATCATAAAGTTCATTATTAATATTTGCCATTAATCAGCATATACTTTTTTGTAACAGATGATCAATAATCTATGTTCAAAATGCATGCTAACAGAGGTTAATAGCTGATCACTCTTAATTAGGTGTTGCTCATTAACTCGTGGACATGAACGGAAATGTTTGAACTATGTGTTTTCCCTGTTCTTGAATAATCACTGCTTCTAATAAGTGACTGTGATGAACTGTGCTGCAAATGAATAAAACTTTGTCTGTATTTTGATAGCTGCAGCTAGGTGTGATGTTGGAAAGTGAGGGACGCAATACCAACAGTATAATACAGTGATGCAGATTGGAGAAAATGGAGATGAGCAAGCTGGCAAGTAAGATCAGATCTGAGGTTGAGATGAAAAGACTGGGATGTGTACAGCTTGTGCTTGGGACTATCCAGATATTTTTATTTGCTACTGAGAAAAATTAAGCTGTGAAAAGCTGGTTCATATTGCAGAACTGGCACTACTTAAAGCAAATAGTGTGCTGCTTGGGAGGCTTTACTTGACCTTTTTTTTAATTTTCCCCTGAAGCTTTGCAAGATGCCAGGAAACTTACTGAAGACTAACACATAAGCTTCTCTTGCAAGTCACAGGATATCCTACACTCCCTGTAAAGATGTCATGTAAATAGGGAAACTAAGATGTCCAAGGCACTTTTTAAATTGGTAAATATTCCACTCTTTCATCATGTCACTATAACAAAAAGCTGTTTTCAAGTTGTTGTCTGTCTCCTGAGCTGTATCATGACATTTCCCTAAAAAAAAAAACCAAACAGAAAACCTCCAAACCCCAACCAACCAACCAACCAACCAACCGATGAAATGTGAAAATTAAAATTTGAAATTAAATGTAACAGGTCATACTGTTACCTGGTAATCCCAGAAAAGAGAGAAGAGGAAAGAAAGGTGTCCTCTGTCTTGAGAAACCAATTCACTCCAGGATTTCCCTAATTCACCTTGAATTAAAAAGCAGCTTCTGGCTATAACTGACTGTTGCAAAAATGTCTGAGTTTGGGCAACGTGCTCCAAATTGTTGGTGCACTTCTAGTAGACATCTAAATAAGTATGTGAGATAAAACTGTCCTCAGCTGTTTTGACTTTGTGTCATCCAGTATGTTTTCAATAGAAATTGCAATCTTTTCTGGCACAGGTACTTCTGTGAACAGTCCTCTTTAGACTATGTGGGACTGGCATTCGCATGGTTAGCCGAAGCTCTAGTGTCATGAACTACAGCCAAGTTCAATTTCTACTCTGTGGTTTTCTTACCTTAACTCCTGAGTAAAATTCTTATGACTTCAAAGAGAGGATGTTACTTGCCTTGCTTTTCTATTGAATGTTAGGAATAATTGGGGCTGTATTTCCCCCTTCATCTCCTAGACTTAGTTTGGAATGTTTTATAACTTACAAGGAAATATGCAGTAATGGAATAGAAAATCATACCTAAAGATTATAAAGATCAGATACCTCAGTTTGAGAATAAAAAATAAAGCACTTGATGGTTACCAATCAAAAGTTATTTAGGACATTATGATCAAATATATGTATATATCTATGTTTAAAGTATGTGAAATACATCACAAACAAGTTACAAAGACAAAGGTATAGACATTCGTTTAAAAAATGGATTTTATTTGAATTTGGGTAAAGATTTTTGCAGAGTGAGATTTCAATTAAAAATAATTTGAAAATGAAAGAGCCAATGTATTTGTTAAAAAAGAAAAAATGCTATAATTTTTGTTTAGGCAGTAGACTATGCAGAGAGGTTAATTTAGGAAGCCAACATGTCAAGCTCCACAACATCTGAGCTGTGATTCACGCGTAAATGCAATGAAAGGAGAAAAGGAGAAGAGAATTTCAGGAAGACAGATGTAGGTTGGTAGCAGCTGGGGTGCCATATTAGTATGTTTGGTAGCTATATGACACACCTTCAGGAAAGTTATTCTCTGAAAAATAGTAATTAAAATAAATATCCTTGAGAATTCAAGGGTATGGGAAGTGTATTCTATGGGTAGCAGTCAGAAGGGGTGACAGCACAGAAATCTGACCTGAAAAAATACCTTGGGTCTCAGTAAGAGATTTTATATTATTGAGGACAAGAGTAGTCTTGTGCTTCTAGTCCAAGTCTAGGCAGCAGAAGAGACGGGTAGGGTGTTCAGGTCTGCAAAACGTCAGCAGTATTTTGTGTTGCTTTCCTTTGTGCTTATAAGACACCCGTCACTCTGGCACACCAGCTGTCACTTGCTGATAGTCTGATGCTTTTTTTCATTATTAGGAGCTAAATCCTAAATGCCATGATGCTAGATTTGCTATTGTATCTGTCTCACAGACCTAAACCCTACAAATAATGCAGTCCTCAAATGGTAGATTTTAGAAACTGAGGTCATTTAAGAAAGCTACATTTGAAGAGGATTTTTTATTGTTTTATTCCCAGTGAGAGGCTGTTGAAATGAAGCATATTTGCTTCCAGAGAAATCCTACCAAAGCAAAATTACAGTACTGCTCACTTTTAAATTTCACAGCAAAGTAGCACTTAAGGCTTATTGCAGTGCATTAGATTTAAAACCAATTAAGTACAATGCTAAATCAGTGTAAAGCACATTTCTGAATTTATCTACAACATAATGAATAACATCTGCATCTGCAAAGAAAAGATTTATACTGAGCAGCAAAACAAAATGTGTTGACAATTTGAGCAGTTTTCATTCCCTTATGTCATATGTCTTCATTATTTGGTAAAGCTTTACTATAATCTTTCATTGTTAGAGCAGTAAAAGGGGACAAACACCCAAATCACAACACATTCAGGTAGATTCTTCCTCAGTTCATTTCCTCTTCTCAGCAAAGGTACATCTTATTTACCTCAGGAGCCTTTCCAATTTGAAATCTATTCAGGATTTGACAAGGATCACCTTTCTTCAGGCATGCTGGAGGATCAAGGATTATCTTCTGACCTCTGATGGACATTTTTAGTACTGCCCTTTCCAGAAAACTGACTTTCAGTAAAGCCGACCTGCTCCATTTTTCTTTCTAGATGACAACAAGCAGAAAGTATGACAAAGGGAACCAAAATGCTCCAATCCTCTTTAAGGGACCAAATACCACCTTCGACAGAGCTGAGCTTCCTTGCTAAGTCGGCCTGAAGTTTCATGTGTGACCTTTAACAAATAACTTATATACTGATCTGGACATGGTTTGCACAAATCTGTTTTACAGGACTGACTCTTAAAACTTGCCTTCTTATCATTCTCCACTGTTAAAAGAAAGTAGGAATAGTAGCCTCTTTTACTTTCTTGGCTTGTAAAGCTGCTACCTCTATGTGGCTCCTTCTTATTACGGACATGTACAGCACTTGAATCAATGGAAAGGGAGCTTGGTCTGGGTGTCTGATCCCTGTGATGCAGGAGTAATTATTTCATTTTTATGACTGTTCTATGAATGTCCTACTGACAATGCTACAGACTGTCCTATTTATTGATAACATATATATTATAATACACAACAAAACAGCAAAAGCTTCCACTGCTGCTGCCTTTCACCTCTCTGGCAGCAACATATTTCTTTGGTTAAAAGAACAGTCTTACTCCCATTTAGTTTACAATGTCTTTTATGATGGAGAGCATAGAAGCATAGCTATTTTTAATGGTGATAGGTTCTGTGAGACAGAGCTATTGTCCACAGAGAGGTTACTAGTAAGAAAATATTCATAAGAATACCTCAGTATTTTAAGGATTAGCCTTTTGTGTTCATAAAGCAGAGTCATGAGTCCCAATCTCAAAGAGGCTTCTGGTTAATATTGCCCTTATTTATTTTCCAGGTTGGGTCCTGCTCCCGTTGTTATGGGCCTATAATCCTCTCATGCTTTTAGAAAATACAGAGCTCGCTGATGATAATTGAGCTGTATGAAGATTGACCAAAATTGATGTGAAGTTTTATTGTAAAGCTGAAATCCTTCATCCCTGGTACTCTTGCACCTGGACTTTCTATTCTTCAGGACTGGGAGGTAGCTCAAACTACACAGCAGGAGTTTGTGTTATCTTGGCATGAAGCAGAAGATGTAATGTCAACAGCAGGTTCATTTAGCAGTCTATTCCTCTTGGATGGCATTCTGTACTGAAAATGCATGACCAAAGAAAAAAGAGACTATGGCACATTCAAAACCCAATTTCTGGAATTTCTGAATATGCAGGGTAAGGGTGGGGGAGGAAGGGAAGATCAACAAAACTACAAATCCAAACAAGCAGCAGAAATGGATTTTTTTTTAAAAAAAATGTTATTTAGCACATGGTAATGATGCTAGTGCTGCAAAGAATGCTCTGCTCTACTTGTGAGTGACGGCACATAGGGCTTTCAGCGTGTCTGCAATATACAGTGTAGCACTGGGCATTCACCCCTACGTTTTCTACAAAAGTCCCTTCTAATAACATTGGATGGTGCACAGAGGGAATAGCTCTGCAGCTTCCAGAGCTGAAGCTAATATTTCTGCCCCATGTCACGTTGTGCTACACAGATGTAACAATTTATTCAGAGCTGTCCCAACTGGCATTGAATGGCATAGTACAGCCTTCCTATTTCAAACCATTATGGACCAGCCATGAACCAGTTTGAATGAAGCAAGCTGAATCTATACCAGTATACCTTTGGTTCTCACATATCCCAGGAGCTCACTTGGTGTTAAGGAATTTATCCCGCAGAATATGGGGAAATTTAACTCCATTTCACTAATGAGGAAAATGAGGCAAGTAAGGTTTCAGAATAAATGCTAACATGTTTGTCTGTCTGGGAAGTAACATTCCTTCAGAAAGTCAATCTAATGTTTTCCTTTGCTGGATAATATTCTGTCATAAATATTTTGACTGACATGGCTGAAATGTGAACTTTAGTGACTTTAGCCTGTAGACTGACTTATGCCCGAGTATCTAAAATATCTGCCTGAGACCACTACCTGTGATAACAGATCTCTAGGATACCTGTGTTGTTCTGGAGCTGCAGCCAGGGGTCGGGAAGGATGATTTCATGGCGTCTGAAATAGCACTGAATGCCCACATTTTGGCAAATGGATTCTGTCTACAGTGTCTTGACTGACACCCCCCCCCCCCGAGAAAATGGAGTAAAAAAGGCTAATGAAACTCAGCAGTAAAATTTATCAGTGACACTTTGGGGTGGATTTCCTTACAGGACACCACCATGGGAAGGAAAGCAGTCCCCCTTTTGAAGAGGCTGTTTTAAGTGTTAACCCTGTCGTGCTGGTTTATGCTTTTTCCTGTGAAATCCTGTCTGCAAAGCACCCGAGGGGTCTAATGGCTTTCATGAANNNAAAAGACTTACACTTTATGCTTATTCTCTGCAAATGTGCAGTTAGGCCACCGGCCAAGAGGAGCTTTTTTCTTCTGTACCCGAAAGGGTCTCCTGTGGCCTGTGAACAGGTCTGACTCTCTCTGCTAATCCATTCTAAGCCTTACTAGGGACATTGATTCTTTCTTAGGTCTGAATGGGGAACAGAAATTTACTTTTGCTAGTGACTTTTTTTTTAATTACACTGTGGTTTATACCACCGGGGCTTAAGAATAGATTCATTTACCAATATCAGGTAATTGCTACTGCAGCAATTTGCTACCATAGAACTGAGCAGCTGGAAGGTATTGATGTCTTGATAAAAGGCTGTTATTTGTGTTAATTTTCCCTCCCTCATTTTCATTTTTGGCCAGCCAAACATGGTATCATGTGCCATTGTTAATGGGTATGTTACCTGAAGCTGTTACAAAAGTCCATGCCAAGTTCATCCTAGTGAATTGAGGAGTAATGTAGTTTTAATTTTAACTCCAATTATATCCAGAAAGATTAATTGTTGGGGGCAAATCCTTGTGTGGGGCCAAAAGGGAGTTATAAATCATTCAGTTAGATGATCAGATAATATTCAAGCTCCTGTGGGTTTCAGAAAATGGACAAGAATAGTTTAAACTTGTCTCTTTCACGAAGAACCAGTAGCTTGTGATAAATTAGAATTTGTCTTCTTCCCCTCTCCAGTGATCTCCCTGGATATGTGTGAAATGTCCACTAGTGCTAATTTAATTGTAAGTGGAACCCTCTACTGCCGGCAAGTAATTCACGTTTCAATAGCAGGTAACGGTAATAGTAAAAGTGTCTCCTTGCTATCAGGTCATTTTATTTTTAAGTCAATGACAATGGAACTATTATGTACCAGCTGATGAGAGTTTAATTTGTTTAAGTATAGAAGAGGATTTATTAGCAGTAATATGTTAGTATTACTATGGCCCTCTACTCAAAGCTCTTACATATGCATTAGACAATTTTCTCTAATCTAAGCAAATCTAAACTAATCTAGGTAGATGCATAAGTATGGACTTCATTTTCCTTTCACTGAGACAAGTGTTAATTAGAAGACGCTTACTGGACCTAAAGCAGAGTAACTTAGCAGAGAATCAGGTCTCATATCTTTTGTCTAATCTGAATATTGCATGAATATGATCATGACTTCAGGTGTAATTAGGGTCACAGAATATGACTAATTGCTTCCATGAAAGTAGAACTGGCCCCCTTAGCAAGACATGCATCTATGTCAGCTGCTAAACAGCAGTACTGGAGGGCACCTATGAATACACCTCGCTGTATTACTACATAAACGACTCACATTTCCCCTCACTTAAATATATATGAATTAGAAAGGACCCAGGAAAATCTAGAAAAGTTGGGATGGGGGTTGTGGTCAGTCCCTTACAGCCCCTCTCTTCTGCTTCTCCCTCCTCGCACCTCTCCTTGCTCCAGCGCGGGCCCTTCCCCGGGCTGCAGTCCTTCAGGGACAGCCTGCTCCCGCCCGGGCTCCCCACGGCCGCA
>JAVKLA010000027.1:47174392-47218254 GCA_034782735.1 Sagittarius serpentarius
TTCCTTCCTTCCTTCCTTCCTTCCTTCCTTCCTTCCTTCCTTCCTTCCTTTTCTTTCTTCCTTTCTTTCTTCCTTTCTTTTCTTTCTGTCTTTTTGTCTTTCTGTCTCTCTCTCTCCCCATCTCTCCCTCTCTCCCACTCTCTCCCCTGCCAGCAGCAGGGAATATCATAATCTGCAGGAGTTGCTGGTGCCAGCTCTATCTAATTGTGGATGGTGTTTGCACCAATTGAATGTGCCTGTCATGCCAGTTAGCAGAAGGAGCGCATCCAGCCCACTCAGTTCAGTTCTAAAGGGAAAGGAGGTCTCCGCAGCGTGGGCAGATAGTTACTCTGGCTGACTCCCACCCGGAGCCTCAATTAACTAGCAGCAGCTTCAGGACATTAAATTTACTTGCCACCTATGACAAAAAAGCAAAGCTGCAGTGAGCAAGACTGAACAGTTCTTGCACATCACTATGAAGGAGCCTTGGTGCTGTGCTGTTTAGCGGGTGAGTGTGTACAGATTCCAGTGTTGTGCTATTCCTTGATGTTTTTAGAACAGGACTTTCCCCTCTCTTCATAGGTGCCTGGATGTTGTGCAGAATCAATCTCTGCTGTATTGTCAGAGGAGCTGTGTAGTGTACTGTGGACAATGGACCCTGTTCCACCTTTCCTCCTACATGCTGCAGTTTTCAAACTGCTCCAGTCTAGTTTATGATATCTTAAAAGAAAGCAATGCATTGCTTGTTACAAGGACTTTCTTTTTCCTCAGTTTCTTGCCTGGCATCTGTCCCAGCAGGTTTTTGGGGGTCAGCACTATCTAGTAGCAGTGCCTCTCACCAGTTATGTAAAGCACTGTACTGCAATGTAAAACAATTTATTTCACACTGTTCTACAAAAGATGTGGGGGAAATTCCATTTATGATTTAAAAAAAAAAGAACCTGGGGAGGACAAAGAAGCCACCTGTGTAAAGAGACTTTGTTCATCAACAGGTCAATATGAAATATTTAAATCACAAAACTCACTGTTCAATCTAGCAGAGAACAGACACTTTCCAAGCTTACCAGGAAGACATACTGAAGCAGAGATGAAAACACATCCATAAACAGATGAAGTTCTTTAGATGTGAGGATAACCCTAAGGTATAGCCATTGAATCCACCATGATCCAAAGAGTAATATCTGAAATACCACAACGGATAAGTTACGATGGCATTTTTGGATCAATTAGGAAGAATTCTGAAGAACATTTGTAAAATTATGAAGTTTCAAAAAAATTGCAAGGATGCAAGAAAAGTTGCAAGAAATAGCAAAGATTTTTTTTTTAATAGTAAGAATTTTTACTTCGGGCATCATGCAGGCATAAAACAGAAAAAACATTAAAAAAACCCCCGTTTCTGGTAGTGTATGATCAGTGCCAAATATCTTGGTGTTTGTACTATTTTTGGCTATATGATGGAAGATTAATTCCAGTTATATATGTAATCTTTAACCAGTTTGATTTTAACCCCCTAAAATATGAAGTGGGTTTCAGCACCAGCTGCTGAGAAAAAACTACTTCACAACAGAAGGAAAAAGAAAAAAAAAAGTCCTTAGGCATTATTTTATTAAATTTCTCTAGTACCTTTTCAGGGTATCATAAACTACTGGTGAAGCTCCTGAGGACAAAGACAGCCATTTCTTTGCTGATAGCAGCCAGAATACATAAATGATGCTGTATTTAATTTTCAAAGTAATTATATATGTGTACAGACCTGGTTCTACTTATGCACAGGAAAATATTTAAGAGGGAAATTATTGCTGTGGCCCTATTTGATGCTTTTCCCAGAACAGCTAACAGATCCAGAAACAAAATTCCATTTACTAAATAATTATGAACTTTAGGGATGGTTACATTAAATAATCAAAAAGCAATTCAGACCTTTCTAATTCAGGAAACTGAAGCTGTCTTTAAAGAATAGCTGTCTCCTATGAGGAAAAGGTAGTAATGAAATTATATCATTAGCACAAAGATTAATATGATTTCAAGAAGATATTCCTGGCCATTAGCTTAATATAAAGACATAGAACTGGAAAGTAATCATCTGACTCCAGAAATAACTACTGGCTTTGTCAGAAACTATTACATGTCAGCCATGGAACTGAAGACAAAGTCCTAGAGAAAGACAAATGCAGAAGCAAAAAAGCTACGTAGTTTGTAGCGGCTGATCTTTGCTCTCCATGGCCAGAAGTGATACACATGACAACAATCTGATGTAGAAAAAGCAATTTGAAGGGATTAGTTAAACACATTTCCTTCAGGTTACCTGGTGAGTTTGTTTCAGCTAAATGCTCACAGATGATTTCTGAGGAGTTCTCAACTTTACTACAGTAATATTTAGTCAAACATTGGGGCAGCTACCTACCACACACCAGCAAATGTGCGGGCAGAACCGTCTGTGCTGACAGTGAGATAAGCAGTAGCGAAACAGGAGAAAACCTTGCTGTTTGTACATAGGCCAGATCCTTGCATTATTATAGCAAAGACTGGAAGGTATATATCCCTAAATTTTGTGTTACTGTATAGGTTAAACACTGCTTGTTCATAATTATAAGAAAAAGAAATAGGAAGAGGATAGGGGAAAGCAGGAATTTAAATCTTTAACACATTTCAGAGAAGTCAAAGGGGAAGTGAGTAAGAGACCCAATAATCACCTGATTTTAAGTGAAAGCTCAATATGGGTGCTGCTACGGGTGCATCTTTGAAGTTAAAATAAATAGCTATGGTTTTCAAAGACAGAAGTTCTTTCCTGAGGAAATGCTGTCCAACTGGTAGTAGGAAGTGTTGAAAGAAAAAATTACAGTTGTTCTTCCTGAAAAAGCAGCACCAATGGAAAAAGGTTTGTGGAACATGTGTAATACTAACCATGTGATTACTGGGGGTTTAGTGGTTATGTCTAAGGAACGTTTTAATGGTTGTATTTAAGGAGCATTTGGGAAATGGTATGCTACATGAGAAAGCTTAGTTATTGCTTTACATCTTACATAGCTACAAATGTTGTACTTGTAGACAATTACGAAACCATATGATCGGGAGATTTTATTTGCTTTCTGATGTCTTTGAACATCCTTGAAACATTTTAAAGTTTGTTTGGTTTTCTTTCCCCAAATTTTATTTTGTGTAAACAGAAATATGGAAATCACTGCTTTGCATTCCAAGCAAGTAAAATGTTATTTTGTTACTTTATTTTGTCACTGCTTCTCCACATATTGCAAAGCCGTTAACACCATGTAGAGAAACTTACCTTTATTTATGACATCACGGGCTTACTGTTAATTCAATCAGCAGAGAAGCTGGTGAATAAAGTGCTTAGAAGTCTGCCCTCCTTATCAATTTATCAGCCTTATTTAAGGCAATTGAGCTGCAAAGCTGGGGGTTATTTCTACAGGCACCTGCTCTGTTCAAAATGAGACATACAAGCTAAAATTCTCAAAGCAGCCAACTTGTGGGTTTGAAATGCATGGCACTCATGAACTTTATGTGAAAATGCACAGCTACGCTATAAATTTTTTTGAAAGGTGAAAGCAGAAACTCATGCATATGATAAGATAATGTAAGAAGAACCCTCATATTAGATTTTTGTCTGGGCCTTTGAAGTCAAACGCAGTCTGATCTTTACCTCCAAGTCAGCTTTATATTTACACACTCATTTTTTCCCTGCTATTTTTCAAATACCATCACTTGCCTTTACCCCATACAAGAGGGGTGTGTGTGTATGAGACAAACTGTTAATCTGATCTACAAAGATTAGTACATCTGAAGAAAAAAAAAGAAAACAAACAAAAAAAAAGCTGTTTCATTTGGTCTGGGTGATTTCCTTGAAGAACACGTTAACACTAGTTCTCTTGGAACAGGTTCAAGGCATTTCTTTTAACTCTGTTGTTACCAAACAAGTTGTTTTCAAGATTAAAAGAGTCCCACTGGCAAGAAGAGGAGCATACAAAAAAGAAACCAACACAAAACAAACTGTGCTTAATTTACAGTATTTTCATCTTGAGAAGACTGTCAGATATTTCACCTAATCATCTAACAAAGTGCCTTCATAACTGTTCTGTGTAACCGGGTTGAGCTGATGGTGCTGTGGGAGTCTTAAATCAGGTTTTCGTTGTTTTAGTCAGTCTGAATTGGTGCCTAGATGTTATTAGAGTCTAGTTCCTTGTGTGTTATAAACAAAGATTAGAGCTGTACAGCCTTCACAGCATTTATACAAAGAACGTCTTTGCTTTCTTTACTTGTGGATTCCCTGCTTCCCCAGATTTGCTTTCTGTCTGACATTTCAGTTAGGCTACAAGTGGTAGAATAATCACTATAGTAGCTGGGAAATAGGACCCTTTCGCCCCCTTAGGAGCCAACAGTGTATTCAAGACTACAAATACAGAAACTGTAGGCATCAGCGACAACTGAACCAAGTTTCATGCATTTCAGCTAAGGAAATGACATGGCCACTGAGAACGTGTAGATGACTGTATCAGTTGCTGTGGGCATCCAAAAGATAAAGATATGATCTCATTTCCCCAGCCTATTATGTCTATTTGGAAATTTTCAGTAGAGACCGGGTGGGGTTTTTCTTTTTGAATAATTTTTTTTTTTTCAGGAATTGTGTTTTTGTTGGTCAGAAGTGTGATTTTCCTTCAAAAATTCCAACTTTTCATCAAAGCACACCCAGATCATCTAACCTGAAAGAATTTTGAGGAAAGAAAAAAATTGTCCTGGGAGGACAAGGAGAGGCTGACAGATAATGAAATATTTTCCTCAGAAAATTAAGGGGAAAAAAAATAATCTTCCCTTTCTCACTCACCTCTTGCTCACACATTGGAGTATAAATCCCGGCTCATTCTCTCTCCATATCCCTGGATCTCATTTATTTGCAGCAGTTCCCTGCGGATGGCCTCCAGCTTTGGGACTCCTCCAACTAATGCAAAGACCAGTGGATTGGCTTGATTTGTGTCTGCCCAGACCCACCGGGTTCTGAGAGAAGTAAACCCACAGTAGGAGAAACAGACTGTGGTTTTATATCACAGACAAAATTTCAGATACTTGCAAGCCTCTTATTCAAAGAATCATGCTAGAAAGTGCATTCTCCAGGTCCTGCCTAGAAAGGTGTCTTTAAAAAAGCCCTTCATATTCCCATCACCTGGTGGATGGTATCTCATCCAATGGGAAAGAATAAATTTCGGAGGTCTGGGGAGACTGGATATGTTAGTGCTACATGACACCTTTATTCTTGTCTAGATTTGAAGAAAAGAGAGACCATGATATCCTTTGAAGTGATACTGTCAAGATTTAGGGAAAGATATTTATAAAAAGTTAAATTTGTTGGAGCAGGGACCATCTGTTTAATGTATGTTTACGGAGCACGTACAATGATGAGTTGCCTGTCTGCTGCTTAATATCTTGCATTCTTGTGATTTTAATAGCAGTTAATTATAATAATTTGTACCTTATCTGAAAAGTGAGATGCCTGGGGAATTTAGTTAGGGGAAAAAGCTAAAGCAAATTAAAACAACAACAGCAACACACAAACAATTATAGGAAGAAAAATTGAGAAGCTCAGTTCTTCAGATAGTCTCCCCTGAGTAGCACAGTTGGTTTTTGTGGTTTTTTTTCAATGAAAAGACAGATGCAAACCCACAATGGAAATGGAATGGACTTAGAAAATAAGTGAGATCTGGATGAAACTATCTTTCCAGTTTCTTTACGGCAAAGCAGAGAAAATCAGCTGACCTTAATTGACAAGAATCAATCATATCTCATTTTTGTAAATGACACATTTTGCCAGCACAAATTTCCAGAATTTACCTACATGCATAAGTTTGTACTACCTAGGCAGAAAGATGATAGATAGATATTGTACTAATTGGTTAAGAAAATGCATTGTGTTGGGAAAAGAAACATTTCACTGCTTAAACTCCTTTATCTTTATATGGTTACATCTCCGCAGCCTTCAGTAATGTCTGAAAATACAAGGTTGTATCCACTACTCCCTGAAATCAATCAGAGCCATCTTCAGTTACGGTAAAAATTACCTTGCCATTTAAAACTTAGAGTTTTTATAATAACAAAGCTGAGACAAAATCTTTCTCTCACATAAAACAGTTTCAGAGAAAGAAAAGAAGAGAGGGAAAAAAAGGTTTCTGGCTTGGATTTTAGATTTTCCTCCCAAACCTTAAGAAAAAGTATTAGTGAAAAGAAAACCACAAAATAGTTAAAAATTCAATTGGAAACACAAGCTATGTTATTTTATCATCTTTAGTGCCATTGATTTAAATCTCTATCATGGACCATTATTTATTTTGAAGTAAATGGATGGAAAGTGTGAAGTATCCAACTGAGACTACAAATGCTGGGCTAAATTCTGTTTATTCACACCAAGCAGTTTATCTGAGAACAAGCTTCTGATCTTTTCAAGAGAGAAAAAAAGGCAGTTTTACATGCATTTAGAGTGTATTAAAAAAAAAGTTTTTACTTTTCAGATTTTTTGTGTTGCCTTGAGTAAGTTGCTAATTATTTTTATCATTTCTGATTAAAACAGCAATTCCAGCATTTTCAGGTTCTAAAAGTGTTGGGGGCAAGTAGTTGAACTAGTAGTGTTTCCAATTCAGCAGAAGTTCTGCTTCTGATTCAGCTGTAATTAGAATAATCCTAATTTGATTCCCATTTAAGTCCAAATAAACTTCATAATAATAGTTCAGATTTAGTTCCAATAAAATAAAAAATATTGGTTATTGGTCTGAACTCTTTCTGACTCCCTGGCTGTGAGGAGCAGTGTATCAAAGATGGTGAACACTGAGGGACTGTGGCAAGAGCGAGACCTCACGAGTTCTGAAAATAACCAAATAGTTGTTTTCCCTGAGCAGTGTCAGTGCAGGAGAACATATGAATTCAGACAGATCCTTAGAGCAGGAGTATAGGCAGCACGTAAGACTAGAACTAGGCTTGTAAACCAGTGCATTGTGTCAGGAAGGCAGCAGAAAAATTTTGTGTCACCTCTTTAAATTCAAGCAGAGCTGAAACTGCCATTGGCCACCTCCCAAAAGCACCTGATAAACAAAATGAGGAAAAAACAACAACAAACCCCACCCACTTTTATTGGCCGTCAAAAACAAAAGAGCAGTCATGATTCGGTTTGGCAAAGGCAGCCTTTTTTTTTGTACATACACTGTCCACTATAATAGCATATAAAACATTCACACATACATTTAGACACTCTGAGGAATACTGTTGAATTTAAACTGATTTGGGCAGACGGAATTAAAAAGTTCCTAAAATTCTATCATTTATTTGGTTAATAGATTCTTTAAAATGCTCCTGCCTGCCCGTGGAAAAGAGGTCAATCTAGAAATGGAAGCAAATAAACAAAAGAGTGAAATCATAGTTGGCTTAATGAACATTTCAGAGATACTTTATTACAATGGATCTAGTTCTTATGATTTTCTCTTAGGTGCTGTTATTCTTGAATAAGCAACCTTTAATTTCCTTCCTAGGCTTTTAAAGGAGGATGTCCTCTCCCTTCCTTTGTTTAAAGGATTGTAGTTCCATTCTAGCCTAATGCATTTAGTGATTATAGTCACTTAAAAAATCCTACATAAAACACTCACTGTACACTTGGTGACTTGAATGATGGTCATTTAAATCTAGAATATGTCTTTTTTAGTTCTTTGAATACCTGAGACACAGTCCAAGTGCAACAGACACATAAAGCACCCAAACTTAACCTAATACCTTATATTGTCATTACTTATGATGACTTATTTTAACAGATTACTTTTTTTTTGCAGTGGTTCCCAGCCTACCAGGCATTTCTGAATGATATCAGAAACTCAGACCTAAGCTTTGTAACTATGGTCGCAGATTTTGCGGAGAGTGATTTGGAACAGATTTTTTGACTGTCTTTCAAAAATGTTGCTTAATTTCTTTCCAAGTATCTGTCACATAGCTGGCTGGGGGTCTGACTCCAGGCTCTGCTCTTGTGCAGACTTCCAATACAATTCTGGGGCAAGCTGTTGTGCTCTGTTCCCAATACCCAGTTAATGGCTCTGTTCCATTTCATTCCTGTTTTGGAGACAGAAACCATTAACTTTATTAGGTGCTCAAATATTGTGCTAACAAGGACCTATAAATCCTTTAGTTTTAACACTGTGCGAGACCAGCAGGTGAAATCATGACAGAGGAGAATGGTAACCCTTTTTGATGTCTATACATGGCTAGAGGACTGAAAGAAATGCTTTCCATAGACATCCCTCATGCTATGTAATCCTGATTAGCAGGTGAAGCATAGCCTTGAAGATGCTACAATGAAGAACATAGCCAACATGACATCATGTAAAAAACAATCCTCCTTTCTCTGTCCTATTTCAAAAGAGATGGGCTCATGTATAAAGAACATTTCACTGTGTGAAGCAAAACCATTCTCTTGGCCTGTGATTTATGAGGCCTTATAAGATTTTCTTTTTTTTTCCCTTAAAAATGAAAGTACATTCTTGTAAAGTTATCAAAATGAAGAAAGTTCATACAGTTTGCAAAGCACAAGCAATGTTCCAGTTTTGTGCACTCACTTTCATCTTACAAGCTCTCCCTGAGGTGTGAACGATGAAGGCAACCATCCCAGTTCAGTTCTGAGATCGTCTTGGAAAGGAAGGGGAACAAGACTCAAAAATGGATGTGGTTGCTCCAGGGCCTGAACTGCAGTTTTCAGAAGCTGCAACTCATTCTGAGAGGCATCAAAGCCTGTTGTCACATACTTTTTAAGCACTAAAATTTCCTCTGTCTTAGGTATTATTCAAAGTGTCTTTTTCCTGGCTCAAGTTAAAGAACATCACAATGTCTAGACAGTGGGTACGTGGCCCAGCAAAACACTTCTGGCAGACTACACATTTAGTCTTGCTTTTGAACAGTATGAAGGGCTGCTTTATTTCTGGAGGAAAACTCATTGGTTTTACATGCTGATGAAGGAGCTGCTTAAAGAGGTTGTTTCTAATTGTTTCTGTTGTGTAGCGTGTTATAACTTTTATAAGTGGAAAAGTCAGTGCCTCTAAAGAGAACAGAAGTCTGATAGGTCACTTTTCTCTGCAACCTTGTGCAGGTTACAAGGCACTCAGACACAGAATTCCACAAAGGAAATTTTGAAAACCTCTGTGCTAAGTCCAGCTAATAAAAAAAGCAAACAAACCCCTGGGTGTATGTGTTTAGAGCACACTGATTGAACTATTTCTTTAGAAAGTAGGAGAACTGAGTTATAAACAACTCATGGTCCCACTCTGATTACCAGGACAAGAAATGGCAGTCTTGAAATAACCTTTCAGTGCAGGTAATAGTATAAGACTGATTGACAGAAAGAAAAAGAAAAAAGAAGCTTCAGCCTGCAGGTCACAAAGGAAGACTCTCATGGTTTGGGTGTTATTAGAAGACTAGTTTGCTATTTTGATGAATAATTTTTTTTTATGAATAAAAAAACCTGTTTTTCAGAAGAACCCTACACAAAGAAATGGGATCTTCCTGAAACAGAAGAACAAGCCAGCTGCCTTGCAAAAACAAAAGCTATATAAACAACTGTCCTTCAAGACCAACTATCCTTCAAGAGAGGAAAAATGAGTACAGGAGGAACACACAACAATAAAACTATGCTGTTCTCTTTGCACTCCTGGGACAGAAGCTAAGTCACTGGCTGTTGTGTTCTAGGAGCCATAGAAACTGTTAGTGATCTCGCATGGGGGAATATAATATATCCATGTAGTTTGCTCCTTCAAAAATATTGAAGATGACGGTGGATAGTATCTATACAGACTAGATATGTGACAACATGGTGCCTGTGTAGGTGATTGCAACCAGTCACTGAGACAACAGGAACAGAGCTCTTCATAAGAAAGCCCGGAAGAAGGGGTTGCAGCCTTTCTTACTGAAATGAGTCAGCCCAGAAAAAATGTGATTGATAAGGGTTATGGATAAATAAAATAGCTTCCATGTTGCAGAGCTGGCTTGAGTGTATCTTTGCAGCTCTACATTATGTCATATATCTTCTGATACCAACACAGGTTAAAAGAAAATAGTTTGTGCTCTGCCAGGCACCCCCAGAATGGGTTATTTTGATGTTTCATGTTCTTCATTTGCAAATATTTTTAAGAGGTCCAGAAAAAGACTTTGCTGCACTTGTTCCATACGCCTACTACTATTGCACTTGACGGCAGTGCATTCAAGCATATCATAGTTTTTAAAAGCTGGAGCGTAAGCTATAGCTCAAACATACACAAGGCAACCAGAGAACTGTTCAGACAAACGTGTTCAGGTAGCTATTCCAAATTCAGAGGTGCACACCTATTGTTAAGGGAAGCCGAATCTGGTGGACATCAAAACCCATGGGGTTCTGGTTGAACCCTCTCAATGCTTTGAGTGGTTCCCTCAAGAGTGCCTGTGGTGGGTTAACATTGGCTGGCTGCCAGGAGCCCACCAAGCTGCTCTCTCAGTCCCCAGCCTCAGCAGGACAGGGGGAGAAAACAAGATCAAAAAGCTTGTGAGTCGAGATAAGGACAGGAAAATCACTCATCAATTGCTGTCATGGCCAAAACAGACTTGACTTAGGGAAGATTAATTTAATTTCTTGATGATTAATAACAGAGTAGGATAATGAGAAAAAAACAAACAAACAAAAAAAACCCCCAACAACAAAATCACCATGTTGTCAGTTCCCCCCTGCTTCTTGCTAGACTCAGCTTCACTCCAGACTCTTCTACATCTTTCCACCCAAAAGCAGTGCAGGTGGATGAGGAATGCGGGTTGTGGTCAGCTCATAACAATCTCTGCCAATCCTTCCTCCTCACACTCTCCCTCTGCTCCAGCATGGGGTCCTTCCTATGGGATACAGTCTTTCACAAACTTCTCCGATGTGGGTCCTTCCCACGTACTGCAGTTCAAGAGCTGCTCCGCTATGAGTCCCTTCCACAGCATAGTCCTTCAGGAGCAAACTGCTCCAGCTTGAATCCCCCACAGACTTGTAGTTCCTGCCAGAAAACCTGCTCCTGCATGGGCTCCTCTCCACAGGCTGCAGCTTTCTTCAGGGTGTATCCAGCTGCTCTAGCGCGGGGTCTTCCATGGGCTGCAGTGTGAATATCTGCTCCACTGTGGTCTTCCATGGGCTGCAGGGGGACAACCTGCATCACCATGGTCTTCCCCACAGGCTGCAGGGGAATCTCTGCTCCAGCACTTGGAGCACCTCCTCCTCTCCTTCACTGACCTTGGTGCCTGCGGGGATGTTTCTCTCACATTTTCTTACTTCTATTTCACAGCTGCTGCACAGCAGTTTTTACCCTTTCTTAAATACGGTATTACAGAGGCGGCACCAGCATCACCGATGGGTCTGTGGCAGGTCTGTCTTATAGCTGGCTGAAACTGGCTCTGTCTGATATGGGGGCAGCTCCTGATGTCTTCTCACAGAAGCCAGCCCTGCAGCCCCTCACTACCAAAATGTTGCCACATAAAACCCAATATAGCCTCTCAACCTGTGATCTGAGTCCATGGGACCCTGTGGTCTCCTGATTGGGTCAGTTAATGTATCTAGGTGTGATTTATTCTTTTTCTTGTCTCTTGTCTTTGTTTTAATGCTGAATAAACATTAACCAGATACCTTCACAAACCAGATATCCCTTCATTCAAAGAATCACAAAATAATTAAGGAGAGAAGGGACCTCTGGAGATCATCCAGTCCAATCCCCTGTTCAATGCAGGGTCAACTAGAACAGGTTGCTTGTGGCCACGTACAGTCCAGTTTTGAATATCTCCAAGGATGAAGACTCCACAACCTCTCTGGGATGGTCGGTTCTAGTGTTCAACCATCCTCACAGTGAAAATGTGTTTTATTAAATGGAATTTACTGTATTTCAATTTGTGCCCAGTGCATGTAACCCTTTCACTGAGAAGAGTCTGTCTCCTAATGACATTTTTCAGGAGATCATACTAATCCATGTTTTGGTGAAGGTTCCTCGGTGTTACTACACTGCAAGGATATTTTTCTTCCTTTTTTGTTTTTCTGTCTGCCCTTGCTTTAATCAAGAGGTGAAATAAGTTCTCCCTCACTCAAATTCTTTCAAGACTGATTATATCTCTAAAAGATAGTTCAGCTATCTTTGGTAGTTCAACTACAACTAAAATTCTATCACCTGTGTTACGTGGGTCAGACTGGATGATCACAATAGGGTTTTTTACCCTCTGAATCTATGATTCTCTTTTTCTCTCTGTCTTATATCCTTTTCTCTCCCAGTCTCACATACCTCCCTCTCCTATCGACCCTGACACAGGACAGTTTATTGGGCTGTGATCCTTGTCTCTAGCATTTCCCTGTCTTTTAAATTAGTGCAGTGGGATCAACTTTTACCGTTCATCTCAGTAGGAGACTGGAGAGGCACAATACGACTGTACTATGAGAGGAGGATGCAGGGAGGGGAAGTATGGCAAAACTCATAGAATCTGTTATTTTAGTTTGACTACTAATTAGCAAAGCAATTTGCAAAAGCAGAACTGCGATATATGTCACACTCTGGCTCTGTCTGCCTCCTGTTACTGATGAGGCACTTGATTCATTGTGCTTTTTTTCTCTCCCTTTCTCTCACCTCCTGTTGTGTGAGCACCAGCTCATCAAAGCCAGTAGCCATTAAGATGTTTCCTTGGTGAGAGCGGAGATGAGATGCCAGAATCTGGAATTTAACCATCTACATACACTACTCTTCCAGGGCTTCTTGTGTTTAACAGGCTCATGATGTCAGAAGACTGTTTAGCATTTTAGGAGTATTTGATTCAACAGTATCTGGTTTACTGGCCTTCATGGGAACTGTCAAGATTTCTTTTTGATTGACTGGAGGGTGCAGGCCAAAGAATCCTTTCTTCTGCAGTCTGAATGCATAGACAAGTCTCCTTGCCTACTGGCAACATTAGGCAGATCCAGGAATCAACCTATGTAAACCGGTTCACAGCACAGATGATCTTGGGGCCTTGTCAGAGCTTACTGGTGTTAGTGAAAATATCATTGGGTTTTCTGCTTGCTTAGGCAGATTAATAAATGCCTAGGTATTAAATGTTAAACCTATTGGGACAGGCACTGTTATCCATGCTGCAGTCAAGCACACAAGGACAGCCTCTGTGGTTAAAACATCTTGTGGGCCTGGTTGAACATTTGAAACATTCTTCAATGGAAAACTCACTTTTCAAAGATGAAATGTTAATTTTGCTAAGGTTGGGGTTTTTTTCCCCATTAAGAAACCATTCAATATACCAGGATCTGCTTGATCCTTTCCTAGATTTAAGATATGTTCCCCATCCAGGAGGTGAGATCTTACATAAATACAGAACAATTTCCGTAACCAAAGAGTTCCAGTGATTCAAAAAAGTGCAGTAATAGGAAACATCAGTTTCAGAAAACAACCTCAGCTTTTCCTCATAGTTCCAATTAAAACAAGGAAAAACTTATTCTGAGTTATTTTCTTTTCAGAATTCAAATCTGCAATTCAAGCAGTGCTAAACTCTATGAATTATTAGATTATCCACAGTATATCTCTGTAAGGAAGCCACAAAATCCTCTTCTTTCTCTGTGATCAAAATATTTACCTCAAGGATGTCTGCAACTTTGCCTCTTTTAAAGCTTTGATTTCTCATAGAAATACCTTTTAAATAAGTTTAGTAGGTCATCACTTAAATTTTGTCATTTTCAACACTACTTTAATTTGAGAGTGCTTTCTCACACATTTTTTCTGTGAAAGATGGTCTTGCCTTGTATCTAATAGTATGGCTTATAAGATGAGGCCAGAGTCAAGCCCCTTTCAATCTGCTTACCCCACCACTATGGTGTGGTGCAGCTCAGCATACCACTCGAGATTAGGGTCCCTAGAAAGTAAACATTACCATGCTTAAAAGTGTTTGGTTGTCTAGATCTAACTTCCTTAAGCATTCCTCTAAAAAAACCAACTAACTTATTATTGGTGAAAAAAAGAAAAAGAAAAAAAAAAAGAAGAGAATAGCTGTCACTCACCAATCAGACCTGCCAACTGGATTAATATTTTCAGTCCCCTCTCCAGTTGTTTCACAGAGAAGGTGGGCAAGATGAATTTATTAATCGATATTCTGACTGATTGTAAACACCTTCCAAGCACAAATAGAGTATCATATTAGACATCCAAGGTCTGATTTCATGACAAACAGCCATAAGATATGTTAAAGTAACTCTGTATCTAGTACAAATAAGCAAAGCTATAGTTCAAGTTCATCCTCCATATTGTTGTGGAGGAGTCCAGGTTCTAATGATGTTTATTGGGTCTTGTGTCTGCTCCTTGGCCGTCTTAGGTTAGTACCTTCTTTTCCACTTCTGTTTCTCTCCTAGTTGTTGAGAGTCTTTACAATTGTCTCAGCCTGGCTTGCATTAGCAATAAATCAGGTTCAAGGCAAGAGAAACATATTTGTTACTAGGCCAGCCTCTGGTCCTTTCTTGCTAACTATTTTGCTAGGTGGGTCCTGAGACATTCAACACTTGACAGTGAGCCTGTAAAACACAATTGTACATTATGGTGTGGGGGTGTGTGTGGTGTGCGTCTCTTACCTCCATTGACAACTCCCTCAATCAAAGCAAATGATGCCAGTATCCTTGTCTCACTGTTCTCTTAAAAATGGTCTACGGGTAAGCACCATAGCAGTGCTGTTCCCGGCACCATGACAGGCCATATCAAAACCTTCCACAGGATTGCCTTCCTGCCAAGCATTCTTGATATAAGCCACTTTTTAAATCCGCCACAATGCTTCTGTTTTATGAATTGTGTATGCAGCCTCCACTTAAAGAATAAACACTGTGTTGAGAAGAAATTAATCCCCCAGCTAGTTTCTCAGTCAGATGTTATTAATACCCCTGCTAGTTCCTCAGTCACTTCCTATCCATGAGACTAAGTATTTGTCCTGTGTGTGACCTTGGATATTTATTGACAACCAATTTATGATGGCTATTCCTCTGTAAAATTGCCAAGTTTCTTGGACCAGTCCTTAAGACACAGTTTCCCAAGTCAGGTCCACCAGATATGTAGTGCCTAATGTCAGCAGAGTAAAATATAAGTGGTATTTTTATATGATTATTCAAAATACCAAGTAATTCTTAAGAATAAAGAAAATTTAAATCTAGACAATGCTAGAACTTCATAATAGAGTCACACTGTCAAACATATGCTCATAAGCACATTACTTTGCATATATATGGACAGAAAACCTCATATGTAAATAAGGGGGTCCAAAGCATATGTCCATCTTTATATTTCCAAGAAGCAGATTTCATATGAGCCAAACTTGCATTCAACATTGGAGGCCTTGGGACAAAGACCACCAAAAAAAGGTAATAGGAAATCAGATGCCAAGATTACCACTTGCCAAACTTCCTAGTCTCAAAGAGACCAATGTGTGTTAGCAGAGAAAAAGAGAAAACTCATGAGTTAAAAGTGTAAGTTCATTTATAATGTACATGTAGCATTAATTTCTATCAATAATGTGCACACACTTAAAAAACAATCTTTGACATTTCAAATAAATTATTTTTTATGATGAAGTTTCTTTTATAAACAATATTAATAGTATTCATACATTACTTCATCTGCAAGGGAGACATTTAATTCCAGAGTCTTGAGTCTCCTATCCTTATTCTCAGTAAATATCAGTAATTAATCTTCAAGATGTCCTCTTGCTTTCATTGGACCAGTCCAGGAACCTCCACGGGGAATACTGGCAAACACTTACTCATGAGAGTAGGCTCACTTTTTTCAGTAGGTATGTTTATGTGAATAGGCTCAGGTAGGCTAGCTTCTTCTAGTCCAACTAAAGGTTCATCCTCATAACAACACTACAGTCAGAGTAAACTTGCAAGCAACATGAGAAGCGTAGGCAGGAAACAGTTTCTGCATTGTGAAGAAGTAAATGCAAAGTAAAAATGATAGATTGCTCCATTGAAACAAGTATTGACATTTGCACTCTGTTTGAGGGTAGATAGAGCAACTATAGACAACAGTGCAATTCAGCTGAAAAGCTTTGATAGAAATAATGCCCTGAGTGTTGCTTCTAGCACTATGTTAGATGCTGTCTGCCTCGTAAAACACTTATGAAAGGTAATTAGTGTCTCAATTAACGGTCTATCATTGTTCTATAACACTTGCGCACAAATGATCATTCTTTTCTCTCTTTCATAATTGCTCAATTATAGATGTTTAGAAGCTGTAACATACGAAATGGAGTAGAATCCGTGTAAAATATGCTCAGTAACCACCCCATTTTTACTTCCCAATTACTATTTTGGTGCTTTACTTTCAGTTTTATTTTATAAATGCAGCTTCTGCTTCAACTTCATGAACTTAAACTGTCTGGAGAACTGGCCTAAGAATCAGATATATCTTCAAAAGTGCTAAGTTCGTATTGCAGGTTCACTTAAGGCACTTTGGGAGTTGATGCTGTGTGTCATTGGTCGCCATCCTGCCAGAATCAGAGCCACATACCAAGACCTTTATAAGATCCATGACACACTTCACTCCACTAAAGGGAGGGTGACATTTGCTTAGAGGAAGTAGATGGTCTCACTGTTCTCTTGTGAAGCTGAATATGCCATCAGTTGCCAGGGCTGTCAACTCCTTTTTCCTTCAACAGCCTTTATCTAGCCGACCTCCTCCTTTTTACCCAGAAGGCCTCATGCTATTACTGCCAGCATGTCATGACATCTTGTCCCAGTCAGGAGCTACACACAAAATGCTCATGAGCCACAATTCAGTCACCCATGCAACATCCCATCTCTTTTTATTTACTGTCTATTCTACTGCAAGCATTTTATTAGTCTGAAAGAGACTTGTACATTTTCAGGATGTGCTACCTTTATTTACATTGAGTAATAAGCTAAGTCTACCGTACTTTTCTCAGTGGTTCAAGTATTGTCTCAGCAGTATTGCAACGTGCATATTTACTCCTGCAAACCTACATAACAAAAGAACAACTATGGAACACAGTCTTGATGTCCTTTTCAACCAGCGTCTCTGTGTCTTTGTCAGAAAAGCCATTTTCTGTGTGAATCAAACAGGAAGGGGGAAATGAGAAAGTTTTGTAAGGATTGAATAGCCACTGTAGACAAAAGCTAAAATACCTATTCTTTTCAAGGTACTTTAATTCATTACACTAGTGCAGATGTCTCTGATCCTTCTCTGTACTGTTGGATAAACTTGGCTTTTTTTAGGGGTGACATCACATCAGATGTTATGGTAACTGTGGCAGGAGGCTTTGCTTTCTCAGTGTGGACTTGTTTTCTCAGCAAGTTCCGGCAAAGGTGCCGCTCACTTGGCTGCTGAGGATTTCATACTGTTGCCAACAGGAACATCTGTTTCTAAGTTGTATTTTGGAAGTGACCTAGAGAGAACCACACATACAGATTGCCCTCTCACATTCAGGGACTGCCAGCAGCCACAGCGTGTGGGGTTACTTTGGGACTCAGAGGTTTTCTTAGGTAGCACTTCCATAATGGGGTTATGGACTTACAGCCTGAGAAACCACCATGGAAATCAACAACTAATTGTAAACCATGTTTTGTTGACGTGCTGCCGGCACCCTGTCAGGTTTAAATGGCTTCCTGTGATAGATGCAAGAACTCCTGGATTAAGAGTTTTTGTCAGAGATAATTCCCTGTGGTTTTGGATTTACATAGAGGCATATATTGGCTGCCAGGATATGAAAAGGCTGTTTGCTGTGGCAAGCAAAAACTCCCCCAATTCCCCTCAATGCAGAAGCATTTAGAAGGGTTGGACAGGGCATAAGGACTATTCATAAAACAGGACTTTCCATGTTATCAAGATCATAAAAGAAATTCATTCTTTCTCCCCTGTGACCTTTCTAAGAGCCTTCCAAAATATTAGAGATATCATTGTTTGCTGTAGAAGGTACCGGGTCATGAGTAATGTTAGGATAACGTGACTGCTTAAACACGGCTGTGGAAGGACACCGCCAACTGACGTACAGCTGAAATATTTCAGTTAGCTACTTTGCCTCATGATCTTCTGAAAGTTCAGTTCTCACTAGATTCGTTCCTCAGTGCAAAAGGGTGAGATTTTACCCAGTTAATCATAGCTGCTTAGAATTTAGGCTTTCAGTGTAAGCAAATACCTTGGGCTCCTTCTATAGTTAATGAAGTTACAGAAATATTTTGAAAATAATAATCTTATTTTGTTACAGGTGTCTAAAGTAAGCAAGGTGCTTTTAGAGCTACCTATTTCCATCTTTTAAGTACAAAGTCAGCAGCACTAGTTTAGATCAGCTTTTAGGTGAGATAAACCCCACATTTTTTGACAAAGAAGCATATGTTGTTCAAGCATGGCAAAGACTGTGTTAACTCCCTTTTGTGATGGCTCCTGGCCATGTGCTCCTTCCTGACCAGTGACTGGACAGATCTTCCTCTTTTTCTTGTGGTATCATTTTCTCATCCAACTGTGTGGTATGATTCTTCCTTCAGTGATATAACCTCTCCATGTTGCAGGGAAAGTTTGCCTTCACTGAGCAAAATAATTCACAAACCTGGTGATCAAAAAAAAAAAAAGAGGCAAAAAACCCACCCAAAACAAAGAAAAACTATCTCCCTCCAAACAACGTTTTGAAATTCATCTTTTTTTTCCTTCTCTGCATTTTTAACTTCAGATACAGATTTTTTTCCTGTAGTCTTTGAATTTATTTCTCACTCCTTGTGCTGTGGTTTACCTTATGCATTTTAGCAGTTTGTCTCTGCTAAAAATAAGTGTTATAATTGTGAATATAATTAGATTTGTTCCACACAATTGCATATAAATGTAATTCCAAGGTGTTTTTAGAACTCCTCTGTTCATTATTGATGGATTAGTACCAGGGTTGTTTAAAAATGGTGCTTTTCTCTGAGGTAATGCTATTCATGAATCCCAGTCCTACTTCCCCCTTATTTTTGCTACAGTTTCTGCCCAGCATTTTGCTAAAACTGGGAGCATTGGCAAGTGGCTGCCTTGGCAACTGATAGCAAATTAACTTTTGGTTAGCCTACAAGGCGTATTTATTCTGGGCCTTTCAACTTTAAATGAAAGCATGGATCATCTGAAATGTGTTTCTTGGAAATGGAAGAATGAACAGCTGTTTCATGCTCCTTCTTTTAAATCTCTGAGAGTTGGAGCTCTGGTCGTAGGCAGCTTTAAATAACATGTAAGGATGGAGCAAATAGCAGCTTGCTAGTCTACTGTGATTCGTTTGCAGAATTGATCTAAGATGTTGGAGGTTTAAATGAGTTGGCAGCCTTTTAACGCAGTGGCATGAATTTTGTATTTTTTTTTTCTTCATACAAATGATATATGAAAGCTTAACCTTGATTCTTTTTTTTTTCCTCTTCTTTTTCGTAGTATCACATGTGGTTCATTATAAACTGATTTTTTTTTTTTCTTTTGGAAAGGATGACAGCTTTTTTATAACAAGATACTAACTTCTAGAAATGAAAGATACATCTCTGGATGTGGGTAGAGAATGAGTTGTGGACTAAACAATTGATGGTATGATGAATGTTAATCCAAGGATCCTGAAAAATACTCTGGTAGCTTTGGATTTATATCCAGTCCCTAAAAGTGGTCTTGCCTATCCAGCAAAACTTTAAATTTCCATGGTCTTATCCATTTGTTCTGCCACAGAAGAGCATTCAAGGGAAAGCACAGGAAAGCAGTCCAGATAGCACAACGAAAACAAAATATTTCAGACCCTTTGGGCTTGTTACGGCTTCTCTTTGTGGGACCTTTACTGAAGATTGTGCCACAGGAGTTGGAATAAGTACCAAGACACGTGCCCTGTCCCATGATCTCCAGGTTCATGGATACCTGAACTCCTTCAGCAATTTTCAGCGTGATTTTTTAAGACAAACTGAGACCAGTATCCCCTCCAAGCCTCCTGTTCAAGCTGGACCATAGCAAAGCCACATTCACACAAAGTTTCATGGACTTAGAGGTCAAACTGTAAAGCCTGGTGTGTATAAAACTCATCTAAGAGTGAGAAAGTGATCTCTCATTCTTGTCTGCTCAGTGTTTAATAAGTTGATTAACTAATTATAAAACATAAACATAATCAGCAATGTTTGACATTTCACAGCTTGTTCATATGCTATTTGGACATCCTAACTTGAAGAAGCTCCTGCTTCTCCTCATACATATCCTTAATATTTTTTATTTCTAGCTGTTCAGTAACCCAATTCTGGTAAGCCTAGGAAGCATTTTCATCAGTAATGTGTTTTGTTCAGGCTTTTGAGATGAGTTGAGATGTGAAAATTGGTGTGAGGCTGCCCTGGAACTTAAATCTTTCACAATCTGGAAATTAAAGAGTTCTAGTTGCTTACTTAATTGCATTTTAATAGAAATAATCTACACAAGTGATGCATGTAGCAAAGAAATTGGACTTTTCAAGATTCCTTGTTTCAGGGCTGCCTGTTTTGAAGAGTCTGAAATCTATAGATAAAGAGCTTCTGTGTTAGCTCAGCAAAGATGGAGGGCAAAGAGCTTATGGATCCTAAGGAAGATTTTACCGCAAGTCTTATGAGCTGTCTCAGATAAATATTAGGATGACTTTTTTTTTCTCTTTCCCCACCCTCTTTTTTCCAGAGAAGAATTCCCCCTAAATGGTATTTTGGCCTCTTAGCATTTATTTGCTCTAGGCCTTTAGTTCTTGGAAACACAGACAGATCACAGTGTTGAATGCAGGGGTGTTTTTGAAAGAAGAATTTGAGGATGGACACAAAGAATAGCTGATTCGACTGTGTCTTCTTCATTAGTCAGACAATTCTAGCTCATGCCATGCAGTATAGCAATGTGGAATAAATGCCTGTGTGCAGCTTCATGAGGGAGTACAATCATCCTCTATTTGACATTCATAGCACATTCATTCATGCAGTCTGTGAGTACCGCACAAGAACATAAAATTGCTTGTCTTCTGTTTTCTCTTCCTTATCTCAACTGTATTTTTCAGTCAATGGGGCAAAATTATCTGACCACTATGAAGAAATACAATGACAGTGTTGGTCACCAGTAATTAAACTTCTACGCAGTTGTTACTGAATATGAATGGACCTTTTCTTTTCAAAAGGAAATTAATTCCTTTTTCTGAAAAGTTAATATTAAATAACATCCAAACCATTTATATAAACATATCTGTTTCTTTAATAACATTGAATGAAAGAAATAAAAAAGTTTCATGTTGAATTCTTCTTATATCACCACCCAAAATATACAACAAATCAAATTATCAGAATGTTGTTCCTTTTTTATTCGTGAGTTTATACTAGAGCATAAAATAGCATGTTAAAAAAAAAATTTTTCAGCCATGTAAAAGTGCAATGACAAGATCAGAACTGAAATTCTGGGGTTTTGTCTCATTTTGGGACCAAACCCAATTATAACAATTATAACAACTAATAATTTTCCAAGTAATGGATTTTTTTAAAGTAACATTTTAATTAAGTTAACAAGAAGATCTCAGTTATTTCATATCTCATGCCAGTATGATATGTAATACAGTCTAGTATGTTGTTCATCTGCTTTTGTATTGCATTCCATCAGTATAATCTTCCAGATGACTGGAAGAAGCCTCACATGTGCAGGCACTGGTCCTCATGGGGGACTTTAACCACCCCAATATCTGTTCGTAGACCAATACAGCAGAGCACAACAAATCCAGGAAGTTTCCTGGAGTGTATTGATGAAAATTCCTTGATAGAGGTGATCGAGGAGCTCATGGGGGGAGACACATTGCTGGACCTCATACTTGCAAACAGTGACCATGAGATGGTTAAGTTCAGGATCTGGAGAGGAGGAAGCTGGTCAGAAAAACAGGACCATGACCCTGGATTTAAGGAAAGCAGACTTTGCCCTCTGTAGAGATCTGCTTAGAAGAATGTCATCGGAAACAGCCCTGAAGAGAAGCAGGCCAGGAGAGCTGGTTGATTTTCAAGGATCACCTCCTCCAAGCTCAAGACTGCACTATCTTGACAAGCAGAAAATAAAGCAAAGGTGGCAGGAAGCCTGCATGGATGAAGAATTTGCTCCCAGCAAAACTCTAACACGAAATGGAAGCATACAAGATGTGGAAACAGGCTGTTAATGAAGAGCAAAATAGAGAGACAATCCAAGCACGCAGGGATGGGATTAGGAAAGCCAAAGCTCGCCTGGATTTGAATCTGGTGAGGGGAATGAAGGCAGCCAAGAAGGGCTGTACTCTTCTCAGTGGCGTCCAGTGACAGGACAAGAGACAATGGACACAAATGAAATACAGAAAATTCTGTTTAAACGTAAGAAAATGCTTTTACTGTGCGGGTAGTCAAACACCAGCACAGGTTGTCCAAAGAGTCTGCGGAGTCTTTGTTGCTGGAGATATTAAAAACCGAAGTAGATGGGGCTCTGAGCAACCTGTACTAGCAGATCCTGCTTTGGGCATAGGAGTCAGACTAGATGATCTTCAGAGATGCCTTCTATTCTCAGCCATTCTGTGATTCTGTGAAATAAGGAAATAAGGGAAAAGGTAAGACATTTTTTCACAGTGATTCCAATTCCAGAGCTGTTTTATTTCATGTTCCTCTTTAAATTTGTTAATTGTCTGGGTCTTCTAGCATAGAAGATAGCTCTAGTTCTGAAAATCTCCCTACCAAGAAATCCTTTCACCTCTCTGGGGAGCTTCAACCTAATCCGTAACACCCATTCACAGGCACATCAGATTCTGGAGTTAATTTGATATGAAGAATTATTCATTAGCTTTCAACCTGTATTCCAGCTCTGGTTTTATTTCTGATTTTTCTATTTAACCTTAAGGGAATTATTTTATCCACCCTACTCATTTTACCTTTCTTCTTGTTCTCTCTGTTGCATTTTTTGTGAGAAGGAAGGAAAATAACCTGGCAAATCAGTCAGCTGATATTAAAGGAACATTGAACATCACACGTTTCACAGTATGGACCAATCCCAGGTCAAAGCGCATCTCTTAAAATGGGTTTTCAACAGATTGAGAATGATGGTATTTTCCTCTCTGTATCAATGTGTGGTAGTCAGATTCTAACACTAAAAGTTGTAAAGATGAAGATTTACCAGTATTCATCACTGCGTTATTGCAGAAATACAGGCAAATGTATTAAGCAACATGCTGAAGAGTAGTATTATTCATGTTGCATACTCTGCAAGTACCTCAGATAAGTTCTAAAAAAAAAAAGAAAAACATCTTAGGGAATTGAAAGGTAGTTTTAACTACCTTAATATCGTAGTTTTAAAGCTGTCACAAAACTGTCCTCCTGGAATGTCATGTACCAACTCGCTTATCCAAGATTTACTGGCATCTGAGGTATGTAATTTTTGAGTAAATCCTTTCATCTCAGGCTCTCTTCTCCTGAGACCCAGTAGCTCAGGCATTTCTTGCCAGTGGGATGTTTATCTGATTATCAAATAACATTATCCTTTTTGTTTCTGTGATGCATTAAAAAAGGGAAAAAGGGAAAAGGAAACAAAAAGGAAAAGGAAAAAAGAGGAAAAGGAGGAAAAAGAAAAGGAAAAGAAAATGGAGAGAAGGTAAAGAGAAGGTAAAGGAATGGAATGGAATGGAAGGCAAAGGTAAGGGGAAGGAGAAGGGGAAGGGGAAGGAAAAGGGGAAGGGGAAGAAAGCAAAAAGGGAAGGCAAGGCAAGGCCAGGCCCTAAAAGAAACAGCTGAAAGAAAACATTGTCTTGATACTGTTGCTTGCTGTTTCTCATCCCAGAGCTCCTTGTAATCTGAATTCACAGGAAATTGAAAAGTGACTGTTTACTTTTGTATGGTTTCAGTAAATCTTTCTGTTGATTTTTTTCTTAATCTGCATCTCCTTTTTTATCACCCATTGTCATAAACATGTAGTAACTAATGAAAAATTCTAGTTTCAATAAGTGTATTACATCTTGTTTTCTTTCTCCTGACAGCTCTAAGAATGATGTCTAAAACCAAAACCTACATAATTCTCCTTCAATGTTTTATCAGGAAGGTATTTTATTTTACGGAGTCCAAATAAGCAAATAACTAGTCTGTAAGTACATTATAATTACAGATTACAGACTAATTAGAGAGTTATTTATGCCTGAAGATTACATACTAATTATACATGAAGTTATTATGGAAAAACTGGCCAGTGGTATAGAAGCGATTACTATAAAATTACAAGTAGATGCCATTTGATTTTATGATAATTTGTACCATATGAAATAAGAAGTTGCCAAAAATCAGACCAGGCTGGTTTATTGCATCTGATAGCTTTGGCTTTTTAATAACATTAAGTCCCCAAGCACGCCAAGAAACATTTTACAATTGCTCTGCAAAGGCACAGGCATCTGAGCACCTTCCCATAGTACATTAAGTACCACAACAAACGTCTGCTACGTGGAGTTCGTTCCACTCTAATTTTAACCTGGGGGAAAAAATGTTTGTGTAGTCTCTTCCTTCAGTCAGGTTTCTTTCTCTCCCCCCCCTTCGGTTTTTTCCTTTTCTTTTCTTCCCCCCCCCGCCCTAACTGTTGTGTTAAGGTGCCCTCTCTTCTATGTGCTTGTCAGAGACAGCAAGTTGCGTTCTTTCAGCTAGGAATAGAAGTAGTGATGCTTGTGACAGGCCCAGGATCCTGCTGGAGTTCATTTCACAGCCTGAGGACCAGCTAAGCAAAGGGCTGTTTCCTGCACAAATGAGTGAAAGTGTCCTTTTGCCTGAGGAGAGTCAGAGCCAGCTATGGTTTTCAATCTCAAGTTTTAAGTGTTTCCCAAAGGAGCCAGACATTCATCTGTTGAGAACATCTTGAATAATCAAAGGTCAAAAAAAGGCCTAATACATTAAGTTATATTAAATAAAACTTTTTTTTTTTTAATTAACTACATCTCCTTAATTTGAAAAGGCTAATTTCAGTGGGATAGTGAATAAATTACTCTGTCACTTCAGTGCTGAGCCAAAACCAAATAAACAAAAAAGTTCATGCCATCCAAAACTAAAGTGCATGTGTACGTGCATGAATATGTGTTTTCCTGCCAAATCTGTAATATACGAATGAGGGAAAATATTTTGTACAGCTGAAAGTGAAGTGGCTCATAGATGAATATTTGTACTAAAATTCAGTAAAAGAAAAAGTTGACTCTGTAATGTGCTAGTGGTGGTCCACGATGTTCTTAAGACACTTTTTTAAGAAAGTGAGAAATCCACTTGTCTACTCGTTTGTTCCAGGAGGGAAGTCAACTTCATGTTCTCAAGTGACGATGAAGCTGTTGCATAAGTTTCTGACTCAATTAGGCTTTAAATAATTCATAGCAAATGGGACAGAGTCATTAGGAGAGACTGAGGGACACTTAGGTACTTCAGAAGGTCTTATGAGGACGCAAGAAAGCTTGTTTCAAACACTCCTGTGAGTTCAGACAGAGGACTTGGATAGTGCTGTCCACAGTAGATCCCAAACCCGTAAACCGGAGATGTTTAAGGAAGGTGCCTCTCCGTCTGTCTTGTCAGAGCTGTTCCGCTTTGTATGTCTGTTTTACTGTTCATTCTGCACTGTATCTTGGTGGTCAAGACACCATCCTGAGGGACAAACTGCCTAGATCCCGGTCCCTTTTTCGGTTCGCATTTCATGCAAAGGAACACAGTTTCCAGAGGAAACACTGGAAACATAAACAAACGCAGAGCGGTTGGAGCACTCTCCTTAGGGAAAATGGGAGAAGAGCTCCAAACCATTTACGGAGTGCTAGGACTGGTCCCTAACAGGCTGGTCAGCCGCTCATTTGGTTACCAGATAAAAGAGAAACAATGTCCGCTCCTGTTAATCTGTGAATTCAGCTGGGAACTGTGTATTTGTTCTCTCCCTGGTTGAAATTATTCAGTGAATTAAGGTCAAATTATCAATGCAGGTTTAATATGTCTATAACACTATTGTTGGTGAAAATTTTATGCTCTGAAAAAAGATGTTCAGGTCTACATTTAAGAGACCTTAGATTCTAACTGCTTTAAAATCTTCCTCTTCCCCTAATTCAAAGGAGACAGGCGGAATAGTGCTACCTCACTTTAAAGGGCAGCTTTCTCTTGATTATTCTTTTTGTCACATTTAAGATGGTTAAAATATTTTAATATGTTATTCATCCTATGGGCAAACTAATCACTGTCTTTAGTATTACATAGTAATCATCTCTGGAAGTTGTCACTGAATCAAATGGGTCAGGTTTTCAAAAAGTATTCACTAATTTTCATTGTTCCTGCACTTTGGTATTCAATATGAAGCTATTTAAAAAGCTTTATTGTTTGGAGCAGCAACCAACTACAGTTCCTGCTAGAGTCAGTGAGAATGGTGGTGAGTTAACCCACATGGTCTTAAAAATAATAACCATATGGGCCAGATAATTAGCCAGTGTAAATAATTTCAAAGGAGCTGGTTCAATTTAGACCAGTTGAGGGTCTAATGCACAGAGTATTTTCGTCCTTGAGCAACTTTTGCCCTTTTGAATAAGTTCCTTCTCCTTACGCCTTCAAGGCTATAATGTTTTTTTTTTTAAAAAAAGTATATCACATTAATTGCAGCAAAGCTATTTTATGAAATCACAGTGGTTTGTCTTGACATTGTTACTACAGTAAAATTGCTTATAACATAAGGCCATGTTTATAGAGGTAGAGGTGCTTAATATTATTTCCACAGGCAATTCATAAGGTTCAGAGAGAGCCTTATGGGAACTAGTTATTTTTATTATGTTTGGTGCATGTAGTACCATTTCCTTTTCTAGTATTTTAGACTTCTCACTGTAACCCAGAAGTGGTGTTCAGCATTACTAAAAAAAAAAAAGCAGAGACTGTATTTACCTTGTTTGAGCTCTGTATGCAAGTCCTCCTGCATGCTAGCACAGAGTAAATCATGTGGACTGGAGTCCTGATACTTTGACAGAGGGGAATTACGATGCCCATTTTCTCCATCTCTAGTGGTCGTTAACGTTTTATGAAGGGAAAAGGAACATTTTGACATTTGGTAAGGACAGTTTCTAATTAAGGTTTGGATTCAACAAGGCACTTAAGTTCTAATGGGACTTAGACACATGCCTGACTGGAAATCTGCCCTGTCCTGTCCCAAATTTTCCATCTAACCACTGAACTGCAGAGTCAGGTTCTTTCTTACTCACTCTTCTTCTGACCCCACAAACTTTTCTCACAGCAGCCTATCTCACGAGACAGGCTCAGAGCCTCTTGCTATTCAGTGCATGTTGCCAGGTTATGTTATACACGATCTACACTACAGGCACCTAGCACAGTTAGAAATAGCATAGAAAATAAGAGGTAGTGGACTAAGCAGTGAGACCAAATTGCTTACTGAAGGCAGGTCTTCTGCTTATTTCGAAAATATATCAACGTCTAGGTTGCAGGCTCAGCCTTGCAGACAGTATAAACACACATATGGATCTTTCGCTGACAATGCTTAAATCGGAGAACGTGTTTTGAGTTACAGAACATACTGAGCTACCAATTGAAATTAAACTTTTGGAATGGTAGCACTGATTAGATTATTCCCACACAGACAGAATAAATAAGATATAGGAACTTATTAAAAAAAAAAACAGAGTTTTTCTTTAAAGAAGCGGTCCTGTCTAGCTGTGTAGCTTTCCCTGCTGAGCATAATGCTGAGCATCCATTTATAGTGCTCAGTCTGGAAGATGAATAATGTTTTAGGATGTCTTCAGGTAACCTAAGTTGCAAGTGTGATATATGGTATATTGCAATTGTATAGAATGAGAATCAAATTTCATTGTCTTTGGATGCTGGAAAATTGCATTGCCCTGTTTACTCTTCAGGGTGCTTTATGTTAGCTTTTTTCCATGTGCTACCCTGCAAGTTAAAAAAAAAGAAGATATTGAAGTGAGTCCTGTTAATGTGGTAAGGCGTACTTACCTAGGTCCAGAGAAATAGGGAAGACAGATCTTGAAAGGAAAAGTCAAGATAGACGATGACTTAAAGTTGAACAATGGTACTGCTGCTTGCCGATGTGTTTTAGGGAGAAGAGTGAAACTTTCTTAGTCCTTTGGAGGAGTTGCTGCTGATATATACCTAGGGGATTTGTGCTATAGATATCAGAGTAGGTTTTTGTTGCCGGTGTCTAAGTTCCAGAAAGTTTAAGCTTTTAGACCCTGTCATTTGGCTGTGTTTCCCATTGGCTGGCTTGTTTTATCTCTTCTCTCAGAATAAAGATAGTTCTGAATAGACACTCAGAGGTATTTTGCTTTTCCCTACACAGATTCCAGTTCTTCAGAGAGCTCTGAATTACTGTCTAAGAGCCTGCTGTCTAAGACCTAGCCACTGCGGTGTTCAATTGTATTTTTATTTTTTTTATCCGTAAGCTGTTGCATACACACTAATTAAAACATTTTTCCTTCATTCTCAGTTCTAATGCCAGTTATATTTAATGTTGTTTTATTCTTTTGCCATTTCAGAATTGTAAATGGAACGTAGATCAGTTTACGGTTTGGTCATTTGCATGGACAAATGAGATCTTTTTCTTACAGTAGTGTTAAATATAGTACAATAAAGTGCCCTCCATTGTAAAGTTTTGATTTGTGCTAGTGAAAAAGAGACTATGAAGAGGCTATTTCACAAAGAATATTTTGCAACTCTGGAACATTATAGTGATCTCAGATTATGTTGTTTTCAGGCCATGTGAATGGCAAAAAGTGATTTACAATTTAATGGTCATCAGTGACAAAGTCCTCTTATTTATTCTGTGAAAAGAGACATTCTACAGCGTTATGTTTACAGGATGAATAGAAATGTGAGGGAGGTTACTGATTCATTTTTATGTAACGAAAGCTCACAGAAGAAACAAAAAAATAAGTCAGCTGAAGTTCACTATATCACAATTAAAAGCCAGACCTAATGTAGACAGTCTAACAACTGTAAGACATTGCATTGTCCCAAATTACTCTGAGCATCTAATGTTAGAAATGTATCATGTTTCCCGAAATGTGAGGATCTATACTTCAACTGCATCTAATAATTTGGACAAGAAGGGGAAGTCAAAAAAGAACTCACAGAATGCACCATATGTTTAGGAATTACTAAGCATAAGTTTTCTAAAAATCCTTCCCCTTAAAGAATCACCTGCTGTATCTTCAGAGCGGTAATGAAGAGTCCCTGAAAACAACATTTGCCTTCTACCTTTTCAGCTGAATCATGGCCTTTAAGCCCCATTCAGTTACTTAAGAATATGAGATCTAATGTTTGAAACATTTCATAGAACAGTTTGGGTTGGAAGGGACCTTAAAGATCATTTAGTTGCAATTGCCCTGCGTGGGCAGGGACACCTTCCACTAGAGCAGGTTGCTCAAAGCCCCATCCAACCTGGCATTGAACACTTCCAGGGAGGAATTTATGCTGCAATATTTTATTTTCATTTTTAAATTCTGACTGCTTCATCTAAAACCCTACACAAAGTTGCCCTTTGGTAAGTTTCCAATTCTAGATGTCAAAGTAATAGTTTTAACTTTTCATGTTATAACATACCATGTTGCTTTTATTCTTTTAACTTCTAGCAATACTTTCCAATAATTTACCATATTTTAAATTAATAGACCTGAACAGTATGACTCAAACCTTCTGGTAGAAAACAATGTAATCAGAATTTTTTCACCAATTCTGGTAATTAGCTTTTTTTTGTTGTAGATGTCATCGCCTTCAGATGAGCCTGTAACTTACAGAGTGAGCCACCCAGACTGCTAGCAAAATCATTGTTTTCTTATCAGGTATACTGATAGACTCCTAAAAATTTGGATTCTACTGTCTGCGGCCTCTGTAGGAATAATCTTATTGCCTGTATCACATTAATTCAATATTGTGTTATACTCTAAGGACTATTACATACTTTGCATGCATACCACAATGGCAAGATGTAGTCCTATCTTTTTTAAATCTAAAAGTAGTAAATAATACTGAAATTATTTTTCTTTCACACAACATAAAATGTGAAGTATCTGGGTATGTCTGGTAGGAAAAAAAAAAGGATAAAGTTTGTATTTCATACGAGTAACCTTAATGTTATAAATTACTCTATCTTGAAGATTTTTATGCCTGCCTGCAGCTCTTCAGCTATAATTAAAAGAATTTCAGGTCATCCAGTCCGCATTTTTAATCCTTACTGCTTCAGGGTGCTCATCATATGGAAAGATTTTTTTTTATGAGGAAGAGGATTCAGCACTTAACGTGTTTTGCTTTTTACTGTTAGCACCTAAACAAAAAAAGTGTTTTTTTGTTCATTTGTTTGGTCAGTTTTTGTGCTGAAGAGAGTAACTTACGGCTTTAACAACAGTAAAGTGATTTACACAATGAGCGTATACATGTGGTATGGACTTTTTTTGAAATTTTTTAGGAAAAAAAAAAAGAAAAAGACAGAGACTTGTCAAAGGTAGGCACAGGAAATTATCCTCAGTTGGACAAAGCCTCTTCTTTCCATCCCTACAGCTAGTAAGAGCTTTAAGGGAACATTCTTCAGTCTGAAGCCTTTTACACCATAAAACACAGCAGCAGCCTCAAGTAGGTGGGAAACTCCTGCACTGCTAAATCATCTGTGAAGGATCGAGCAAGTACATACTCAAGGTAGTGCAGAATGGTCCTGTTCTGTGTCTTAATTAATTTTGTTCGTCAGCTGAGTAGGAAAGCAGAATAAGGCAGAAAATGTAGGAATGTCAAAAGAAACAAAACAAAGACCATAACAAGTGGTAAGAATTTTCATTGAAAACCCTTTTACCTTCATTTCCTTGCCCAGCAACTCCTTGATATTTTCTTTTCCCTGAACAATGTCAATCAACAGTCACACTTCACATATGTTTAGGAAGCTCTCACCAACTATAGCCTCCATCTAGGTGGGAGTTATATGATTAGCCAGCTAGAACTCAATCTGGCCACGGTCGTAAGAGACAACAAAAAATGTTTTTACAAATACATCAACAACAAAAAGAGAGCCAGGGATAATCTCCATCCCTTTTCGGATTTGGGAGGAAACATTGCCACCAAGGATGAGGAAAAAGGCTGAGGAACTTAATACCTTCTTTGCCTCAGTCTTTAATAGTCAGACTAGTTATCCTCAGGGTATTCGGCCCCCTGAGCTGGAAGAGAGGGATGAGGAGCAGAATAAACCTCCCATGATCCAGGAGGAAGCAGTTAAGGACCTGCTCCACCACCTGGAGACTCACAGGTCTATGGGGCCAGATGGGATCCATCTGAGAGTACTGAGGGAGCTGGTGGAGGAGCTTGCCAAGACACTCTCCATCATTTATCAGCGGTCCTGGTTAATAGGGGAGGTCCCAGATGACTGGAGGCTTGCTAAGGTCATGCCCATGTACAAGAAGGGCCAGAAGGAGGAGCCAGAGAACTACGGGCCTGTCAGCCTGATGTTGGTGCCGGGGCAGATTATGGAGCGGTTCATCTTGAGTGCTCTCACACGGCATACGCAGGACAACCAGGGGATCAGGCCCAGCCAGCACAGGTTCATGAAAGGCAGATCTTGCCTGACCAACCTGATCTCCTTCTATGACCAGGTGACCCACCTACTAGATGACGGTAAGGCTGTGGATGTTGTCTACTAAACTAGAGTTTAGTAAAGCCTTCAACACTGTATCCCACAGCATACTCCTAGAGAAGCTGGCGGCTCATGGCTTAGAGAGGCGTACTCTTCGCTAGGTAAAAAACTGGATGTATAGCTGAGCCCAGAGAGTTGTGGTGAATGGAGTTAAATCCAGTTGGCGGTCGGTCACTAGAGGTGTTCCACAAAGCTCAGTTTTGGGGCCAGTCTTGTTTAATATCTTTATCAGTGATCTGGATGAGGATTGAGTGCACCCTCAGTAAGTTTGCAGACAACACCAAATTGAATGGGAGTTTTGATCAGCTTGAGGGTAGGAAGGCTCTGCAGAGGGATCTGGACAAGGTGGAACGATGGGCCAAGGTCAATTGTATGAGGTTTAACAACCTGGGTCCTGTACTTCAGTCACAACAACTCCATGCAACGCTACGGACTTGTGGAAGAGTGGCTGGAAAGCTGCCCAGCAGAAAAGGACCTGGGGCCGCTGGTTGACAGCCAGCTGAACATGAGCCAGCAGTGTGCTCAGGTGGCCAAAAAGGCCAACAGCCTCCTGGCCTGTAGCAAAAATAGTGTGGCCAGCAGGAGCAGGGAAGTGATCGTGCCCCTGTACTCGGCACTGGTGAGGCCACCCTCGAGTACTGTGTTCAATTTTGGGACCCTCACTACAAGAGGGACATTGGCATGCTGGAGAGTGTCCAAAGAAGGGCAACAAAGCTGGTGAAGGGTCTGGAGAATAAGTCTTATGAGGAGTGGATGAGGGAACTGGGGTCATTTAGTCTGGAGAAAAGGAGGCTCAGGGGAGACCTTATCACGCTCTACAGCTATCTGAAAGGAGGTTGTAGTGAGGTGGGTGTTGGTCTCTTTTCTCAAGTAACTAGTGATAGGACAAGAAGAAATGGCCTCAAGTTGCACCAGGGGAGGTTTAGATTGTATATTAGGAAAAATTTCTTTACTGAAAGAGTTGTCAAACATTGGAACAGGCTGTCCAGGCAAGTGGTGGAGTCACCATCCCTGGAGGTTTTCAAAAAACATGTAGATGTGGCACTTAAGGGCATGGTTTAGCGGGCACGGTGGTGTTGACGGTTGGACTTGATGAACTTAGAGGTCTTTTCCAACCTTAACGATTCTATGATTCTATAATTCTATGATTAAATTTGAAAGTTCACGGTGTAGGTACTTCCATGAGAAAAAAAGTCACAGTAATTCTCTTTAGAGTGAACAGTGCCCTGGCCAGCAGAGACACTGAAATTGAGGATCCTTCTGAAACATATCTTTTTCATCCAGGGGATCTCATCCTAAGTTGCAATTACTATATTGACTAAACTTCTAGATCTATCTCAAATATAATGGGAGTCAGGATAGCAAACTTACATAAAGACATATGCAAGGGAAGGTGATGGGGTGAAATTTATGTCCCCAAAGTTGCACCTAGTGCCACTTTTGTGTTTTAGAGATATCTCATGTGACCACTAGCTGCTGCTCCAGAATAATATACATCTGCTCTAAATCCAGTGTCACATTGGCCAGAACCACACAGAGGTCTTGGATTTCCTGAGTTAACTCAAAAGGCACTGTATTCCCTTAATACAGGGAATATTAGTTTGGCATCTTACACCAAGAAACATGTCCACACCTCCACAAGCTCTTTATAGAATCATAGAATCATAGACTTGCTTAGATTGGAAAAGACCTTTAAGTTCATCTAGTCCAATTCTTTAACCTAGCACTGACAAGTCCCCCACTAAACCATGTCCCTAAGTGCTACATCTACATGACTTTTAACAACATCCAGGGATGGGGCCTCCACCACCACCCTGGGCAACCTGTTCCAATGCCTAATGACCCTTTCAGTAAAGAAATTCTTCCTAATATCCAATCTAAACCTCCCCTGGAGCAACTTGAGGCCATTTCCTCTTGTCCTGTTGCTTGTTACTTGGGAGAAGAGACCGACGATGTAGGCATGAAAAATAATGTTTCTAGAAGACAGGAGAACACTTCTTTCAGGGATTTCCACATTACACTAACCCCCTTTACTCAGTCTACTGTGGCCATTTCATTTTATTTCATTTTCATAAAAAAAACCTGTGGTAAAATAAGAGCAGAATACCTTTACTATGAGCACAGATACGCTAACATCATTTTATGACATTAAAAACAATCTTGCCTGCCTTAAAGGAACAGTTTTCAAGAAGAAAAAAAAAAAAGACAAATAAGCTCTTGTTTATAACTATTCAAAAAATAAATGTACCACTTATTTCTGCTTAATAGTTCATATCAGAAAAGCCGAACATTAAGAGCTGAGCCAACTATGGTACTTGCTGGAGCTGCAAAACTCAGTTTCTTGACTGATGGAAACCTGTCGTTAAACCCAGGGCAAGAAAACTGAGTTTGAAGAAGAATTTTATGCAGTATAGAAGAGGATGGTGAAGAGACGGAGGTAGACAGACTGTATATGAAGTCAGCTCTAAACAGTACAAAGGGAAAAAAAAGAAAATATCCCCTCAAAACCCACGCAAAGAGAAAAAAGACAAAGGGAAGAAATAGTCAAATGGCGACAAATCTCCAAGTTTGTCAGCTGCAAGTTGAATCATCATAGTCGCTTCAGAGCACTGGAGGTGAACGTGTCAATGTAATTCACCAGTTGAGAACATTGTTTGAAGGACAGTCCTTGAAGGATCCAGAAAAGGGCTTTTCTCCAGGTTATTTCCCTGTCTGAATGTTCATTCACAGTGAAAAATTTGACAGCAAAATAAAAGAGCATTGTTGTCTATAAATATGCCACTAATTTCAAAGTGCCTTGTTATAATAGTTAGGAACTGCAGTATGTAGCTATATGTGTATGTCTTTATGACTTTGAAAACACAGAAATATTAACCAATACTCAAAACACCACTGAGCTGTAAGAAATTGCTAGCATTCTTCCTTTACCATGGGAAACAAGGAGCAGGGAGGAGACAGACTTTTCCTGAAGTTACACGGGGAACTCTGGAGACAAGGGAAGGAAGAGTGAGCACAAAGGTTAGGACATTGAGCCAGGATTAATGCAGGACCTTGGAGGGATTTAAATGGTCTTGACTTATCATTTTGGAGCAACCTGCTGAATGCAAGGTCAGGCTGGAGTAACTCAAACAGCCCAGACAGGCAGATCTCTGGTACGTAACATAATTCTGAGAATTCCCACTCTGGCTGTCTAACCAGTCTGTGTCATCAAGCTTGCCAAATCAGGAATTTCTTTAGCAAGACTAGAGATATCAAGCTGCCTGACGGAGTAAATAATCTCTTATGGAAGAGATAAGTAAATATCTTTCAACAAGGACCTTTTCTTGAAATTCTACAATCTTTATTAGTGATCAGTCTTGATAAGTTGTTGTCATGGCATCTCTTTCCCACTACGGACAAGGTATGCACATAGAGGATTTGGCCTCCTTGGTACATGACAGTGATTGGAGTTCAGGCAGAGGACTAGCCTTTTTCCATGTCCCTGCTTTGAAGCTGGCCAATGGAATAGTTTTTTTGAGGACAGGGGGGCAGGCGGGTTGCAATTTCTATGGCCTAAAAATAACAGCTTTTAAATTGACGCTGGGGAGGTGGAAAGATACGACAATAGAACACAAGTGAATGCTCTGTAAGAAACTGGAAACTGAAATGGAGAGATGTGACCTGACATACAGAATCAGCACAACTGGCACATGATTTATTGATTATGGCCTGCCATATGAGAGGGCCTCAGCTAGCTGAAAAGCACAAAGCAAAGTAGTACTTTTCTCTCTGTAGAATTTGGCATTTGGAAATTGCATACACTTTACCTTTACAGTGATTACTCTCTCCACACAAAGGAATATGTGGCTTTGCTTTTGAAGGCACGTATGGTGCAAAGTGCGTGATTTTTTTAGCTGTCAGTGCAAAAAGCTGAGGATTATACTATTGATTCACACAGATAACTTGAAGGGCCAGAAAATGCTTGACAGGGAGTACAAGTGCAAAAACTGCATGCATTCGTGAATATGGAAGAAGATACTGCAAGAATTCAAAAAACCTCACCACAAACAAAAACATCCTTTTATCTCCTCTGAAAGCTCTAGTTTTGTCTGCATGAACTTCTGAGCCACTCTTTTGTAATCCTACCTTCTTTCATGACTTGTACAGTAACATATACAACCTGTACTTCTAACCCTGAAAAATGACTTCAGGGTAATATATCTGTAGCAAAATAGCCCAAAAGAAAATATTCACACCGTGAGTGATCCAGCTGCAGCCCTTTTGAAGTCAATGGAAATTTGACTTCCAGAATCTTTGCTCTAACATCAATAAACTGCAGGAAGTCCAGCAGAGGCCACTGAAATGCTTGGGGCTGAAACACTTAGCCTGTGAGCAGAGGCTGAGGACTAAGTGCTTGTTCAGCCTGAAGAAGAGGTGGCACCGGGGGGACCTGGAAGCCGTCCCAGTACGCTGTAGGGAGATCACCAAGAAGATGCAGCCAGGCTCTTCACAGTGGTGTGTGGTGGAAAGGTGAAAGACAGTGGGCACAAGCTGAAAAAAAAAGATTCAGATTGGATATAATGAGAAAATTTTTCCCCTTGAGGACAGTAGAGCAGGTGGTCTAGGGAGGTTGTGTTATCTCGATCCTTGAAGATTTTCAAGACCCAACAGGACAGTACCCTGAGCAACCTCGTCAGCCCCCAAAACTGACCCTCTTTGAGAAGGTGTTTGGGCTAGGGACCTCCTGAGATTCCTTCACACCTGAGTTATCCTATGATCTTCATACCTAAGTGCTTCAAGAACTCATGTTAGCTCAGGGATGTACTAGTGGTATGCATACTTACCAGAAGATTAAATATAGAATTAACATTAAAAAAAACCCATAGGTTTTTTGGTTTTGGGGGGTTTTTTTGGTTTTCTTTTGTTTCTGTTTTTGTTTGTGGTTTTTTTTCCTAAGATGGCTGTATCAAATTTCAGTTTTGTAATATTTCATTAAAATATACTTGATTTCTAGGAGGGAAAGTGATTATCCTAATGGATAATCCAGTTTTTCACAGAAAAAGTCAAACTGATAGATGTGGTGCTTGGACATTTGTATGTACGTGGGTGTTAAAAAACACTGCTCTCATTTATGGTAATGAAGCTTTCACATATATAACAAGTATCCTAGAAACTACTGCAAACTGACATTTATGCATCACATAGAAGGAAACTAAACCTTCTTTAGAGTTACCTTTTTTTTGCTTAAGAAAAATAATGATTTCAAATGTTTTTAATAGGATTTTTAAAATCATTGCAATCTAAGTATTTCTGGGAGTGCAATGGAATGTGCACACTACAAATCTAGCAGCATGTCAAACTCAGAACAACCTATAATGTTTTAATAAGTGTCTCTGAATGAACTTGCAGGATATTATGGATCTCCTTGTAAGCTGCTAAGGGGCCAGACTACTGATATCCAACTTGTATGCTTAGAACAAGAAAGGGTATCTCACTGTCTCACAGTGCAATGCACTGCACATCTAGCTAAAGAGACCTGTCAGGATCTTGAGTATATCTCTGCAGGGTTCAGGGCATTCTCCTTTGCCTCCACAGTGCTGTTAACTAAGCAAAAACTAGCTTAAATATCAAATATAAAAGTCATGATTCATTTACTTTCTTAGGTGCTCAAACACCATTTTAATGGGGTCTAATTAAGACTATAAATAAAATCAGCAGGGAAGTATTTCACAGAATGCTTATCCTATAAAATATTTGTATTATTTTCTTTTTAATTTCACCATCATTTCTACTTATGTGTTCTTAGAGGATTTTTTTCCTTTATATCCATTTGAATGATGTAGACCTGGTTTCAGTATCTACTATTAGTCTGGAGGCCCTCTGTTCATATGAGTGATTTAATGGCCAGATCATCTAGAGCTGAACCTTATCTCATATAGCTGACAAATCTTAAATTCCAGTTTTTTAAATTTAGTGCCTACTTTTCTAGCCAGACCTGCAGATGCCTACTGAAATGATTTCTTAAGAATAGCTCTAAAGGATAACCCTTAACTCCAGAAAGCTATTTCAAGATGATGCAATTGTGCACCACTGTCTTGATACAGAAAAGAAAAGTTAATGAAAAGCCGTGAGAAAGTGCTAACATTTCCTCAGCATTTTCTGAGAAAAGCAAAATGGAGAATAACAAGAGTCATAGACCCAGCCCTGACTGATCATTTTTGCTGTAGAATTAACCAAAGGATCAGAAAGACCCATTAATTACTGTGTCCTTAGCATTTTGAATCATTAGCTGACAGGTCTTCCAGACAAGCAGAAAGAAACTACACATGGGCTAAGAAATTATACAGCACAGCAGAATTCATCCTTAGTACGAAGAAGCAGCCAGTGTTATTATCTTCCAGCTCCACCTCTTCCTTTATTGTTTCCCATTTGTTAACCTGTGTTAACCAGAGGACTTTCTCTTCCTTGCCATCATATGTCAGTTTAGGGGTTAGAACAGGGTCAAACGGAGTTTGTAAATCATGCAGGTTTTATAACTTGTGCTTATAGTTTTCCATACCACATTTGTTTTGTATTCAATTTCAGGACTGGCCAAGGATTACTTGGTTTCTAGGGTGTGATGCACTTTGCACAGCATGGCTTAGACTGGCTAGCTATTGCCTCTACTTATTTCAGCTGCAATATTTGCAATGAACTACTGAGCTCTTACTCTAGTAGAAATGCTCTGCAGCAAACATCAATGCAGATTCTGAGCTAATTGAGAATCACAGGGTACAATCTGAAAGTAGTATTAACAATGATAAATTACCATGATCCCACTGCTAACAGGCGGCCAACAGACCCTTCTATAAACCAACAACAGCAGAGGGGTGGCCTAGTTACAAACATAGCATGAAGGAAGCAGACAAATTCTAACACTTTCTTGTACTTGTCTCCTTGCAGGGCTTGAAGAATATAAATATTTGTTTTAAGAAATTGCAAAAGAGAAAAGTAATTGGAATTTTTCCAGTTTGGGTACTCATATGTAGCTGTGGACAAAAATAGATGCATAGCTTCAGAATCTCTATTTGAAAGCAAAATGCCAAAATTATCCCCAGAATCTCCACCCCAATCTAAAAACAATGAAAGAAAATTCACAATAAAAAAATGTGGGGCTCTGATCTAGGTAAAACTGTGCAAGATCCACCCATTGAACTGTCAGAAGTAGTGGGTCATTGGCTGCATGGTTATCAGTATGCTGTTCTGGGAATAATATATATGATCTCCTTGTGCATCTTCTCTGTGACTCTCATCTCCCCTCAAAATATTCTTGGAATCCACAATCCAAATGAAATCAGATTTGTTAAAGGGAGACAGACTGCAAAGATAGTAGCTCCTGGAAATGTTACGGAAAAGGTATTTGGAATATGCCATGGGGAAGAGCCTGGGAGCTCAACCTTTTTTTGGCAGCAAGACAGTTTGAATGTCCCAAAGAATCAGACATCTTTACACCAGTGAGTGCAACCAGAGTACTCAAAGTCATGGGAAACCAGAGTTCCATTTGTTCCAGTGCTTATGTGAAGGTTTGGGTGCCATAAAGAAGAGACAAATAGCCTGAGGTAAATATGTTTATTCCTCCTGGTCAGTCCACTTTGGAAGTGCAAGGAAATGAGGTCTGTATGCCATACGTCTGAGAGGACACAATCATGCATCTTAATAATACTTTTATTACAGAAACTTTAGAGAAGGTCAGAGGCCATTCCATTAGGCACTGTACAAATATATAGTCCAAGATATTTTCTGCTTGAAAGTGCTTAAAAAACATACAAAAAAGAGAGAAAGGGCAATGTTAAATAGACGGGAGAGGGGGAGAGGGGGAGAGATGGAGAGGGGCAAGGTTACATTTAGTACACCACTAAATGTTGTTTGTTTTTTAGTGAAAAAAGAGTAACTTAAAATATAACCATTACAACTAATAAACAGGAGAGGAACTGAATCACAAATTGAAGAAGAAATCTGTACAGAACTAGCAACTCACCCCCAAATACCCAGCTCTGGTTTTAAAAATAGATTTGTGTTTCAGTTAGGGATGTATGGTTTCTTTTAGTGCTCAGAGTCTAGATGAGTATACAAGTTCATTAAACCTGCATGTTCATTCAGATTAAGCTTTCAGAATTCATTACATTCCTGCCACAATCACTAAATTCACTACAGAATTTTATTAAAGTGATTTAGAAAGATATGCCTACCTAATGGCAGAAGGCTGAAGAGTAAGGAAGACACACTTGTCTACACGATTCAGCAGCTGGATCATTCCACACAGACCTCCAGTGTTATCTTAAATATTACTGTGCCATGTTCTAGCTTTAAAAAGAGAACATTTATGAAAGTGTGTCTTTTATTTTATGTCCTCCCACTCCAAAGCAATGCAAAACCCACTAAAAAAAAAGGTATAAATTACCTTTTCAGACAAAACTTCTACAAGGAAAAAATAAAGCAGTAACACAGTGAATTTTATTTTATTAGTCTGAAACCATAAGCACCAGCCAGTATATGGTATACTAGCTGAACCGAAGATTTCATTTGCTTATGCAGTTCAGTGATTCACTCACAGGTTTTCTCTCAGCAGCACAGCTACGCTTCCCTGCAACGTCATCTTGATCACTTTCCTTTATCCTCTTTCCAGTCTTTAATCATGGTTAGTCTGACTAACCTAAGAAAATAACTTTAAAGATCAGCCTAAAAACATTTCTGTATTCCGTTTTGGTTTTCACTTTGTAGTTTGCCAGGTAATTTGTAGTAACGTAGTTTGGTAATGTGACTCCTGAAGAGAATGATACCCCCGTATATACAGCTGAGCTCCCTCCTGACTTGTTACCTGCAGTATCTGGGTGGGTGAAGCAGAAGAGCTATAGTGACAAATGTTTTTTGATTCCTTAAGTGTGCACAAAAGAATTATCTTAAAAAGACTGAGTTTTCAGAAAGAACCAAGCCCTCACTCTAATCTTCTTGGTGTCCTAGGTTGCACAGTGAAGCAGAGAAGCATTCAATAATTTCTAGAAAAGCAAAGACACTTTTGAGTTTTTTCCCCCTACCAGTTGTCTCCTCCTGTTTCAGTAGATGCTGAAGTCACACTGTAAGGCACAGTACCACAGTATTTTCCTTAACAGAAGCAAATATTACATGTATAATTCTGGATCAGTTAATGTATTTGACTTTAAATTGCACCAAGGCTAATTCACAGATTCATTTCACTTCACAGATCTCTCCCGAGACTCTAATCATAGCTGCATATGATTTAGGGTCAGTCTTTTGCAGAAGTCTTAGTCTCATGTGATCTTAAAAGGCAAGGAGCAGATCTTAAAAAGCTGTCCAGCAAACACTAAGTAATTTCTTCCAAGTTCTCAGCTGGCGTGAATTGAGATGGTACCATTGACATGAAGGATTAAATTTACATCCACTGAGAGTACAGCCCTTGTAATTTGGTCTTTGTTCCCTACTGTATGGAAGTTTTCCCAGGTGCACATTTCACAGGTTTATCTCTAGTTGTAGAATGACCAACTAAAGGCCAGAAAATGCCATCTCTGCAACACCGCTCTGAAACATTAACCACTTCCTGTTCATGCAGTCAACAGCTTACATAAAGATATAAAAAGATATGCATATATTTCATGAAAATCTATAGGAGTATATTCTAAAAATATACCCTTTAACAGGTGAAAAATGTCTTTATGAAATTAATTTCCTAAAACTATGATGAAGAGTGATTAAATTATAACAAATGCATTTTACACCTGGAAAAGTATGAATTATATAAATGAGATAAGAAGTGGATCTGTGAAAAACTGGAGCCATCATCAGTTAATAGACTTTATTTCACTGAATTGAACTGAGCTTGAGTTAATTTGCACTCCATTCACCAAAAACTATCATAGCTTGTCTGTGATGGAAGTGCTATTATCCCAAGACATAATGCAGTGAAATTGTAGGAGTAAGAGAAATAAGGTGAAGGAAAAGTTTTGACACACACACTGGCATACATTCCAAGGAACAGTTTCAACAGCAGTTTTACTGAATTGATATTAATAACTTGTCATAAAACACAGGGTCTTCATTTGGAATTCAGACTTTGCTGTGCTAGATACTATGCACAAATATTTCCCAAAGATGGTCAGTACCCTAGAAAGTTTACAAGCCTAATTTATGATACAAACAACAGTTGGATAAAACAAACAAATCTAATGGGTGCAATCTGTTTCATTTATTAAAAAAAAAAAGATAACTGAGAAGCAAATTGGTTATGGTTCATAAATACTTCCAGAGGGAGGAAATAGAAGGTACTTAAGTAGTCTTCCATGTAGCAAAGAAAGGCATAACAAGGAGCAGTTGTTGGACGTGAAATCCAAACAAATGCAAATGAAAAGTCAGTCAGAAAATCATAGTAAATATGATTAGCCCAAGAAACAAAGAGTTGAGAGGAATGGCAGGTTCTCTATCTTTTCAAGCTTTCCAGCTAAATCTGAAAGGCAGTAAAAAGACATACAACACTTAGGTCATTCCCACAGAGATTTTTGCAGGCAGATGTGAGTTTGTGGTACGCTCCAAGGCAGTCGGAAGCAGTGCATCTGTATTGAAAGCCATTTACCCAATTTAACATAGCACACCTCTCGAACTGTGACTGCGACGAGCTTGCACCTGTTTGCAAAAGACCATGTGGAGTCACTGGTACAAGTGTGATACGGTGGGATTTTACTCTGCACATTAAACAAAAGGCCAGACCGGGCGGTAGCTGAAACAAAAAATCTACAAGGTAGGAGTCAGATTAGCAGCTGTAACGAGGGTTATCAGCTACCCATTTGCAACCAATGTGACACAACCCTGAAAAGACATGTTTTAGCTATTTCAGTCTTTGTGAGCAGCTATATTTTTGTGCTTTGATGATAAACCTTCTGAAAGAAATCTATGAGTTTGTAAACTGGCTCACATCTCAGTCTTTGATAAGTTTTAGTTTTCTCCCAAAGTCACAAGACTGAGCATCTTGTATGATTTCAAGAACAAACCTTAACACGGCCATATCCTTTTCCCCTGTTTTGACAGTGGTGTGGTATAATTGGCCTTAGTCTTGATATCTAGCATGAGATGTCCAAGATGTCAATCAAAATACCAGCAGTACCTTCGCAGTTCCACACATTTTCTTCTCTCATTGTTAGAAACACTTGTCCAGTTGTGCTGCTCAGAGGTACAGTACATGGCAACGTCACAGCATAACAGCTTCTGGAAGAGCGTGACGACATTTCTGCCATAGGGTTGTCCTTCTCCGGCAACCTGGAAAATTCACACAGACAATTTAATTTTCTTTTCTTTTCAGTGCAGGCTTTTCCTTTAGGGTTTCCTTTGTCCTTTGTTTTCTTTGTGTTTCTAGATTATCTTTGAGGTGGCTTACAGTGTGTGTTTCTGGATGATTTTAAAACACAAGCACAAGGGTTTGGAAGAGACTTTTGGAATTTACAGAGTGTATTTTCACAAAAAAATGCCAGAAACAAAACAAAAAAAGCCCACAAAACCAAAACCAAACCAAAAAGACAATTTCCCCTGTAATTTAACACGCTGAAGTTCTACACCTGATGTCACTGATGCCATATAGGTAGGTAAAATACTTTCTCTATGCCTTACTCTACATTTCCTTTCCCCTCTTTGGTCCTACCATTCGCATGTCTTCCTTTCATATTCCGTTCCACATATTTGGGATTAACACTTGAAAACTTATTCCTGAACGGTAATTGAAGTTTATAACTTTTCTAATAGATTGTTTTCTCCCCTTTTTACTTAAAATGTCACAGGTTTTAGAACTTGAACTTTATTGGAAAAACAAACAAACAAACAAAACACACTACCATTTCTTGCTCTGTATTAAGTAAGTGTGATTATTAACAAAAAAAAATTAAAACTAAACCTGAAAACTACTTTTCCCCTTATTATAAAATGAATTGCTGCAAAAATTTGACTAAATGGGATTTGAATTCTTTTCCACACAGAATTACCTGTCCAAAGATGTGTGGGTTACAGCTGCATCATCCTCAAGGTGCAACATTCGGCATGTGTCGTGGTTTAACGACAGCCAGCAACTCAGCACCACGCAGCCGCTCACTCGCTCCCCCCCCACACCCAGTGGGATGGGGAGAGAATCGGAAAAAAATAAAGCAAAGCTCGTGGGTTAAGATAAGAACAGTTTAATAGAACAGAAAGGAAGAAACTAACAATGACACTAATAACAACAAG